>JAECWL010000161.1:21800000-22310376 GCA_018150545.1 Drosophila ercepeae | reverse complement strand
TTTGATCTTCAACCCCGACGGACGTGTTTTTAACAAAGCTCCAGTTAATATTGAAGTCTAAGTGCAAAATTCAAGCCCAAGTGAAACCATTAAATAAAAGCGAAAAGACGCTAATACATATTTATATGTGTTTCAAAAAAACCCTATATACTCCTGTGAATAAAATAAACAAAAACAAGTGAAAACAATAAACTAAACAAAAAATGAGCGCACCCGGCGCTCAAAATCAGAAGCGAGAGCTTCAAGCAAAACAAAACAAAAACAACTCCTACATCTCACTCACCCACATATCAAATCACACAAACAATTATCAAAACTTGCACCCGCAGAGTGATGAAAGAGCGCGATCTTGCTCTCCAGCATTGGAGAGACCCAACAATTACTCTCAGCAACGAAGACCTGAATGCGCGCCAAATTTACCCGCGCGTATACCAACAACAACTTCCGCGATACAAATGAACACACACTCAACTCCGCCGCTCACAGCAGGTACGCTCTCAACTCTCCCACTCTCAACTCTTCCGCTCTCAACAACCTCAGACACAAATACCACAACTACAGCAACTATAGCAACAACAACCACAGTCTGCTATGCTTCAATGCCGATACGCTCTTCCTCAGCGAATACTAAAACACCCACAACCTCAATACCCGCTCCAACAACAATAAACAAAACTCAATCCTCTCTCCCAAACAAACAAAACTTAAAACGTCACCGAGAAAACCAGTCTCCAAATGGTTCCAAAGATCTAAATGGAAACAAGAAACAGAAGAATAAAACTCAAACCGCTACTCAAAAAACTCTCAAAGAGTACTGGCTAGCCGAGCCAAACTCAAGCAACCGCTTTGAGTTACTAGCACAAGATGATGAAGACGAAAACCAAGCTGACAATGGGACAAATGCAACGATAAATACGCAAATGCAAATTGAGCACAAAAAGCAAAACCCCCCCCATATATGTTCAAAATGTTGAAAACATTTACGCTCTAACTACTGCTTTAAATTCATTAAAAGAAACACGATATGAACTTAAAGCACTGTCAACTAATGAAATAAAAATACAGCCACTAGAAACTACTCACTACCACAACATATTAGGACTATTAAAAGATAAATCGACCAAATACTACACCTTCAGACCAAAAGACCAGAGAGGATTTAAGGTAATCCTTCGTAATGTCCATCACGCTACAGACAAAGACGATATTATAAATGAACTAGCTCAGCAAGGGCATGAAGTTATAAATTTACACAATATCCAGCGCTACGACTCCAAACAACCATTGCCTCTATTCTCTATCGAACTTAAAATGAAAGAAAATAATAAAGACATCTATAAAATTGAACACCTTCTTCACTGCAAAGTAATTTTCGAGCCACCGCGACCAAAGCGAACACTTCCCCAATGTACAAACTGCCAAAAATATGGACATACCAAAAACTACTGCACCAAAGACCCAACTTGTGTAAAGTGCGCTGGAAAACACAGCTCCTCATCGTGTACTATAAATACAAGATCGGACCGAACAAGTATTAAATGTGCATTATGCAGTGAAAACCACACTGCAAACTACAAAGGTTGTATGGTGTACAAAGCACTGCAAATCCAAAAATACCCACCCCTCCGGAAGAAAGAAATACCGGTAACAGAAACAAATCAAACGACACAATACAGTACAACAAATAACGCAGCAATCTTAAAGACGCCAGCTATATCCTATGCCGAAGTCTTAAACAGAAACCAAGTAACTAGCCATCAAACCAACTCAGCAATCCAAACTGCTAGTGTACCTGATATACAGCCTGCTCCAACTCAATTAAGCCAAACCGCACAAAATGATTTTGACGAACTAAAACAATTGATGAAACAATTAATAGCCCAAATGACAACTATGATGAACATTGTCACGCTCCTAGTATCTAAACTTGACAAATAAACACCTAACAATCGCCATCTGGAATGCTAACGGACTTTCACGCCATTTACTTGAACTGAAAACATTCTTAAATGAAAAGCTAATTGACGTCATGCTTATTTCTGAAACTCACTCAACTGAGAAAACCTATATAAACATACCTGACTATAATATATTCTCTACTAATCACCCGGACGGTAAGGCCCATGGTGGTACTGCAGTAATAATTAAAAAAAGCATAAAGTGCATAGAGCTCGATGGATTCAAAAAGGACTACATACAGGCTACTACTATATCGACCTCAGACACAACGGGTCCAATAAATATATCTGCAGTTTATTGCCCACCCAAATTCAACAATACAAAAGACCAATACCTCGATTTTCTAAACTCACTGGGAAATCGGTATTTGGCAGGAGGTGACTATAATGCCAAACACATAACATGGGGGTCCAGACTTACCACTGCAAAGGGAAGACAATTGTATGAAGCAATAAGAAGCAATAATAGCCGTGCCTTAAGCACAGGCGAGCCGACTTACTGGCCAACTGACATAAACAAACTACCGGACTTAATTGACTTCTGCATTACAAAAAATATAACTTGCGATAACCTAACAATAAAATCATGCCTAGACCTCTCCTCCGACCATTCCCCAATATTAATTACGTTACATGGTGGGGTAGAAGAAAACAACAATGACCCCCTTTATTTAACCACAAAACAAACTGGAATATGTTTCGCGAGATTCTGGAACAGAACATGGAAATAAATATCTCTCTAAAGACTAACAACGAACTGGACTCCGCAATACCATATTTAAATGACAACATCATATATGCAGCAACGCAAGCGACACCATCTATAAAAATGACTGCATTAAAGAAAACTCCCGCCTTTATTAAAGACAAAATCAGAAAAAAGCGTAACCTTAGGAAGATATGGCAAACGACTAGGCATCCAGAAGATAAAAACAAACTTAATAGAGCAACAGACGAGCTCAAGAGAATTCTCAGGGCAGACAAAGATAACCGGCTACAATACTACCTTAGCAACCTCGGAACCTCCTTATCTACTAATTATTCTCTGTGGAAAGCGACCAAAAAATTGACAAACTCAACTATACACAAGCCGCCTATAAAAAGAAACAACAACACATGGGCGAGATCAAACAAAGAAAAAGCAGACACTCTTGCGGAACACTTTAAAACATCATTTACCAATGACATGGACAACGGCAACGCTGAGCTTCCAACACAAATCACCAACCCAAATTGTGCAATTAAAACTATAACAAAGGCAGAAATTAAATCTCACATAAAACAAATTAAAAACAAGAAAGCCCCCGGATATGACTTAATCGGAGGAAAAATTCTGAAAGAACTACCAGACGCCATAATCACCTATATTAGAAACCTGTTTAACGGAATCATTCGACTACAATACTTCCCCATAACTTGGAAGGTAGGCCAAATTAAAGCAATTCCAAAACCAAATAAAAACGCCAATACTGTAAGTTCGTACAGACCAATCACTTTATTACCTGTCCTCTCAAAAGTATTTGAAAAAGTCCTATTAAATAGAATCGAGCCAACCCTGACACAAAAAAATATAATACCTCCGCACCAATTCGGCTTTCGGAAGCAGCACTCGACCGTCCAACAGGTCCATCGAGTGATTAATAAAATAACAGAGGATTTTGACAAAAGAAGTTTTGCTATGCTGTGTACCTGGACATTGCTAAAGCATTTGACAAGGTATGGCACAAAGGACTGCTGCATAAGCTAAGAAATATACTACCAGACAACTTATATACCATCCTAAAAAGCTACATAACGGACAGATATTTCTATATCAAATATGACAATGAATGCTCAGACGTTATGCCAGTGACAGCGGGTGTACCCCAAGGTAGTGTGCTTGGACCCATCTTATACCTGATTTACACCTCCGATATTCCAGCGCCAACTATCCCTGGATCAATGATTGCTACGTTCGCAGATGATACTGTATTAATGTCGTCAAGCGAGTGTGAAAAAACAGCTGCAAGTACCTTACAACAAATCATGACACAAACAGTATCCTGGTTCGAGAGATGGGGCATCGAGATAAATAAAGACAAAACTCAACAAGTAATATACACAAAACGACAACCCAAAAACCTCGCTATTAAAATCAACGACAATCAAATATTGCTACGCCCATATGCCAAGTACCTTGGACTAACCATTGACGCAAAACTGACATGGAAGCAGCACATCCTAAACAAACGAAATGAAATAAAATACAAATTTCGACAACTAAACTGGCTAATAGGAAAACACTCAAAACTAAAATTACATTACAAAATAGCAATATACAAGGCGATAATAAAACCAATATGGACGTATGGAATAGAAATCTGGGGAACTGCAAGTAAATCTCACTTACAGCAAATTCAACGAACACAATCGAAAATGCTCAGAACAATGACAAATGCCGAATGGTATATTAGAAATGAAGATATCCATAAAGACCTAAACATAGAGACAGTCAACGAAACTATTAAAAAAGCAGCAAAAAACACACAAATCAACTACTAAACCACCAAAACCCAAACCTGAGACAAATACCGATGAGAGAGCTGGAACCGAGAAGATTAAAACGAAAAACTCCAACAGAATTAAATTATTAGTAATTATTAGTTAACTATTAAAGTATTAGCGTATCCTTGCAATGGGAAGGGCCGCTACCTTTCTTTTCCATTTCTTCAACCATTACTCATTGTTATTCTTTAAGAAACAGAATGTAATTTAAAGGAAATTAATAAAAAAAAAAAAAAAAAAAAATTTGGTGAAGATCGGATGTAAATTGACGGATTTATCAGCTGCCATTTTCCGGAACTCGGGGCAACTCGTGGCATATGCAAGCTTCAAGATATCGCAAAGAAAGTTTGTATAACGGCAAAAATCTCCGGCATTTTCTATCGCTTCGTCACAAATAATGTCTTATTTTGTTTGTGTTTATGCGTAGAATGTTTTTAATTTTATTTGGTGAAGATCGGATGTAAATTGACGGATTTATCAGCTGCCATTTTCCGGAACTCGGGGCAACTCGTGGCATATGCAAGCTTCAAGATATCGCAAAGGAAGTTTGTATAACGGCAAGTATCGTCGCTATTTTCTATCGCTTCGTCACAAATAATGTCCAATTTTTTTTGTGTTGATGCGTGGAGTGTTTTAAAATTTATTTCATGAAGATCGGATGTAAATTGACGGATGTATCAGCTGCCATTTGTCGGAACGCGGTGCAACTCGTGGCATATGCAAGCTTCAAGATATCGCAAAGGAAGTTTGTATAACGGCAAGTATCTCCGCCATTTTCTATTGCTTCGTCACAAATAATGTCCTTTTTTCTTTGCGTTGATGCATAGAGTGTTTTAAAACTTATTTGGTGAAGATCGGATGTAAATTGACGGATTTATCAGCTGCCATTTTCCGGAACGCGGTGCAACTCGTGGCATATGCAAGCTTCAAGATATCGCAAAGCAAGTTTGTATGACAGCAAATATATCCGCCATTTTGTATCGTTTCGTCACAAATAATGTCTTATTTTGTTTGTGTTGATGAGTATAGTGTTTTAAAACTTATTTGGTGAAGATCGGATGTAAATTGACGGATTTATCAGCTGCCATTTGCCGGAACGCGGTGCAACTCGTGGCATATGCAAGCTGCAAGATATCGCAAAGGAAGTTTGTATAACGGCAAATATCTCCGCCATTTTCTATTGCTTCGTCACAAATAATGTCCTTTTTTCTTTGTGTTGATGCGTAGAGTGTTTTAAAATTTATTTGGTGAAGATCGGATGTAAATTGACGGATTTATCAGCTGCCATTTGCCGGAACGCGGTGCAAATCGTGGCATATGCAAGCTGCAAGATATCGCAAAGGAAGTTTTTATAACGGCAAATATCTCCGTCATTTTCTATTGCTTCGTCACAAATAATGTCCTTTTTTTTGTGTTGATGCGTGGAGTGTTTTAAAACTTATTTGGTGAAGATCGGATGTAAATTGACGGATTTATCAGCTGCCATTTTCCGGAACGCGGTGCAACTCGTGGCATATGCAAGCTTCAAGATATCGCAAAGCAAGTTTGTATGACAGCAAATATCTCCGCCATTTTGTATCGTTTCGTCACAAATAATGTCTTATTTTGTTTGTGTTGATGAGTATAGTGTTTTAAAATTTATTTGGTGAAGATCGGATGTAAATTGACGGACTTATCAGCTGCCATTTGCCGGAACTCGAGGCAACTCGTGGCATATGCAAGCGTCACGATATCGCAAAGGAAGTTTGTATGACAGCAAATATCTCCGCAATTTTCTATCTTTTCGTCACGAATAATGTCTTATTTTGTTTGTGTTTATGCGTAGAGTGTTTTAAAACTTATTTGGTGAAGATCGGATGTAAATTGACGGATTTATCAGCTGCCATTTTCCGGAACTCGGGGCAACTCGTGGCATATGCAAGCTTCAAGATATCGCAAAGGAAGTTTGTATAACGGCAAATATCTCCGTCATTTTCTATTGCTTCGTCACAAATAATGTCCTTTTTTCTTTGTGTTGATGCGTAGAGTGTTTTAAAACTTATTTGGTGAAGATCGGATGTAAATTGACGGATTTATCAGCTGCCATTTGCCGGAACGCGGTGCAACTCGTGGCATATGCAAGCTTCAAGATATCGCAAAGGAAGTTTGTATAACGGCAAATATCTCCGCCATTTTCTATTGCTTCGTCACAAATAATGTCCTTTTTTTTGTGTTGATGCGTAGAGTGTTTTAAAACTTATTTGGTGAAGATCGGATGTAAATTGACGGATTTATCAGCTGCCATTTGCCGGAACGCGGTGCAACTCGTGGCATATGCAAGCTTCAAGATATCGCAAAGGAAGTTTGTATAACGGCAAATATCTCCGTCATTTTCTATTGCTTCGTCACAAATAATGTCTTATTTTGTTTGTGTTGATGCGTAGAGTGTTTTAAAACTTATTTGGTGAAGATCGGATGTAAATTGACGGATTCAACAGCTGTCATTTGCCGGAACACTTAGTAACTCGTGGTACATTCAAGTTTCAAGATATCGCAAAGAAAGTTTGTATAACGGCAAATATCTCCGGCATTTTCTATCGCTTCGTCACAAATAATGTCTTATTTTGTTTGTGTTTATGCGTAGAATGTTTTTAATTTTATTTGGTGAAGATCGGGTGTAAATTGACGGATTTATCAGCTGCCATTTTCCGGAACTCCGGGCAACTCGTGGCATATGCAAGCTTCAAGATATCGCAAAGGAAGTTTGTATAACGGCAAATATCTCCGCTATTTTCTATCCCTTCGTCGTAAATATTGTTTAATTTTGTTTGTGTTGATGCGTAGAGTGTTTTAAAACTTATTTGATGAAGATCGGATGTAAATTGACGGATTTATCAGCTGCCATTTGCCGGAACGCGGTGCAACTCGTGGCATATGCAAGCTTCAAGATATCGCAAAGAAAGTTTGTTATTATCGCAAAAATCTCCGTCATTTTCTATCGCTTCGTCACAAATAATGTCTTATTTTGTTTGTGTTTATGCGAAGAATGTTTTTAATTTTATTTGGTGAAGATCGGATGTAAATTGACGGATTTATCAGCTGCCATTTTCCGGAACTCGGGGCAACTCGTGGCATATGCAAGCTTCAAGATATAGCAAAGGAAGTTTGCAACTCGTGGCATATGCAAACTTCAATATATCGCAAAGGAAGTTTGTATAACGGCAAATATCTCCGCCATTTTCTATCGCTTCGTCACAAATAATGTCCAATTTTGTTTGTGTTAATGCGTAGAGTGTTTTAAAACTGATTTGATGAAGATCGGATGTAAATTAACGGATTTATCAGATGCCATTTGCCGGAACGCGGTGCAACTCGTGGCATATGCAAGCTTCAAGATATCGCAAAGAAAGTTTGTATAACGGCAAAAATCTCCGTATTTTCTATCGCTTCGTCACAAATAATGTCTTATTTTGTTTCTGTTTATGCGTAGAATGTTTTTAATTTTATTTGGTGAAGATCGGATGTAAATTGACGGATTTATCAGCTGCCATTTTCCGGAACTTGGGGCAACTCGTGGCATATGCAAGCTTCAAGATATCGCAAAGGAAGTTTGTATAACGGCAAATATCTCCGCTATTTTCTATCCCTTCGTCGTAAGTATTGTTGAATTTTGTTTGTGTTGATGCGTAAAGTGTTTTAAAACTTTTTGATGAAGATCGGATGTTAATTGACGGATTTATCAGCTGCCATTTTCCGGAACTCGGTGCAACTCGTGGCATATCCAAGCTTCAAGATATCGCAAAGGAAGTTTGTATAACGGCAAATATCTTCGCTATTTTCTTTCGCTTCGTCACAAATAATGTCCAATTTTGTTTGTGTTGATGCGTAGAGTGTTTTAAAACTTATTTGGTGAAGATCGGATGTAAGTTGACGGATTTATCAGCTGCCATTTTAAGGAACTCGGGGCAACTCGTGGCATATGCAAGCTTCCAGATATAGCAAAGGAAGTTTGCAACTCGTGGCATATGCAAGCTTCAATATATCGCAAAGGAAGTTTGTATAACGGCAAATATCTTCGCTATTTTCTATCCCTTCGTCGTAAGTATTGTTGAATTTTGTTTGTGTTGATGCGTAAAGTGTTTTAAAACTTTTTGATGAAGATCGGATGTAAATTGACGGATTTATCAGCTGCCATTTTCCGGAACTCGGTGCAACTCGTGGCATATGCAAGCTTCAAGATATCGCAAAGGAAGTTTGTATAACGGCAAATATCTTCGCTATTTTCTATCCCTTCGTCGTAAGTATTGTTGAATTTTGTTTGTGTTGATGCGTAAAGTGTTTTAAAACTTTTTGATGAAGATCGGATGTAAATTGACGGATTTATCAGCTGCCATTTTCCGGAACTCGGTGCAACTCGTGGCATATGCAAGCTTCAAGATATCGCAAAGGAAGTTTGTATAACGGCAAATATCTTCGCTATTTTCCTTCGCTTCGTCACAAATAATGTCCAATTTTGTTTGTGTTGATGCGTATAGTGTTTTAAAACTTATTTGGTGAAGATCGGATGTAAATTGACGGATTTATCAGCTGCCATTTTCCGGAACTCGGGGCAACTCGTGGCATATGCATGTTTTAAGATATCGCAAAGGAAGTTTATATAACGGCAAACATCGCCGCTATTTTCTATAGCTTCGTCACAAATAATATCCAATTTTGTTTGTGTTGATGCGTAGAGTGTTTTAAAACTTATTTGGTGAAGATCGGATGTAAATTGAAGGATTCAACAGCTGTCATTTGCCGGAACGCGGTGCAACTCGTGGCATAAGCAAGCTTCAAGATATAGCAAAGGGAGATTGTATATCGGCAAATATCGCCGCCATTTTCTATCGCTTCGTCACAAATAATGTCCTTTTTTGATTGTGTTGATGCGTAGAGTGTTTTAAAACTTATTTGGTGAAGATCGGATGTAAATTGACGGATTTATCAGCTGCCATTTGCTGGAACTCGGGGCAACTCGTGGCATATGCAAGCTTCAAAATATCGCAAAGGAAGTTTGTATAACGGCAAATATCTTCGCTATTTTCTATCGCTTCGTCACAAATAATGTCATATTTTTTTGTATTGATGCGTGGAATGTTTTAAAACTTATTTTATGAAGATCGGATGTAAATTGACGGATTTATCAGATGCCATTTGCCGGAACGCGGTGCAACTCGTGGCATATGCAAGCTTCAAGATATCGCAAAGGAAGTTTGTATAACGGCAAATATCTCCGCTATTTTCTATCCATTCGTCGTAAATAATTTCCTATTTTCAGTCACCGACTATCTCTCTTCGAGTGCGGACGTCTGTGTCTTTCCAATTGTGTGCGCTTTGCTTATCGCGAAATTACAATCGCCCAGCTTTTCGCCGTTACATTGATCTTCTTCATCTTCTTCATCCCATCTTATTTTCTTGATCTTCTTTTCAACGCGCACGTACAAATCCAAAAACACATTTGCAATATCAATAAATTTGTTAACCATGGCCCCTAGGCCACCCAATTTAGGGGATAATCGCTTTGCCAGCCTCAGCGTTAGCCCCAAAGCTAAGAAAAAAAGAACCTTTCAGAAATTACCAGTTGATTTCCCAGACCTCCCTGAAACACAGTGCAAGAATCCGAGATTTTTAGTTGTCTCATCAAAAAACTCTCCGAAAACCATATCCGACTATAACTGCTTTGCCGTCCATAGAGCCCTTAAGTATATCAGCAAAGACATCATATCCATCTCTAATCTTCGCGATGGTAACCTTCTCATGCTGGTCAACTCCAAGGAAGTAAGTGACAAATTTATCAAAGTAACCTCTTTACCCGGCCTATGCGAAATCGAGTGCAAGCTCCACAACACTCTTAACTTTGTCAAAGGCACCATTTACGCACCTTGTCTTATTAACATTCCAGAAAACGAAATTGTTGAGGAACTAAAATCTCAAAATGTACACAGCGTCTTCAAATTCACCAAAATGATCGACGGCACCCCCATACCATTTGGAAAAATTCTCGTAACGTTTGACCGTTTCACTCTTCCCAGTAAACTAACGGTTTCCTGGCACACAGTCAAGGTTACAGAATATATACCCAACCCGATGAGATGTAAGTCTTGTCAATTATTGGGCCACACATCAAAACACTGCAAGAACTCACCCGCCTGTGTATCATGCAATCTCACCCCCCACCTTCCCGTGCCGTGCACTCGCATTTTCTGTGCAAACTGTACCGGCGAACACCCAGCCTCCTCACCCGAATGCCCACAATATCAAATACAAAAACAACTTCTTCAAATCAAAACAAGCAAAAATGCAGTTTCCGTGAAGCTCGCACGATCCTAAAACAACAACAAAACACAACAACTAACTCCACGCTTACCTACTCGACCGTCGTAAAACAAAACCCAGCATCCGCTGTTATTATCAAAAAACCCCGAAACCCAGACACGATTACAAACACCGACCTGCCCACCAGCTCGACAAAAGCACCAACTCCCCTTTCACCAACATATCCCACTTCTCGTGCCAACTCTTTGAATCTCGAAAAGAATCTTACTTCCTCACCAAGCACCTCTGCCAAAACTGATTTCTCTCACTTAAGCCCAACAAGTGTACTGAATACATGTATGGAACAATCTCGCTCCCTTAGGTCAGAAGCAAATGCTCTAATCAGACAAAACTACAACGACGACAATACAACAATGACTTCAAGATCCAACTCAAACGAATCCATTATTTCACACACCTCAAACCTACAAACAATAATCAACACAACAGACTCAGATAACACTATGGATGATTCCGACTCTTAGTCCTGATCCTCTCACCCTTACTTTCTTATGCACAAACTCATACACACACACACCACAAATTAATAATAATCCAATAAAATTCAATCATGACAATTACTATATTACAATGGAACATCCACGGTATTTTTAATAATTACAACGAACTGACACTACTTATAAAAGACCACGCACCCGACATTGTATTTTTGCAGGAAACCAACCTTCCATGTAATTCCACAAATTTTATTTGCCCCAAAGAATATACTGGTTATTTCTACAATTTTTCTTATAACACCTCAGCCAAACAAGGCATTGGTGTACTTATTAAAAGGAATGTCCCACATACATACAGTAACATTAACTCCAGCATACTCTGCTCCGCATTGCAGCTTAATTTTGAACAAGTTATTAATATTGTTAATGCGTACATCCCACCAAGTCAAACCTTTTCATCCTCTGACATATCAGAAATCCTACACAATCTTAGTGAATCCACAATACTCCTGGGTGACCTAAACTCATGGAGTCCTTTATGGGGTTCGCCGCGCACAAACACAAGGGGTAAAAAAATTGAAAGCGTAATTCTTGAAAACAGCCTAATTGTTCTAAACGACGGTTCCCCGACTCACCTTTCAACTCACAACACTTTCACTCACATCGATATCTCACTGATATCTCCACAGATAGCCCATATGTGCAGCTGGTCTATATCAGATAATCTCCATGGAAGTGACCACTTCCCCATAATCATCCACATAAACACACCTACCCGTCCCGATAATACTTTACCCCTGCCTAAATACAAGACAGACCTAGCAAACTGGAAACGCTTTAATGAATCTTGCGAAAAATCAGCAGCATATTGGACTGACGGTTGCCTAAATCAGCAAGTCGCACAAATGACGAAAGTCATACGAGCAGCTGCAAACTGCAGCATTCCCCAAACGAAAAGAGTGATCCACAAAGCCAAAGTGCCATGGTGGAACGCTAACCTTCAACAGCTTAGGGACCAAAAGCAAAGCTTGTTCTCGTCCTACAAAGCCAATATGAACGATACAAACCTCATCAGCTATAAAAAAGCAAACGCCATTTTCAAAAAAGCCGTACTTTCGGCCAAGCGTAACTCCCTTGAAAAATTTACTTCCAAAATCTCCCCAGTATCCTCCACAAAAAAAGTATGGTCCGATATAAAACGCCTAGCCGGCATCCCTCCCACACCGTTCAAATATATCAAATCCAACTCAGGCACTCTAACTGGATCATTTAATATCGCCGAAGAGTTTGCCTTATCTTGGTCTGAATACTCTTCTGACCAAAATTTTCCAACAGAATATATACGAAAAAAAATCGGTATCTTTCAGAGCCCTATCTCATCGACTCAATTTCCCCATCGGCTACATGCTTAGATTCCAAATTCACATTGCTTGAAATAGAAAATGCAGTAACAAGGGCAAAAGGAAAAAGCCCTGGGGCCGACAGAGTATCATACCCCATGCTCAAAAACCTATCTCCCCACCTAAAAACAAAACTTTTGGACATCTTTAATCAAATACTGAACACTGGAAAATACCCACATACATGGAGATCGGCTACCATTATCCCTATCCCAAAACCTAACAAACCGCCTTCCGATATTAACAGCTACCGTCCAATTTCCCTGTTATCCTGTCTAGGAAAAACACTAGAAAAAATAATAGCACAAAGACTTATCTGGTTCATTAAACGCCACAACCTAATTTCCCATAATCAAGTTGCTTTCAAAAGAAACCATAGCACGATGGACGCGTTATTGCGTATCCAACACTTCGCGTCGAACGCTCTTTCGACCAAAAATCATGTCTCTATCTTGGCGACGGATTTTGAAAAAGCCTACGATCGCGTGGGGATTCATGCCGTACTCTGCAGACTCGAGCGTTGGGGCATTGGTCCAAGGCTTTATAACTTAATTAAAGCCTTCATGACCAATCGGTCCTTCAGGGTTCGAATAAACAATGTCACATCGAACTCCCACATTTTATACAACGGAATTCCGCAGGGTTCGCCACTTTCTGTAGTTTTATTTATAATAGCAATTGAAGATATAAATGACATTGTAACCCGGCATAAAGAAATCTACATCTCACTATACGCAGACGACGCCATCATCTTTACAAAAATAAAAAATATTAACACAGTCCGAGCAAAATTTTTAGAAATATTGCAAGAAATTAACTTGTGGGGAGCAACCTCTGGGGCCTCTCTTGCCATTGAAAAATGCCAACTATTACATATTTGTCGGAAACAACGTTGCAATCTTTCCGACATTGACTTTAACAGCCGCACAATAAAATATGTAAACTTTTTAAAAATCTTGGGAATAACCTTCGACTCCAAACTACTTTTCCAACAGCACTGTCAGACTCTAAGAAAACAACTAGAAACTAGATTTAACATTATTAAATTCCTATCATCAAAATACTCCTACATACATATTAAGACTCTCATAGATATTACGCGCACATTAATCCTATCTAAAATTGACTACGGTCTGCCAATCTTCGGTTGGTGCGCTAAAACTCACTTAAAAAAGCTACAAGCCCCATACCACGGAGCGGTCCGTCGCGCCATTCACGCATTTCCCACATCTCCAGTAGCGTGCACATTGGCAGAATCCGGTCTTCCGAGTATTCAATCACGAGTAGAAGAAACCACATTAATGCTTATCCCGAAGCTGTACACCACGTCCAATTGCATGCTAACCAAAGACTTCGGAGCCATTTTTAAACAAAAGCGGAATTTTAAGTGCATATCCACTCTAAGACGTTGCGCCAACTACATCAAGCTACTTGACCTTCCCCTCCCTAAGCCCAGGAGATCCTTCAAATCGCCAGCACATTGGAGTTCCAAACAGCCCAACATAAACCTACAAATCTACAATGCTGCCAAAAACGATACATGCTGCTTAGAATACCAAAAACGTTTTTTGAGCGCACAAGAAGACCTTGGTGAGAAAAACTGGATTTACACTGATGGTTCCAAAGTCACCGACGCAACCACGTTTGCGGTTGTTGACTGCAACCGTAAAATAATTGCCGGAGGTAGGCTCCCGTCATACAACTCCATATTCACAGCCGAAGCTTTCGCCATTCTCAAAGGATGCCAATTCGCCTGCAAAAACGCTGGTAAATCTGTTATCTGCACAGACAGTCTCTCCTCACTTTCCGCTATACGCAACTGGAATCATAATGACCCCACAATACAAGAAGTTAGGCACATCCTAAGTTGTCATCCCACAAAAATCACCTTACTCTGGGTTCCCAGTCATAAAGGAATCTATGGAAATGAACTCGCTGACAAAGCCGCCCAAGAGATGAGACGTACACCATCAATCCTTTTCACTCCGTTTAACTGCAAGGATATCCAAAGTCGAATTCAGTTATATCTCAAAGAAAAGAGACTATCCGAATGGGCACTCTTCATGCACAGGTATCACATTATTAACCCAAATTGCATCAGTTTCAAGCCACCAACGAACGTACATAAACGGGAATGCGCGACCTTCATCCGCCTACGCATCGGGCACACCCAATCCACACACCAACACTTACTGAAGAGAACGGCGCGACCAACATGCCATCTATGCGGGGACGAGCTCACCGTGGACCATATTCTCGACGCCTGCAGTCGATTGCACTCAATCAGATCTCAATTATTTGGTACACATAGTCTTTCGAATTATTTAAGTAACCCATCTTGTGTAAATATCTCAAAAATCTACAAATTTGTCCAAAAAGCTCAGTTTATTATATAAGGAAATAACACTTAAGTCTCGAGTCGAAGGCCCCCGTCGCTAGTACTCATTAAGTTTATTAGGTTTAGTATTGTATACTAGATTTAATTTTGTTAAATAAATAAATAAAATAAATAATTTCCTATTTTGTTTGTGTTGATGCGTAGAGTGTTTTAAAACTTATTTGGTGAAGATCGGATGTAGGTTGACGGATTTATCAGCTGCCATTTTCCGGAACTCGGGGCAACTCGTGGCATATGCAAGCTTCAAGATATAGCAAAGGAAGTTTGCAACTCGTGGCATATGCAAGCTTCAATATATCGCAAAGGAAGTTTGTATAACGGCAAATATCCCCGTCATTTTCTATCGCTTCGTCACAAATAATGTCCTTTTTTGTTTGTGTTGATGCGTAGAGTGTTTTAAAACCTTTTTGGTGAAGATAGGATGTAAATTGACGGATTTATCAGCTGCCATTTGCCGGAACGCGGTGCTTCGTCACAAATATTAATTAATTTTGTTTGTGTTGATGCGTAGAGTGTTTTAAAACTTTTTTGATGAAGATCGGATGTAAATTGACGGATTTATCAGCTGCCATTTGCCGGAACGCGGTGCAACTCGTGGCATATGCAAGTTTCAAGATATCGCAAAGGAAGTTTATATAACGCCAAAAATCTCTGCCATTTTGTATAGGTTCGTCATAAATAATGTCCAATTTTGTTTGTGTTGATGCGTAGAGTGTTTTTAATTTTTTTTTGTGAAGATCGGATGTAAATTGACGGATTCAACAGCTGTCATTTGCCGGAACTCGGAGCAACTCGTGGCACATTCAAGTTTCAAGATATCGCAAAGGAAGTTTGTATCACGGCAAATATCTTCGCCATTTTTTATAGCTTCGTCACAAATAATGCCAAATTTTGTTTGTGTTGATGTGTAGAATGTTTTAAAACTTATTTGGTGAAGATCGGATGTAAATTGACGGATTTATCAGCTGCCATTTGCCGGAACGCGGTGCAACTCGTGGCATATGCAAGCTTCAAGATATCGCAAAGGAAGTTTGTATAACGGCGAATATCTCCGCCATTTTCTATCGCTTCGTCACAAATAATGTCCAATTTTGTTTCTGTTGATGCGTAGAGTGTTTTAAAACTTTTTTGATGAAGATCGGATGTAAATTGACGGATTTATCAGCTGCCATTTGCCGGAACGCGGTGCAACTCGTGGAATATGCAAGCTTCAAGATATCGCAAAGGAAGTTTTGTATAACGGCGAATATCTGCGCCATTTTCTACCGCTTCATCACAAATATTGTCCAATTTTGTTTGTGTTGATGCGTAGAGTGTTTTAAAACTTTTTTGATGAAGATCGGATTTAAATTGACGGATTTTTCAGCCGCCATTTGCCGGAACGCGGTGCAACTCGTGGCATATGCAAGCTTCAAGATATCGCAAAGGAAGTTTGTTTTACGGCGAATATCTCCGCCATTTTCTATCGCTTCGTCACAAATAATGTCCAATTTTGTTTCTGTTGATGCGTAGAGTGTTTTAAAACTTTTTTGATGAAGATCGGATGTAAATTGACGGATTTATCAGCTGCCATTTTCCGGAACTCGGGGCAACTCGTGGGATATGCAAGTTTCAAGATATCGCAAATGAAGTTTGTATGACAGCAAATATCTCCGCCATTTTCTATCGCTTCGTCACACATAATTTCCAGTTTTGTTTCTGTTGATGCGTAGAGTGTTTTAAAACGTATTTGGTGAAGATCGGATGTAAATTGCCGGATTTATCAGCTGCCATTTGCCGGAACGCGGTGCAACTCGTGGCATATGCAAGCTTCAAGATATCGCAAAGGAAGTTTGTATAACGGCAAATATCTCCGGCATTTTCTATCGCTTCGTCACAGATAATGTCTTATTTTGTTTGTGTTTATGCGTAGAATGTTTTTAATTTTATTTGGTGAAGATCGGGTGTAAATTGACGGATTTATCAGCTGCCATTTTCCGGAACTCCGGGCAACTCGTGGCATATGCAAGCTTCAAGATATCGCAAAGGAAGTTTATATAACGCCAAAAATCTCTGCCATTTTGTATAGGTTCGTCATAAATAATGTCCAATTGTGTTGATGCGTAGAGTGTTTTTAATTTTTTTGGTGAAGATCGGATGTAAATTGACGGATTCAACAGCTGCCGTTTGCCGGAACTCGGAGCAACTCGTGACACATTCAAGTTTCAAGATATCGCAAAGGAAGTTTGTATCACGGCAAATATCTTCGCCATTTTCTATAGCTTCGTCGAAAATAATGTCCAATTTTGTTTCTGTTGATGCGTAGAGTGTTTTAAAACTTATTTGGTGAAGATCGAATGTAAATTGACGGATTTATCAGCTGCCATTTGCCGAAACGCGGTGCAACTCGTGGAATATGCAAGCTTCAAGAAATCGCAAAGGAAGTTTGTATAACGGCGAATATCTCCGCCATTTTCTACCGCTTCTTCACAAATATTGTCCAATTTTGTTTGTGTTGATGCGTAGAGTGTTTTAAAACCTTTTTGGTGAAGATAGGATGTAAATTGACGGATTTATCAGCTGCCATTTGCCGGAACGCGGTGCTTCGTCACAAATATTAATTAATTTTGTTTGTGTTGATGCGTAGAGTGTTTTAAAACTTTTTTGATGAAGATCGGATGTAAATTGACGGATTTATCAGCTGCCATTTGCCGGAACGCGGTGCAACTCGTGGCATATGCAAGTTTCAAGATATCGCAAAGGAAGTTTATATAACGCCAAAAATCTCTGCCATTTTGTATAGGTTCGTCATAAATAATGTCCAATTTTGTTTGTGTTGATGCGTAGAGTGTTTTTAATTTTTTTTTGTGAAGATCGGATGTAAATTGACGGATTCAACAGCTGTCATTTGCCGGAACTCGGAGCAACTCGTGGCACATTCAAGTTTCAAGATATCGCAAAGGAAGTTTGTATCACGGCAAATATCTTCGCCATTTTTTATAGCTTCGTCACAAATAATGCCAAATTTTGTTTGTGTTGATGTGTAGAATGTTTTAAAACTTATTTGGTGAAGATCGGATGTAAATTGACGGATTTATCAGCTGCCATTTGCCGGAACGCGGTGCAACTCGTGGCATATGCAAGCTTCAAGATATCGCAAAGGAAGTTTGTATAACGGCGAATATCTCCGCCATTTTCTATCGCTTCGTCACAAATAATGTCCAATTTTGTTTCTGTTGATGCGTAGAGTGTTTTAAAACTTTTTTGATGAAGATCGGATGTAAATTGACGGATTTATCAGCTGCCATTTGCCGGAACGCGGTGCAACTCGTGGAATATGCAAGCTTCAAGAAATCGCAAAGGAAGTTTTGTATAACGGCGAATATCTCCGCCATTTTCTACCGCTTCATCACAAATATTGTCCAATTTTGTTTGTGTTGATGCGTAGAGTGTTTTAAAACTTTTTTGATGAAGATCGGATTTAAATTGACGGATTTTTCAGCCGCCATTTGCCGGAACGCGGTGCAACTCGTGGCATATGCAAGCTTCAAGATATCGCAAAGGAAGTTTGTTTTACGGCGAATATCTCCGCCATTTTCTATCGCTTCGTCACAAATAATGTCCAATTTTGTTTCTGTTGATGCGTAGAGTGTTTTAAAACTTTTTTGATGAAGATCGGATGTAAATTGACGGATTTATCAGCTGCCATTTTCCGGAACTCGGGGCAACTCGTGGGATATGCAAGTTTCAAGATATCGCAAAGAAAGTTTGTATGACAGCAAATATCTCCGCCATTTTCTATCGCTTCGTCACACATAATTTCCAGTTTTGTTTCTGTTGATGCGTAGAGTGTTTTAAAACGTATTTGGTGAAGATCGGATGTAAATTGACGGATTTATCAGCTGCCATTTGCCGGAACGCGGTGCAACTCGTGGCATATGCAAGCTTCAAGATATCGCAAAGGAAGTTTGTATAACGGCAAATATCTCCGGCATTTTCTATCGCTTCGTCACAGATAATGTCTTATTTTGTTTGTGTTTATGCGTAGAATGTTTTTAATTTTATTTGGTGAAGATCGGGTGTAAATTGACGGATTTATCAGCTGCCATTTTCCGGAACTCCGGGCAACTCGTGGCATATGCAAGCTTCAAGATATCGCAAAGGAAGTTTATATAACGCCAAAAATCTCTGCCATTTTGTATAGGTTCGTCATAAATAGTGTCCAATTTTGTTTGTGTTGATGCGTAGAGTGTTTTTAATTTTTTTTGGTGAAGATCGGATGTAAATTGACGGATTCAACAGCTGCCGTTTGCCGGAACTCGGAGCAACTCGTGACACATTCAAGTTTCAAGATATCGCAAAGGAAGTTTGTATCACGGCAAATATCTTCGCCATTTTCTATAGCTTCGTCGAAAATAATGTCCAATTTTGTTTCTGTTGATGCGTAGAGTGTTTTAAAACTTATTTGATGAAGATCGAATGTAAATTGACGGATTTATCAGCTGCCATTTGCCGAAACGCGGTGCAACTCGTGGAATATGCAAGCTTCAAGAAATCGCAAAGGAAGTTTTGTATAACGGCGAATATCTCCGCCATTTTCTACCGCTTCGTCACAAATATTGTCCAATTTTGTTTGTGTTGATGCGTAGAGTGTTTTAAAACCTTTTTGGTGAAGATAGGATGTAAATTGACGGATTTATCAGCTGCCATTTGCCGGAACGCGGTGCTTCGTCACAAATATTAATTAATTTTGTTTGTGTTGATGCGTAGAGTGTTTTAAAACTTTTTTGATGAAGATCGGATGTAAATTGACGGATTTATCAGCTGCCATTTGCCGGAACGCGGTGCAACTCGTGGCATATGCAAGCTTCAAGATATCGCAAAGGAAGTTTGTTTTACGGCGAATATCTCCGCCATTTTCTATCGCTTCGTCACAAATAATGTCCAATTTTGTTTGTTTTGATGCGTAGAGTGTTTTAAAACTTATTTGGTGAAGATCGATGTAAATTGACGGATTTATCAGCTGCCATTTGCCAGAACTCGGGTCACCTCGTGGCATATTTTGTATGACAGCAAATATCTCCGCCATTTTCTATCGCTTCGTCACAAATAATGTCCAACTTTGTTTGTGTTGATGCGTAGAGTGTTTTAAAACTTATTTGGTGAAGATCGGATGTAAATTGACGGATTCAACAGCTGCCGTTTGCCGGAACTCGGAGCAACTCGTGGCATATGCAAGTTTCAATATATCGCAAAGGAAGTTTGTATAAGTTGGACAAATAATGTCCAACTTTGTTTGTGTTGATGCGTAGAGTGTTTTAAAACTTCTTTGGTGAAGATCGGATGTAAATTGACGGATTCAACAGCTGCCGTTTGCCGGAACTCGGAGCAACTCGTGGCATATGCAAGTTTCAATATATCGCAAAGGAAGTTTGTATAACGGCAAATATCTCCGTCATTTTGTATCGCTTCGTCACAAATAATTTTCAATTTCGTTTGTGTTGATGCGTAGAGTGTTTTAAAACTTATTTGGTGAACATCGGATGTAAATTGACGGATTTATCAGCTGCCTTTTGCCAGAACTCGGGTCACCTCGTGGCATATTTTGTATGACAGCAAATATCTCCGCCATTTTCTATCGCTTCGTCACAAATAATGTCCAACTTTGTTTGTGTTGATGCGTAGAGTGTTTTAAAACTTCTTTGGTGAAGATCGGATGTAAATTGACGGATTCAACAGCTGCCGTTTGCCGGAACTCGGAGCAACTCGTGGCATATGCAAGTTTCAATATATCGCAAAGGAAGTTTGTATAACGGCAAATATCTCCGTCATTTTGTATCGCTTCGTCACAAATAATTTTCAATTTCGTTTGTGTTGATGCGTAGAGTGTTTTAAAACTTATTTGGTGAACATCGGATGTAAATTGACGGATTTATCAGCTGCCATTTGCCGGAACGCGGTGCAACTCGTGGCATATGCAAGTTTCAAGATATCGCAAAGGAAGTTTATATAACGCCAAAAATCTCTGCCATTTTGTATAGGTTCGTCATAAATAGTGTCCAATTTTGTTTGTGTTGATGCGTAGAGTGTTTTTAATTTTTTTTGGTGAAGATCGGATGAAAATTGACGGATTCAACAGCTGTCATTTGCCGGAACTCGGAGCAACTCGTGGCACATTCAAGTTTCGCAAAGGAAGTTTGTATCACGGCAAATATCTTCGCCATTTTCTATAGCTTCGTCACATATAATGTCCAATTTTGTTTTTTTTGATGCGTAGAGTGTTTTAAAACTTATTTGGTGAAGATCGATGTAAATTGACGGATTTATCAGCTGCCATTTGCCAGAACTCGGGTCACCTCGTGGCATATTTTGTATGACAGCAAATATCTCCGCCATTTTCTATCGCTTCGTCACAAATAATGTCCAACTTTGTTTGTGTTGATGCGTAGAGTGTTTTAAAACTTATTTGGTGAAGATCGGATGTAAATTGACGGATTCAACAGCTGCCGTTTGCCGGAACTCGGAGCAACTCGTGGCATATGCAAGTTTCAATATATCGCAAAGGAAGTTTGTATAACGGCAAATATCTCCGTCATTTTGTATCGCTTCGTCACAAATAATTTTCAATTTCGTTTGTGTTGATGCGTAGAGTGTTTTAAAACTTATTTGGTGAACATCGGATGTAAATTGACGGATTTATCAGCTGCCATTTGCCGGAACGCGGTGCAACTCGTGGCATATGCAAGTTTCAAGATATCGCAAAGGAAGTTTATATAACGCCAAAAATCTCTGCCATTTTGTATAGGTTCGTCATAAATAGTGTCCAATTTTGTTTGTGTTGATGCGTAGAGTGTTTTTAATTGTTTTTGGTGAAGATCGGATATAAATTGACGGATTCAACAGCTGTCATTTGCCGGAACTCGGAGCAACTCGTGGCACATTCAAGTTTCAAGATATCGCAAAGGAAGTTTGTATCACGGCAAATATCTTCACCATTTTCTATAGCTTCGTCACAAATAATGTCAAATTT
This sequence comes from Drosophila ercepeae, assembly GCA_018150545.1. NCBI lineage: Eukaryota > Metazoa > Arthropoda > Insecta > Diptera > Drosophilidae > Drosophila > Drosophila ercepeae. Next base: position 22,288,276 of record JAECWL010000161.1, on the reverse strand, counting down.
TGTTTGTGTTGATGTGTAGTATGTTTTAAAACTTATTTGGTGAAGATCGGATGTAAATTGACGGATTTATCAGCTGCCATTTGCCGGAACTCGGGGCACCTCGTGGCATATGCAAGCTTCAAGATATCGCAAAGGAAGTTTTGTATAACGGCGAATATCTCCGCCATTTTCTACCGCTTAATCACAATTATTGTCCAATTTTGTTTGTTTTGATGCGTAGAGTGTTTTAAAACTTTTTTGATGAAGATCGGATGTAAATTGACGGATTTATCAGCCGCCATTTTCCGGAACTCGGGGCAACTCGTGGGATATGCAAGTTTCAAGATATCGCAAAGGAAGTTTGTATGACAGCAAATATCTCCGCCATTTTCTATCGCTTCGTCACAAATAATTTCCAGTTTTGTTTCTGTTGATGCGTAGAGTGTTTTAAAACGTATTTGGTGAAGATCGGATGTAAATTGACGGATTTATCAGCTGCCATTTGCCGGAACGCGGTGCAACTCGTGGCATATGCAAGCTTCAAGATATCGCAAAGGAAGTTTGTATAACGGCGAATATCTCCGCCATTTTCTACCGCTTTATCACAAATAATGTCCAATTTTGTTTGTTTTGATGCGTAGAGTGTTTTAAAACTTATTTGGTGAAGATCGGATGTAAATTGACGGATTTATCAGCTGCCGTTTGCCGGAACTCGGAGCAACTCGTGGCATATGCAAGTTTCAAGATATCGCAAAGGAAGTTTGTATAACGGCAAATATCTCCGTCATTTTCTATCGCTTCGTCAAAAATAATTTTCAATTTTGTTTGTGTTGATGCGTAGAGTGTTTTAAAACTTATTTGGTGAACATCGGAGGTAAATTGACGGATTTATCAGCTGCCATTTGCCGGAACGCGGTGCAACTCGTGGCATATGCAAGCTTCAAGATATCGCAAAGGAAGTTTGTATAACGGCGAATATCTCCGCCATTTTCTACTGCATCATCACAAATAATGTCCAATTTTGTTTGTTTTGATGCGTAGAGTGTTTTAAATTTTATTTGGTGAAGATCGATGTAAATTGACGGATTTATCAGCTGCCATTTGCCGGAACTCGGGTCAACTCGTGGCATATGTTGTATGACAGCAAATATCTCCGCCATTTTCTATCGCTTCGTCACAAATAATGTCCAACTTTGTTTGCGTTGATGCGTAGAGTGTTTTAAAACTTATTTGGTGAAGGTCGGATGTAAATTGACGGATTCAACAGCTGCCGTTTGCCGGAACTCGGAGCAACTCGTGGCATATGCAAGTTTCAAGACATCGCAAAGGAAGTTTGTATAACGGCAAATATCTCCGTCATTTTCTATCGCTTCGTCAAAAACTTATTAAACTTATTTGGTAAAGATCGGATGTAAATTGACGGATTTATCAGCTGCCATTTGCCGGAACTCGGGGCAATTCGTGGCATATGCTAGTTTCAAGATATCGCAAAGGAAGTTTGTATAACGGCAAATATCTCCGTCATTTTCTATCGCTTCGTCAAAAACTTATTAAACTGATTTGGTAAAGATCGGATGTAAATTGACGGATTTATCAGCTGCCATTTGCCGGAACTCGGGGCAATTCGTGGCATATGCAAGTTTCAAGATATCGCAAAGGAAGTTTGTATAACGGCAAATATCTCCATCATTTTCTATCGCTTTGTCACAAATAATGTCCAACTTTGTTTGTGTTGATGCTTAGAGTGTTTTTAAACTTTTTTGGTGATGATCGGATGTAAATTGACGGATTTATCAGCTGCCATTTGCCGGAACGCGGTGCAACTCGTGGCATATGCAAGATATCGCAAAGGAAGTTTGTATAACGGCAAATATCTCCGCTATTTTCTATCGCTTCGTCACAAATATTTTTTAATTTTGTTTGTGTTGATGCGTCGAGTGTTTTAAAACTTATTTGTTGAAGATCAAATGTAAATTGACGTATTTATCAGCTGCCATTTTCCGGAACTCTGGGCAACTCATGGCATATGCAAGCTTCAAGATATCGCAAAGGAAGTTTGTATAACGGCGAATATCTCCGCCATTTTCTACCGCTTCATCACAAATAATGTCCAATTTTGTTTGTTTTGATGCGTAGAGTGTTTTAAAACTTATTTGGTGAAGATCGATGTAAATTGACGGATTTATCAGCTGCCATTTGCCGGAACTCGGGTCAACTCGTGGCATATTTTGTATGACAGCAAATATCTCCGCCATTTTCTATCGCTTCGTCACAAATAATGTCCAATTTTGTTTGTGTTGATGCGTAGAGTGTTTTAAATCTTTTTTGATGAAGATCGGATGTAAATTGACGGATTTATCAGCTGCCATTTGCCGGAACGCGGTGCAACTCGTGGCATATGCAAGCTTCAAGATATCGCAAAGGAAGTTTGTTTTACGGCGAATATCTCCGCCATTTTCTATCGCTTCATCACAAATAATGTCCAATTTTTTTTCTGTTGATGCGTAGAGTGTTTTAAAACTTTTTTGATGAAGATCGGATGTAAAATGACGGATTTATCAGCTGCCATTTTCCGGAACTCGGCGCAACTCGTGGGATATGCAAGTTTCAAGATATTGCAAAGGAAGTTTGTATGACAGCAAATATCTCCGCCATTTTCTATCGCTTCGTCACACATAATTTCCAGTTTTGTTTCTGTTGATGCGTAGAGTGTTTTAAAACGTATTTGGTGAAGATCGGATGTAAATTGACGGATTTATCAGCTGCCATTTTCCGGAACTCTGGGCAACTCGTGGCATATGCAAGCTTCAAGACATAGCAAAGGAAGTTTGCAACTCGTGGCATATGCAAGCTTCAAGATATCGCAAAGGAAGTTTGTATAACGGCGAATATCTCCGCCATTTTCTACCGCTTTATCACAAATAATGTCCAATTTTGTTTGTTTTGATGCGTAGAGTGTTTTAAAACTTATTTGGTGAAGATCGATGTAAATTGACGGATTTATCAGCTGCCATTTGCCGGAACTCGGGTCAACTCGTGGCATATTTTGTATGACAGCAAATATCTCCGCCATTTTCTATCGCTTCGTCACAAATAATGTCCAACTTTGTTTGTGTTGATGCGTAGAGTTTTTTAAAACTTATTTGGTGAAGATCGGATGTAAATTGACGGATTCAACAGCTGCCGTTTGCCGGAACTCGGAGCAACTCGTGGCATATGCAAGTTTCAAGATATCGCAAAGGAAGTTTGTATAACGGCAAATATCTCCGCAATTTTCTATAGGTTCGTCACAAATAATGTCCAATTTTGTTTGTGTTGATGCGTAGAGTGTTTTTAAACTTTTTTGGTGATGATCGGATGTAAATTGACGGATTTATCAGCTGCCATTTGCCGGAACGCGGTGCAACTCGTGGCATATGCAAGCTTCAAGATATCGCAAAGGAAGTTTGTATAACGGCAAATATCTCCGCTATTTTCTATCGCTTCGTCACAAATATTGTTTAATTTTGTTTGTGTTGATGCGTAGAGTGTTTTAAAACTTATTTGTTGAAGATCGAATGTAAATTGACGTATTTATCAGCTGCCATTTTCCGGAACTCTGGGCAACTCGTGGCATATGCAAGCTTCAAGACATAGCAAAGGAAGTTTGCAACTCGTGTCATATGCAAGCTTCAAAATATCGCAAAGGAAGTTTGTATAACGGCAAATATCTCCGCTATTTTTTATCGCTTCGTCACAAATAATGTCCTATTTTGTTTGTGTTGATGCGTAGAGTGTTTTAAAACTTATTTGGTGAAGATCGGATGTAAATTGCCGGATTTATCAGCTGCCATTTGCCGGAACTCGGTGCAACTCGTGGCATATACAAGCTTCAAGATATCGCAAAGTAAGTTTGTATAACGGCAAATATCTCCGCTTTTTCTATCGCTTCTTCATAAATAATGTTTAATTTTGTTTGTGTTGATGCGTAGAGTGTTTTAAAGCTTATTTAGTGAAGATCGGATGTAAATTGACGGATTTATCAGCTGCCATTTTCCGGAACTCTGGGCAACTCGTGGCATATGCAAGCTTCAAGACATAGCAAAGGAAGTTTGCAACTCGTGTCATATGCAAGCTTCAAAATATCGCAAAGGAAGTTTGTATAACGGCAAATATCTCCGCTATTTTTTATCGCTTCGTCACAAATAACGTCGTATTTTGTTTGTGTTGATGCGTAGAGTGTTTTAAAACTTATTTGGTGAAGATCGGATGTAAATTGACGGATTTATCAGCTGCCATTTGCCGGAACTCGGGGCAACTCGTGGCATATGCAAGCTTCAAGATATCGCAAAGGAAGTTTGTATGACTGAATGAATGTATTCGGTGAAGATCGGATGTAAATTGACGGATTTATCAGCTGCCATTTGCCGGAACTCGGGGCAACTCGTGGCATATACAGCTTCAAGATATCGCAAAGTAAGTTTGTATAACGGCAAATATCTCCGCTTTTTCTATCACTTCGTCATAAATAATGTTTAATTTTGTTTGTGTTGATGCGTAGAGTGTTTTAAAGCTTATTTAGTGAAGATCGGATGTAAATTGACGGATTTATCAGCTGCCATTTTCCGGAACTCTGGGCAACTCGTGGCATATGCAAGCTTCAAGACATAGCAAAGGAAGTTTGCAACTCGTGTCATATGCAAGCTTCAAAATATCGCAAAGGAAGTTTGTATAACGGCAAATATCTCCGCTATTTTTTATCGCTTCGTCACAAATAATGTCGTATTTTGTTTGTGTTGATGCGTAGAGTGTTTTAAAACTTATTTGGTGAAGATCGGATGTAAATTGACGGATTTATCAGCTGCCATTTGCCGGAACTCGGGGCAATTCGTGGCATATGCAAGTTTCAAGATATCGCAAAGGAAGTTTGTATAACGGCAAATATCTCCATCATTTTCTATCGCTTTGTCACAAATAATGTCCAACTTTGTTTGTGTTGATGCGTAGAGTGTTTTTAAACTTTTTTGGTGATGATCGGATGTAAATTGACGGATTTATCAGCTGCCATTTGCCGGAACGCGGTGCAACTCGTGGCATATGCAAGCTTCAAGATATCGCAAAGGAAGTTTGTATAACGGCAAATATCTCCGCTATTTTCTATCGCTTCGTCGTAAGTATTGTTGAATTTTGTTTGTGTTGATGCGTCGAGTGTTTTAAAACTTATTTGTTGAAGATCAAATGTAAATTGACGTATTTATCAGCTGCCATTTTCCGGAACTCTGGGCAACTCATGGCATATGCAAGCTTCAAGACATAGCAAGGGAAGTTTGCAACTCGTGGGATATGCAAGTTTCAAGATATTGCAAAGGAAGTTTGTATGACAGCAAATATCTCCGCCATTTTCTATCGCTTCGTCACACATAATTTCCAGTTTTGTTTCTGTTGATGCGTAGAGTGTTTTAAAACGTATTTGGTGAAGATCGGATGTAAATTGACGGATTTATCAGCTGCCATTTGCCGGAACTCGGGTCAACTCGTGGCATATTTTGTATGACAGCTAATATCTCCGCCATTTTCTATCGCTTCGTCACAAATAATGTCCAACTTTGTTTGTGTTGATGCGTAGAGTGTTTTAAATCTTTTTTGATGAAGATCGGATGTAAATTGACGGATTTATCAGCTGCCATTTGCCGGAACGCGGTGCAACTCGTGGCATATGCAAGCTTCAAGATATCGCAAAGGAAGTTTGTTTTACGGCGAATATCTCCGCCATTTTCTATCGCTTCATCACAAATAATGTACAATTTTTTTTCTGTTGATGCGTAGAGTGTTTTAAAACTTTTTTGATGAAGATCGGATGTAAAATGACGGATTTATCAGCTGCCATTTTCCGGAAATCTGGGCAACTCGTGGCATATGCAAGCTTCAAGACATAGCAAAGGAAGTTTGCAACTCGTGTCATATGCAAGCTTCAAAATATCGCAAAGGAAGTTTGTATAACGGCAAATATCTCCGCTATTTTTTATCGCTTCGTCACAAATAATGTCGTATTTTGTTTGTGTTGATGCGTAGAGTGTTTTAAAACTTATTTGGTGAAGATCGGATGTAAATTGACGGATTTATCAGCTGCCATTTGCCGGAACTCGGGGCAATTCGTGGCATATGCAAGTTTCAAGATATCGCAAAGGAAGTTTGTATAACGGCAAATATCTCCATCATTTTCTATCGCTTTGTCACAAATAATGTCCAACTTTGTTTGTGTTGATGCGTAGAGTGTTTTTAAACTTTTTTGGTGATGATCGGATGTAAATTGACGGATTTATCAGCTGCCATTTGCCGGAACGCGGTGCAACTCGTGGCATATGCAAGCTTCAAGATATCGCAAAGGAAGTTTGTATAACGGCAAATATCTCCGCTATTTTCTATCGCTTCGTCACAAATATTGTTTAATTTTGTTTGTGTTGATGCGTCGAGTGTTTTAAAACTTATTTGTTGAAGATCAAATGTAAATTGACGTATTTATCAGCTGCCATTTTCCGGAACTCTGGGCAACTCATGGCATATGCAAGCTTCAAGACATAGCAAGGGAAGTTTGCAACTCGTGGGATATGCAAGTTTCAAGATATTGCAAAGGAAGTTTGTATGACAGCAAATATCTCCGCCATTTTCTATCGCTTCGTCACACATAATTTCCAGTTTTGTTTCTGTTGATGCGTAGAGTGTTTTAAAACGTATTTGGTGAAGATCGGATGTAAATTGACGGATTTATCAGCTGCCATTTGCCGGAACTCGGGTCAACTCGTGGCATATTTTGTATGACAGCAAATATCTCCGCCATTTTCTATCGCTTCGTCACAAATAATGTCCAACTTTGTTTGTGTTGATGCGTAGAGTGTTTTAAATCTTTTTTGATGAAGATCGGATGTAAATTGACGGATTTATCAGCTGCCATTTGCCGGAACGCGGTGCAACTCGTGGCATATGCAAGCTTCAAGATATCGCAAAGGAAGTTTGTTTTACGGCGAATATCTCCGCCATTTTCTATCGCTTCATCACAAATAATGTCCAATTTTTTTTCTGTTGATGCGTAGAGTGTTTTAAAACTTTTTTGATGAAGATCGGATGTAAAATGACGGATTTATCAGCTGCCATTTTCCGGAACTCTGGGCAACTCGTGGCATATGCAAGCTTCAAGACATAGCAAAGGAAGTTTGCAACTCGTGTCATATGCAAGCTTCAAAATATCGCAAAGGAAGTTTGTATAACGGCAAATATCTCCGCTATTTTTTATCGCTTCGTCACAAATAATGTCGTATTTTGTTTGTGTTGATGCGTAGAGTGTTTTAAAACTTATTTGGTGAAGATCGGATGTAAATTGACGGATTTATCAGCTGCCATTTGCCGGAACTCGGGGCAACTCGTGGCATATGCAAGCTTCAAGATATCGCAAAGGAAGTTTGTATGACTGAATGAATGTATTCGGTGAAGATCGGATGTAAAATGACGGATTTATCAGCTGCCATTTTCCGGAACTCTGGGCAACTCGTGGCATATGCAAGCTTCAAGATATCGCAAAGGAAGTTTGTATAACGGCAAATATCTCCGCTATTTTCTATCGCTTCGTCACAAATATTGTTTAATTTTGTTTGTGTTGATGCGTAGAGTGTTTTAAAACTTATTTGTTGAAGATCGAATGTAAATTGACGTATTTATCAGCTGCCATTTTCCGGAACTCTGGGCAACTCGTGGCATATGCAAGCTTCAATACATAGCAAAGGAAATTTGCAACTCGTGTCATATGCAAGCTTCAAAATATCGCAAAGGAAGTTTGTATAACGGCAAATATCTCCGCTATTTTTTATCGCTTCGTCACAAATATTGTTTAATTTTGTTTGTGTTGATGCGTAGAGTGTTTTAAAACTCATTTGGTGAAGATCGGATGTAAATTGACGGATTTATCAGCTGCCATTTGCCGGAACTCGGGGCAACTCGTGGCATATACAAGCTTCAAGATATCGCAAAGTAAGTTTGTATAACGGCAAATATCTCCGCTTTTTCTATCGCTTCGTCATAAATAATGTTTAATTTTGTTTGTGTTGATGCGTAGAGTGTTTTAAAGCTTATTTAGTGAAGATCGGATGTAAATTGACGGATTTATCAGCTGCCATTTTCCGGAACTCTGGGCAACTCGTGGCATATGCAAGCTTCAAGACATAGCAAAGGAAGTTTGCAACTCGTGTCATATGCAAGCTTCAAAATATCGCAAAGGAAGTTTGTATAACGGCAAATATCTCCGCTATTTTTTATCGCTTCGTCACAAATAATGTCGTATTTTGTTTGTGTTGATGCGTAGAGTGTTTTAAAACTTATTTGGTGAAGATCGGATGTAAATTGACGGATTTATCAGCTGCCATTTGCCGGAACTCGGGGCAACTCGTGGCATATGCAAGCTTCAAGATATCGCAAAGGAAGTTTGTATGACTTATTGAATGTATTCGGTGAAGATCGGATGTAAATTGACGGATTTATCAGCTGCCATTTGCCGGAACTCGGGGCAACTCGTGGCATATGCAAGTTTCAAGATATCGCAAAGGAAGTTTGTATAACGGCAAATATCTCCGCTATTTTGTATCGCTTCGTCATAAATAATGTTTAATTTAGTTTGTGTTGATGCGTAGAGTGTTTTAAATCTTATTTGGTGAAGATCGGATGTAAATTGACGGATTTATCAGCTGCCATTTTCCGGAACTCGGGGCAACTCGTTGCATATGCAAGCTTCAAGATATCGCAAAGGAAGTCTGTATGACTGAATGAATGTATTCAGTGAAGATCGGATGTAAATTGACGGATTTATCAGCTGCCATTTGCCGGAACTCGGGGCAACTCGTGGCATATACAAGTTTCAAGATATCGCAAAGGAAGTTTGTATAACGGCAAATATCTCCGCCATTTTCTATCGCTTCGTCACAAATAATGTCCAGTTTTGTTTGTGTTGATGCGTGGAGTGTTTTAAAACTTATTTGGTGAAGATCGGATGTAATTTGACGGATTTATCACGTCCTATTTGCAGCAACTCGGACCAACTCGTGGCCTAATGCTTTGCCATTCGGCATATGCGTTTGTGTTTCTAAAAGCTATCTAGTTTTTAAATTTGAACCAAATCGCATAAGAAACACGGAAGTTATGCTACATGCAAAATCTATGGCGCAGCAAAACACGCATTCCGCGACGCTGACTGCGACGTTTTTTTTTGTTCAATTTTATTTTATTTCCTGGATCTTCTTTTCTTAATAGAGACTAACAACAAGTTTTAAAATCTTAGACTAATATTATAACTAAAATCCATTTTTTAGCGATGGGTTTAGTTTCAAGCACGGCTCTAATTATATCGGAACTGAGCGAGTGGATGATCGGCACGTTGAAGTCTACTCCAACTGGAAGTTCTGGTTAGCGAGCGTGCAAGTGGATTGAGATGAGGATGAGGATGAGATGTTAATTTAGTTTTGTGTTTTCCTTTTTGATGGAAAATTTCATCAGAAACGGTGTTGATATTTAAGGCTCGATGAATGTTTTCGTTCCTTATATACCAAGGAGCACCAGTGATGAGTCTAAGTGATTAGATTAAACTTTTTGAATTACTTCGATGTTACTACGACTGGCATTTCCCCAAAGTTCAGAGCCGTATTTCCATATTGGCTTGATCACGGTGTTATAGATAATTATTTTGTATTCAAGGTAAAGAGGAGATTGAGAGTTGATTAGCCAATGGAGCTTGTTGGTCTTCAACTTTAGTTCAGTTTTTTTGGCTGCTATGTGTGAGCGCCAGGTGAGTCTCCTGTCAAGATGGATACCCAAGTATGTGACGATATTTGACTGGGGGATTCGTGCTCCGTTTAGAGTAAGGTGGGGACAGGTTTGTCTGTTCAGTGTGAATGCTACGTGTTTACATTTACTTTCATTTACTTAAATTCTCCAATTAGCTAACCATTTTTCAAGAGATTCCAAATGATTTTGTAGAATAACAGTTGCTCTAAGGGGACATTTACTCCGGCTAAGAATGGCAGGGTCATCTGCAAAAGTTGAAGTGGTAAGTTGAATGTTTGTCCGCATGTCCGATGTGTATAGTGTATATAGAATGGGACCGAGAACGCTTCCTTGAGGGACTCCAGCTTTGATTTCACGCTCAGCAGATGTTGAGGCGCTGCATCTTACGGAGAATAATCTTTTATGCAGATAGGATTCGAGGAGTTTGTGCATACTATTGGGGAGTAATGTTTTGATCTTGACATGAGTCCATCGAGCCACACCCTGTCAAACGCTTGGGCAATATCAAGAAATAAAGCAGAGCAGTATTCTCGTTGTTCAAACGCAGAGCGTATTTCCGTGGTGATACGGTTTACCTGTTCTATTGTACCATGTTTTTCTCGGAACCCAAATTGATTCATTCGGATTATGTTATTTTTATAGGGCTATCTGTTACTAAGATGGGGACTGATGTGCGATAAGATGAGTTTTTCGAGTAGTTTTGATAAGCAGGACAGAAGACTTATTGGTCTATATGAAGATGCTTGTGTTTTGTCTTTACCAGGTTTTGGAATCATAACTATAGTTGACTTTTTCCAACTTTGAGGAAAATAACCATATTTAGTCATTGCGTTGAACAGCGTGCATAAATGATTTACAGCACAGCTCGGTAGTTCTATGATCATTTTTGGAGTAATTCTATCGCGGCCCGGTGCTTTGTTCGGCTTTAATTGCTCTTTGATTATTTGAATAATTTCGCTTGATCGGAATTTCAGGGGCGTATTGTGTATTATGTCAGAGCTTGAGAATTCCGGAAGCTCAAATAAATTGGTCGCAGGATTTGGTTGGAAGACTTCTTGGAGGTGTGTTGCAAACACGTTCGCCTTTTCGGAGTCACTTCTAGCCCATCTTCCTGTAAGACTTCGGATAGGGCTGTCTGTTTCAATAGGGGCACTGATTCTGCGTGCTTTCCAGAGTGGGTTTTTGGCACATGTTGGAGAGAGTTGTTCGATGTTGGATGTTGTTGTTTGGTTGGATGTAATAATATCAGGCCGTTCCAACGTTGGTGGTTGTTCGAACAGTTGAAGAAGGATAGGAGAGTGGTCCGAGGACAAGTCGGCTATTGCTTCTATCTGCGTTAGTTGTTTTGGTATGTTTCGGGTCATAGCAAAGTCTATAAGAACCGGTTTTTTGTTTGGATCAGCTGGCCAATATGTAGGCATACCCGGAGATATGAAGTCAAGTTTATTCGATCTTTTGATTAAAGCTTTGTATAATTGCCTTCCTTTTGGGTTTGTATGACGGGAGCCCCAGTGCGTGTGTTTGGCATTATAATCGCCTGCTGATATGAAATGGGCACCTAGTTGGTTGAAATATTCCATGAAGTCTTCTTCCGAAATAGAAAACCGTGGTGGGCAGTATATTGAGGCAATACTAAGACTGCCGAAAGACACTTTAATACTTATTGACGTAGCTTGCAAATAATTGGATGCGAATGGCTGCAATTGATGGTGCTTGATGCGTCTCTTGATAAGGATGCCTGTTCCGCCATGAGCTTTGTCGTCTGGATGATTCGTTGAGTAAAAAGTGTACTCACTAAGAAAGAAGTTATTTTTATTTGTGAGATGGGTTTCGGAGATTAACATTATATCAATGTCGTGTTCGTTTAGGAATTGAATAAGTTCGTTTTTGTGCTGTGAAATGCCGTTAGCATTCCAGAAACATATCTTTAACATAGCCATTTATGGTTTGGAGTATTGGGATGCAAGCATTTTCATGAGTATGTTTGATTTCGCATGAGGTCTTGTATTGTAGATTGCATAAACTGCATAAATTCCATCATGCTTTTATGAAGTGAACTAATTAATGATTCAATTCCAGTTGATGGCTGTTCTAAGATGTGGTGTTTCTCTGATGTTGATTGGGCAGCTGGTGTTAGGGAGATAGCCGACTTAGAAGCTGGCTTTACTATGCCTGTCAAGGCATTTGCAAATGATACTCCTGGAATTGTGCATACAGGTTCAAAGGAGGACCTAGTTCCACCACAGTTACCGCATTTCCTTAGATTAGGGTCGTTATTATTATTTGGACAGATGCCAGAGTCGTGCAAGTCTCCGCAACCTACGCACACTGGGCGTAGTGTACAGTAGGTTCTAGTGTGTCCATACTCCTGGCAATTCGTGCATTGTACAGAGCATTACGCTTATGTGGCTCCTCCACTGTTATTCTGCGGTGGATTGATTGGATGGACGGAATTTTTGTTTTTGGGTTTGTTTTCGGGGCTTAATTCCACTTTGAAAAGTGGCTGTGGTATCTTAGCTCTATTTATAATATTGATAGCCGATTTCACCTCAAATCCTTTTTCTTGTAGAGCAGAGATTATTTCTGCAGTTGACACAGTTGGTTCGATGCCTTTGATTACCACTTGAAGACCTTTACTGCTCTTTAATTGGTAGGTATAGTAATTTTTCTTTGTAGCTCTTAGGTTTTTCACGGTGCAGTAGTTATTTTCATTTTTAACTTGAAGCTTGACTTCGCGTATATTGCCCCTATTTATATGGTTCGTTCGACGATCGAAGAACAATTTGAGTCTCTTATGTAGATGGGAGGGGGTTTTGGCTTTGCAGGTTCTGTGGCCACTTCTTCGGGTTCGTCTTCAAGGTATTCGCCTAAAATTTTGATTCTATTATCGTTTGAAATGTTTTCTTGATTTGATTTTGATTCGGAGGTTTTATTTAGCTTTGGATTATTGCCCAACTTTTTATTGTGCGGGCTTAATTTGCGCTTGGTAACTTGTATGTATCGATCCATTCCGGTCTGTATAATTGGACGTGAGTTTAAAGTTGAGGTAGGTTGTTTAGGTAATTGACTCGGAAACTGCCGACTTTGCAGTATTGGCCGGTCGGGCATAGCAGCAGTGGTCATTGACGTTGCCGTTGATGTTGTTGTTGCAGTCACTGTGAACTGAGACAGGGAGAACGAAGGTTGCGTAGTTGTTGTTGATGTTGTTGGCAGAGAGAATGCCGCTCATTCTACACTCCAACTTTCTTTTGAGCCCAGGGGAGCGGGAGAAATAGATCGATCGCTTGCACTGCTTGTTGTTGCTGTTGGGGAAATTATTGACAGGTAAACATTATTGCGAGCCACTGAGAGACGACGCTCGTCTTGCTCTCTTTTCCGTTGCATTCTGATTTCGTCTTGAATATTTTTGTTGTTGGCACTTTTACCGATTGCTTTTGCATTATTATACGTTGGCATTGTTGATTTTATGTTTTCCTTAGATTACTTAATAGAGGTAACACAAGGTTTTGTGTGCTTGCACATTGCACACAGTAGCGTCTTTTCGCTTGGTGGTGGTACCACTTTATATGCTTTTATGTAGAGTTTTACACCGTTGAGATTGTTAAATTCACGGAGCACAATTGTGAGACGTTTGCACTCGCGTACCACAAAGTTAATTTTTTTTTTTTTCGTCACAAATAATGTCTTATTTTGTTTGTGTTGATGCGTAGAGTGTTTTAAATTTTATTTGGAGATGATCGGATGTAAATTGACGGATTTATCAGCTGCCATTTGCCGGAACTCGGGGCAACTCGTGGCATATGCAAGCTTCAAGATATCGCAAAGGAAGTTTGTATAACGGCAAATATCTTCGCCATTTTCTACAGATTCGTCACAAACAATGTCTTATTTTGTTTGTGTGGATGCGTAGAGTGTTTTAAATTTTCTTTGGTGAAGATCGGATGTAAATTGACGGATTTATCAGCTGCCAATTGCCGGAACTCGGGGCAACTCGCAGCATATGCCAGCTTCAAGATATCGCAAAGGAAGTTTGTATAATGGCAAATATTTCCGCCATTGTCTATCGCTTCGTCACAAATAATGCCTTTTTATACCCTGTACCCATTAAAAATGGGTGAAAAGGGTATCATAATATGGTGCAAATGTATGTAACAGGCAGAAAAAAGCATCTCCGACCCCATAAAGTATATATATTCTTGATCAGCATCAACAGCCGAGTCGATATAGCCATGTCCGTCTGTCCGTCCGTCCGTCTGTCCGTATCGACGCCTAGATCTCAGAAACTACAAGAGCTACAGACATGTGCCATATATCGTTGGATAGGTAATTTCCATACGCAGTACAAGTTTGTTTTTTTATTTTGATATCACCCGCCGTTCCCCCGCAAACAGCTGCAACTGCAAAAAACTGCAACAACTGCAAAAAACTGCCACGCCCACAATTATTAACCTAATGCTATGCTAATTCGGCATATGCGTTGGTGCTTATAAAAGCTATCTAATTTTTAAATTTGAACCAAATCGGATAAGAAACACGGAAGTTATGCCACATGCAAAATCTATGGCAAGGGAAGCAGAAGCGCAGCAAAGCACGCATTGCGCGACGCCGACTGCGACGTTGACAGCGAAATGTGTTTGGCTTTATGACACACGAAACTTATTTTCATAACCAAAATCATACCAAATTTATATTGTTATGGTACTCTTTTCTAATAGAATATTGTTTCATTTATTTATTGATATTAAATAAATAAATTGTAAGCATGTCTAAGGGTACAGGGTATTTTTCAATCGGGAAACTCGACTGCTGCTACCTTACTTGTTACTATTGTTATTAATACCCTGCTCTAACGAAATCTCTGGTACTTAAGCTAAGACGTTTAAAACGTTTACGCTTAAGACGTTAAGCTTGTAGTTTATAACATGGTTGACACGTACTGTCAAAATTAAAAAAAAAACTTATATGTTTTACAAAATTTTCCTTTTAAAACATCTACCTATTTCATTACGCTTTTCCATTTGCTTCCAATTTTGGTACATTTAAAAATCACCTCTTTTTTATCTATATATATAAAAATAAGTCGGTTTTCCTTCCTGACGCCCTAACTACAGAACGCACTAACCAATTTCCAAGGTTTTGCATTCGATTGAGACAACGCAGAACACACGAAGATCATTGGCATCATACAATTGCTTGGCATTCCAATATGATCCCACTGCGAACTATCGTGATGATGAAAATTTATATATTGGCCCAATGCCGATATTGCAAGGCGTTAAAGTTCAAAAGAGAAACGGCTGGATTGTGCTGCGACATTGGCTAAGTGAAACTGGATCCATTACTTACACCACCACAACCACTGAAACCATTGTTCGATGGAAGTGATCCTGATTCCGCCCATTTTCATCAACATATCCTTGAATAGAATAACTGCTTTCGAATGACTTTCTTTGGAGCTAATATCATTCGAGAAGGCGTCTTCATGCCGACTTGCAATGTAAAAGATACAACACACATAACCAATCACTCACACCAATACAATGAATTGCAACACATAACAACTACTTATACAAACATATCACAAATACAAGGAAAAATATATCATTTGCATGGTTCAATGGTCCCAACACCAGATGAACCGCATCACTTTCTGCAAATATATTTCATTTCGTCGATAGTAGATCAGCTGAATGTGCGGTGCAATATACAGGGAACACAACAGTTAAAAAGACGAATTATTAAACAGTTGCAAGCATTTTTTACGCTAATAATGCTATGGTTAATATGTTCAAAACAGCTTTGGAACGAAGGCCACCGGATACGCACAAATTTGTAATAAGAGCGGATTGTACCAAAACAGGTAAACAAATGCGAAGATTTAATGCACCCACCGTTAATGATATTGCTGCAATTATTGTTGGCGATCCAACTAAAGCGTTTATCCGCTTAAATCAGGCAAAGCTACGATCTAAAGTCTATATAAACTTGCGCGATGCTATTCATTCACATGGAGATGTTGACAATATTCGACATCTGACGATTCTCCCATCTTATATCGAAAGCCTACTCTATATGCATGAATACGCTTAAGACGCTATGACTTACGTGCGAAATTATGAAGCTGCTTATTTATTAAATACGCTCACATGCAATGCAAAGTGGACCAAAATTGAACGTGTATTGGAACCGGGCCAAAAACCGCAACATCGCCATGACATAATCGCCAGAGAATTTCAGAGAAAAGTCAAGGTTATAATGGATGTCCTTACTAAGTATCAAGTTTTTGGTGACAGGCGTTATTATATGTACTCGGTGGAATGTCAGAAGTGTGGACTACCGCATGCTCATATCCTAATTTTTTGCTGAAGAAATTACATTCAAATGAAGTGGATGACATCATATCAGCTGAAATTCCTGATCCAGTAACTGATCCATCATAAATCCCCGTGCTAAGCGCTCGGCGATGGGCTTATTAAAAATAATTTTTTTGCTTGTATTGTTAAGGTGCAAAATTATAGCACGGTTTCATTACTTAAATAATAAAAAAAAAAAAAAAGTAACTGATCCCCATCTACACGTCATTGTGGCGACATAGATGGTGCATTAAATCCATTATCGCCTTGCATGGCTGATGGAAAGTGCACAAAACGGTATCCGCGACCATTAGTTCCTGAAACAGTCACAGTGAACGATGGATATCCATTTTATCGTCGGCGTTCAAAAGAAGATAATAGCCGAACTATCAAAGTGAAAGTTCCAAATCAAGAGATTAAGATCGGAAATGAACTCTTATCATATTGCCCGCAGCTATCACGAATTTACGAAACACATGCAAACGTTGAGAGTTGTCATTCGTTCAAATCAATCAAATGTTTGTGCAAGTAAGTCACAAAAGGCAGCGACATGGCCGTGTTTGGTATTGCGTCGGAAAACGCGAATGACGAAATCAGCAACTTCCAAATGGGCAGATACGTCAGTACTAATGAAGCACTTCAAATTCATGAAAGATATCCCACAGATGTACATTTAGCAGTGCATTTGGAAAATGGCCGAAGAGTTTACTTCACTAATGCGGCACAACGAGCTGAAAGGCCACCATCGACAACGTTGACTAGCTTCTTTGCAATGTGTGAAGCAGATTATGAATGTTAGAAATTATGAATGTTTTTTTTTTGCGACTGCTGTGGGTAAATATACGTGGACCAAAAACATTTGCGCATTTGAAAACAGTGAATGGCCACCAATGCCAAAAATATCGAGAAGCATGTCAACTATTGGGTTTGCTGGAGAACGATTCTCATTGGGATTGAACACTTGCGGATTCAGTTGTTTAATCAAATGCGTACCAAATACGAACGCTGTTCGCAGTTATCATCACCACATGTTTTCCTTCACTAGCAATTCAGTTATGGAACAAATACAAAGACGACATACATATGTAAAGATTTCTTGCATCGCTTGCGCATTCAAACGAATAATTCTGACATCCAAATAACCGATGAAATCTACAATAAATAGATACCATAATCTACTATCAAGTGTTGCAGCAACCTTCACATACAGGAATTGTCGGCCTTGCCGATGCGCGGAATAGCATATGCGAGAATAAAAGATGTGCATATTTACAGCTGCTACGCCCCCCCAAGCGACACCTCAGACCAGTTCGAGGAGATGAAAAGGAGATCCGAAAGGGCGCTGCCCGAAGATCATCGCGGGAGACTTTAATGCATGGGCATTAGAATGGAGCAGCAGGGTATCGAATCCCAGAGGCCGGGCAGTGATAGACACAATTCTTATGTTGGACCTGGTTCTGCTGAACGACGGCTGTAAACCAACGTTCAACAACGATAGGGGCTCGTCCTACATCGAAATTACCTACATAAGCAGAGGGTAACGCTGAGTGACCACGCACTGATTTCCTTCTGCATCCTACCGAAGGGCACGACTTGGAGGCGGCAGAGAAGATCCATCGGGCAAGCCTGGGACTCGAGGAAGATCGATGAAGTTATGCTCGCATACCAAATCGACTCGTTTCCAATCTCAAATGGACACGCAGATTCAATGGCGGCCGACCTCCTGAAGATGCTTGAGGCAACGTGTGATGCAACCATGCCAAGGAGGAAAAAAGAGCAGCGCAATCCCCCAGTGTACTGGTGGAGCGCCACCTTAAGCAAGCTATGCTCGGAATGCCTAAGGGCAAGAAGAAGGGCGCAACGAGCCAGAGGCAGTACCCAGCACGCAGAACTCATGGAGGCTTTTAGAAGCAAACGCTCTGAGTTTAAGCACGGCATATTGGCTGCCAAAGCGCGGGACTATAAAGAACTACTAGATACCGTGGATCCCTGGGGTCTTGCCTACAAACTCGTAGCTAACAAGCTAACGAAGAGAGAGGCAACTCCAACTGACCCTGATGTCCTGGCTAGCATTGTAGCAGAATTATTCCCAAGGCAGACCACTCCTTGGCGGCCAACAGCAGTAGCTACTCAGGCACTTCTCCAGGTTCACGGAGGAGAGGGTGCAGCTAAGGGCGCTAATCGGTGCCCCGCTCATCCCTAGAGGCTTGATCGCGGCCATGATGGAGAACAGCGACTCTTGAGAGCGGAGACATAACATCATCAGAGATATGATGAAGCGGGTCCGAGCCGACGAGATCGCCAACAGAGCTGAAGGCTAATACAGGCGACATACACACACATCCTGCTCACCGACGAAATAACTTGACTGGCAGTCCCGGTGAGCTTGTAAAGGACGGAAGAGCATACGGAGGTTTTTGTTTTTAGTACGTAGGCATAACTCTACTAGGGGGGTTATGAATCGTGCATGCCACCTATGGACGGTAGGTGGTATCTTTTGAAGATTTTAATTTTCATACCGTAAGGCATAATAAAAAAAAAATTAAAAAAAAAAAATAAATAAAATCACTTGAAGCACCTCACTTCACACTGAAGGATCTTCGGCGAAATAACAACATCTTTGTCGGCTGCAGATGAATTGAATGATAGCCTGAAGGCATCACTTTTATGGAATAACGTAAAAATATTATCGCTAACCACTAATAAGAGTTTAACTTCAAAATGATCAAAGTACTGCGCAAATTTCCAAAACAATTGTTAGCTGTTGGAAATGGAAAAGTCCCAGTTGATGCGGCATCTGGGTTAATTACTCTAACCATTGAAAATGTTTTCCCAAACATTAATGAGAATTATCAGAATTATGATAGGTTAAGTCAACAAGCAATTCTTGCCGCAAAGAATAATGATGTTTAGTTTAATCAAAAATTGATGGCGATTTGGTGACATACAAATCCGTTGATTCCATAACAAATCCCGATTATGTAGTACATTATCCAACGGAGTTTTTGAACTATCTGGAGTTACCAGGATTTCCACCACCAAACTTAAAACTCAAAGTTGGTACAGTTATTATGATATTGCGTAATTTGAATCCACCGCGATTTGGCAACGGTACTCGACTTTCGGTAAAAAGACTTGTGCCAAATTTGATTGAGGCAACCATCATTAACGGAAAGTACGCAGGTGAAAATGTATGTATTCCTCGAATTCCAATGATTCCGACTTATCTTCCGTTTGGCTTCAAACGATTGCAATTTCCAGTTCGCCTTGCGTTCCCAATGAGCACTTCAATGAAACAGATAATTTGCGGATACGTGTAACGTTTCGATTCAGTATTTACTTTGGATTCACTTTCATTTGCTTAGAGAAGTTCAACTCAATAACATTACATTTTTGTAATCGAAATGAATTCATTACTGTTGTGAAATGAAATATAATTTATCCTTTTCAAAAATAAAACAATAAAAAAAATGTTCTTCATCTTTTATTCACCAAACAAAATATTATATAAAACGAAGCCATCTAGTCGGCGACGGAGCCGTGGGCAAGACCTGCCTCCTCATCTTCTACACAATCAACAAATTCCCCTCGGAGTACGTGCCCACGGTGTTCGACAACTATGCGGTGACGGTGATGATTGGCGGCGAGCCCTACACCCTGGGTCTCTTCGATACGGCTGGCCAGGAGGACTACGATCGACTGCGTCCGCTCTCCTACCCCCAGACGGACGTCTTCCTTATCTGCTTCTCAGTGGTCAGTCCCAGTTCCTTTGAGAACGTCAAGGAGAAGTGGGTGCCGGAGATCACGCACCATTGTCAGAAGACGCCGTTCCTGCTGGTGGGCACATAAATCGATTTGCGCGACGAGACAAGCACGCTGGAGAATGGCCAAGAACAAGCAGAAGCGCATCACCATGGAGCAGGGCGAGGAGCTGGCCAAGGAGCTGAAGGCGGTCAAGTGTGTGGAGTGCTCGGCCCTGACGCAGAAGGGCCTCAAGAACGTATTCGACGAGGCCATTATCGCCGCCTTGGAGCCGCCAGAACCGACCAAGAAGAGGCGCTGCAAATTCTTATAATTCTCCTCCTTGGGCGTCCTCGTTTTCCTTTTCCACTCCCTTATTATTCCGCATCCGATTCCCTCGGAGCTCTACGTCCCTCTGCGTCTTTATCAATCTTCATTTTGCTTCGGAGCTTCGGATTGGGTTGCATTTTATGGGTTACTCACTGTCGCAGAAATCTTGGTAGTTGCTTCTGCAACACTTTTACCCTCTAAAGCTGAGCCCTAACTTCTTGTGAAGATTCACCGAAAATTATCTCCACCCAGCAGGTGAAATGAATTGAAAACTTAATTTCCCCGTCGCTCCCCCGTCTGGATTTGGCGCAATTTTCTTATTAAGTAACGAGAATATCAATGTAACTACTGCTGGCACTTCCCCAAAGTACGTCCAAATTGTTTTTAGTACGGAGTTGTAGAGTATGACCCTGTAGTCCAGACTGAGAGGTGACAAGAGTTGATAAGCCAGTGGAGACTTCTAGCCTTAAGCCTTAGCCATAAGGTGTGTTCTTTTGACCACTTCTCCACGGTCACTAGGTGAGCAGAGAGCTGAGTGGTTGCTTGTACAGGGCACTCGGATCGAATTAGGATCGATGTGTCATCGCCAAATGTTAAAGTTGTCAGTAGTCTACTTGTGGGTATGTATGCTGTATAAAGGACGTACAGTCTTGGTCCAAGCGTGGTCATCGGACATGTCAGGGTTACATCTCACAGCAAAGGTTTTATTGTAGAGATACGACTTCAGGAGTTTGTGGGCGTTTTAGGGAAACATTGTTTTAATTTTGAACATTAACCCTTCTAGCCAGATCTTGTCTGGCTAATATTGTTGTGCAATATTCCCATTTTTTTAAAGCAGATGTTATTCGATTGACTTATTCTATGGTTCCATGTTTCTCTCGAAAACCGAACTGAATTTTTTCAAATAGTTTCGAGAGACAAGGCCTGTACGATAAGGAAACTGAATGGTCGTTTCCTGCCTTTGGTATCATTACAATGACCGATTTTTTCCATTTCTCTTGATAGTACCCTTGTTTTGTGTGTAGCGTTAAAGAGCAAGGAAATAGTGCCAACAGTACAGTATGGAAGCTGGATAATCATATTTGGAGTTTGTGATCTAATAACTCCAAATATGATTATCGAGCTTCCATACTGTGCTGTATGCACTATTTCTGGAGACTTTTTTTAAATTTAGTTGATCCTTTATTATTTTAGATATTTCATTCGCTTGCAATTTGATTGGCTTATGGGGCATATATGGTAACTCTATCTTTATCGCTGAGGGCCCATTCACCAGTGATGTATCTTAATGATGACATCGTTTCTGCCAGTATGGTTATACTGCGATGGGCTTTACATAGTGAGTTGTACTGCTTGAAATTGAAAGTTTTCCTATATAGCGACGTTAGGCGTTTTTATTATCTTGCTTCAGCGCATTGGAGAGATTTCGCATTTTCGCATTTCGCATTTTTGAATCTTTGCTTTGCGATTGGCGATCTATAAGCTTGCCACTCCCGTCTGCGTTTGTCATCCTGGGTCTGCTATGTGCACTCTCTATTTGAGGTGTTGAGATCCTGGCGGCTAAACTAAGACACTATCCAGGGGATTAGCTCAATGTATGAACTTATATATTTTCTGTATTTGACCCAGTTTAGTCTCTTTGGTGTTAATCATTTAGGCTGCATTGTAGTCTCAGAGCGTTAAAGGAGGTTCAGATTTAAAAGGACAGGTCGGATGATAGATCCGGTAGAGGCGTTGTAGTCACCTGCAGCAATGAAGTGGTCCTCTAGGGCGTTGAAGAAGTCCAGAAATTTTTATTCAAACACCTTAAAACGGGGGGACCATATACCGCTGCGAGGGTAAGATTGCCACTTCCTAATTAAACGTTTATAGGAGTGGCCTGCAAGTAGTTGTTTACAAACTCGCTATGGTAGTGGTTTTTGATGTGATTTCTAATCAGGATACCGCCATGTGCTTTACCATATGGATGATTTGTTCCGTAGAGCAAAGAGCTACTTATTTTTAAATTGTGTTTTATTTTTAAGATGTGTTTCCGACAGTATGTCAATATGATTATCATAAAGAAATTGACTTATTTTAAGTTTGTGCCGTGAAACGCCGTTTGCGTTCCACAATGATATTCGTAAGGCAGCCATTAATTATTTGGAATTTTGAGATATTATCATCTTCATGAGGAGATTTGGGTTCCGCATATGGTATCTTCATGAGGAGATTTGGGTTCCGCATATGGTCTTGTATGGAAGTCTGCATGAAGGCTATGAATTCAATCATATGCTGCTGCAGAGTATGCATCATGGTTTTAATACTGCTTTGTTGTTGCTTCGATGATGGGAGGCCCGGTGTCGGATCAGTTTGGTCAGCATGTAAAGTTGTTGTCGTAGAGCTGGGTTCTGCAAGTCCCGATTTTAGGACGTTTGCGAAGGTCACATTTTGGAAGGTGGTCGCAGGATCAAATCAGGACCTCATTGCCGTTGCGAAAAAGACTTCTGGTGTTGTTTTCGATGGTACAGGTGTATTCTGTGCGTTATGAAGGCGTGCAGCCCTTTCTCGGTGATGAATCCGGCTTTAGTTTGCTGTGTGATTACCGCCACAACTTCTCAACTTCTTGGCAATGAGCAGAGTCGTCAAGCTCTCCACAGATGACAAAAACTGAACGCAATGTGCAGTATGCTCTTGTATGGCCATATTATTGGCAATTAGTGCATTGTAATATAGTGCATTGAACGGGGCTTTTGTGCTTTTGTAGTTTCCTTACGGTAATTCTACGATGCAGAAGAAACTGTAGCTCTTAAATAGAATGCACTTCATTTTTCCTGAAACCTTTAGTGTCAGGTTCCAGCTTGACTTTAAAGAGTGGTTGCGGTTTCCTGTGTTTGTTCAGGATGTTAAAGACAGTTTTTGCCTTAAAGCTCTTATCGTTTAAATTCAGCATGATCTCTGAGGATGTTACACCAGTCTATATACCCTAGAAAACGACTTGGAGACCATTATTACTTTTTAGTTGGAACGTTTTTTCTTTTCATACTTATCCAGGGGATTAGCTCAATGTATGAACTTATATATTTTCTGTATTTGACGCAGTTTAGTCTCTTTGGTGTTAATCATTTAGGCTGCATTGTAGTCTCAGAGCGTTAAAGGAGGTTCAGATTTAAAAGGACAGGTCGGATGATAGATCCGGTAGAGGCGTTGTAGTCACCTGCAGCAATGAAGTGGTCCTCTAGGGCGTTGAAGAAGTCCAGAAATTTTTATTCAAACACCTTAAAACGGGGGGACCATATACCGCTGCGAGGGTAAGATTGCCACTTCCTAATTAAACGTTTATAGGAGTGGCCTGCAAGTAGTTGTTTACAAACTCGCTATGGTGGTGGTTTTTGATGTGATTTCTAATCAGGATACCGCCATGTGCTTTACCATATGGATGATTTGTTCCGTAGAGCAAAGAGCTACTTATTTTTAAATTGTGTTTTATTTTTAAGATGTGTTTCCGACAGTATGTCAATATGATTATCATAAAGAAATTGACTTATTTTAAGTTTGTGCCGTGAAACGCCGTTTGCGTTCCACAATGATATTCGTAGGGCAGCCATTAATTATTTGGAATTTTGAGATATTATCATCTTCATGAGGAAATTTGGGTTCCGCATATGGTATCTTCATGAGGAGATTTGGGTTCCGCATATGGTCTTGTATGGTAGTCTGCATGAAGGCTATGAATTCAATCATATGCTGCTGCAGAGTATGCATCATGGTTTTAATACTGCTTTGTTGTTGCTTCGATGATGGGAGGCCCGGTGTCGGATCAGTTTGGTCAGCATGTAAAGTTGTTGTCGTAGAGCTGGGTTCTGCAAGTCCCGATTTTAGGACGTTTGCGAAGGTCACATTTTGGAAGGTGGTCGCAGGATCAAATCAGGACCTCATTGCCGTTGCGAAAAAGACTTCTGGTGTTGTTTTCGATGGTACAGGTGTATTCTGTGCGTTATGAAGGCGTGCAGCCCTTTCTCGGTGATGAATCCGGCTTTAGTTTGCTGTGTGATTACCGCCACAACTTCTCAACTTCTTGGCAATGAGCAGAGTCGTCAAGCTCTCCACAGATGACAAAAACTGAACGCAATGTGCAGTATGCTCTTGTATGGCCATATTATTGGCAATTAGTGCATTGTAATATAGTGCATTGAACGGGGCTTTTGTGCTTTTGTAGTTTCCTTACGGTAATTCTACGATGCAGAAGAAACTGTAGCTCTTAAATAGAATGCACTTCATTTTTCCTGAAACCTTTAGTGTCAGGTTCCAGCTTGACTTTAAAGAGTGGTTGCGGTTTCCTGTGTTTGTTCAGGATGTTAAAGACAGTTTTTGCCTTAAAGCTCTTATCGTTTAAATTCAGCATGATCTCTGAGGATGTTACACCAGTCTATATACCCTAGAAAACGACTTGGAGACCATTATTACTTTTTAGTTGGAACGTTTTTTCTTTTCATACTTATTGCGTTATTTATTGGACCTTCTCTTATTGTGAGACTAACAATAATTAATCAAATCTTTTTATATAACTTAAATTATTTGCAATACCTACAATACATACTTACTTCATATATACTTAAAGTTTTCCAATAGGGACGCTCGAACTTTGACAACTCATTGCGACCATGTTGTTTGAGTAACAGATGTCAAATGAAGTGTGTTACATTCATTCAGTCCTCCCAAACCATTGCAGGTTACAGTGTCGAGCAGCACGTGCAAATCATAAAATTGTTTTATGAAAATGGATCTTCAGTTCGAGCAACGTTCCGCTCATTTCTTCAGTTCGAGCAACGTTCCGCTCATTTCGCCTATTTTACGGTCGCGATGATCGTCCTGCCGAGTCGACTATCCATCGATTGGTGGACAAATTCAAGTCAGCCAAGTCAGTAAACAATGAGCCGGTTCCCGTGTGTCAACGTAACACGAGATCTGCCGAGAATATCGATGATATGCAATTCTGTGTCGCGCACAGGAACTCGGCCTTTCGCAGACGACAACTTGGCGAACTTTGCGTCGGGATTTGGGCCTGCACCCGTTCAAGATCCAGCTGACCCAGGAGCTTAAGGTTAATGACCATAGACAGCGCCGTGTGTTTGCTGACTGGGCATTAGAGCAGTTGGAAGTTGACGCCGATTTTGGCAAAAACAAATCATTTTCAGCGAAGAGGCGCATTTTTGGAATGGCTATGTCAACAAGAAAAATTGCCGTATTGGGACAAGACCAATCCAATGTTTGGTGCGGATTCTGGGCCGGAGGCGTAATTGGTCCATATTTTTTCGAAAACGATAATGGTATGGCCGTCACCGTCAATGGTGAGCGATAACGGTCGATGATAACCAACTTATTTTGGCCTGAAATCGAGAATATGGATTTGGACAAAATGTGGTTTCAACAGGACGGCGCTACGTGCCAAACAGCACACGCTACAATGGATGTTCTGCACGAGCAATTTCCGGACATGGTCATCTCGCGCGGAGGCGAATTGAACTGGCCACCGAGATCGTGGGATTTTAACCCGCTGGACTTTTTCTTGTGGGGTTTTCTTAAGTCGCAGGTCGATGCCAACAAGCCGCAAAACCACCGATGCCCCCAATGTCAACATACGCCTCGGCATCGATCAAATACAGCCCGATTTGTGCGTCAGAGTCATTGAACATTGGACCTTTCGTGTGCGCGCCACCAGCCAAAGCCGTGGCGGTCATTTGAATGATGTCATGTTCCATACATAATGGGGTCGATTAACCTTTCAAATAAATAAAAAATTTCACAAATATCTCTCCTACATATATATTTTTTTTTATTTCAAAGATCAAGCGCCCTTAATATAAAACCCTTTATATATTATATACTTTATATAACAATATTTCTTTATATTAGTTAGAGACGGCCCTAGGATTTCTTTGCTGGGCTGGAGAATGTTAGCGCTTCAATCGAGTTTGACTGCAGACTCGCGTATGCGACTTCGAATTTTCGTGTGCGGCGAGCTTTGCTTGATGTGTAAATTAGGTTAGTCCCATTGATAGATAGGTGTCCACGTAGATAACTGATCCCCTGGTCCTGGCGTTACTCAGGCGAGATGTCTTCTTACGCAGATTGGGCGTGGGGTGGAGGGCGTGACTTTGCCCCCTTTGCTGGACACTGGCCTTCGGGCCCAGCGTGGATAAATTATATCAAATAAAATTGGTTTTACGGCAGAAGCCGGAGCAGCTTGTTCTTTATTTCTAAAGTGTTCGCTTAGAATTAAATACAAAGGAATGGAAAATATGAATCTACCCTAGCTTCAATGCATCATGCCATAAGCCCATGGTCGGCAAGCCGACTCAGCATTTATGCAACGCATTTCGGTACCCCGGATAATGGGTGTCCGATTGCCGCTGCTGACCGTTCTCAGCGCAGAGCGCTGAACTCATTTGGGCGCATCAGCATTGTTTATCTGAAGCTACTTAGTTGCTAGGGTGACGTAAACGCAAACTTATGCTCTGTCAGTTGTTAACTACCCCCCTCCTCAGATTATGACCGTCCTCGGTAATATTGAGCTTATCGATGGTTTGTTGTATCTCGACGGAGGCTCGCCTTTTCCTTAATGCCAAAAAAAGGATGAGTGAACCAATCAGAATAACGTTCAGGATTACTCCAGCCGCGATCCAAGGTTTAGGGGAGCCCGCGGCGTCAACCTCGTCCTTGAACCCTTGGATAAAGCGCAGATTGTCGTTGTTCATGCGGTGTAGCAAGGGCCGGGTCATGGCCGACGATGTTCAGTAGTGGTGATCTTACTATGCCAGGCTGCTTGTCTAATGTTTTTTGAAAATTTACGAACTCCGATCCGTTGACGGTAGCTGACCTCTCAAAGGTTACCAGGTGCGTTCCTCTGACGAGTACCTCTGGGCCGCCGTCCGTGCTGACGCGGGCTGTCGCTTCGTTAATGATAACGATGCCGTCATCTATAGGCATTACAGCTCTCAGGTGGCTGGGTTGAGTGTAGCAGTGGGCCGAGATTCCCGCATGGAGCGAGCGGGCACAGGTTTCGCGTCGCGATCGCTCACAGAAGGTGTTGTGCGTTGTTTCCGTGCACTCGGTGACCGAAAAGGTGTCTTCTTCACATTCCGCCAAAATATTTTCGTTGAGCCGTAGGATTATTTGATTGTGTGATACCGGGTATACGAGGACCTTTTTACATCCGACCTTGACTCTAGGGTAGGCTATTAGTATGTGGATAATGTTATCGGACTGGAGAACCCTAATCTTAGCTGCTTCTAATAAACTAACTATTGGAGTGTCCTGTTCAATTAGTGATTTCAGATCGGCATGATTAAGGAGAGTGGGATTTATTATATCAGCCTTAGCCAATATTATGGTTAGAATTAAATTTTGTATTTCTCTCGTCAGCATTCTATTCCTCGCTAGTAGTGCCTCGTACAGGTGCGGGGTGTCAACCAAATCATTATTTCGGTCCTTAATAATTTTATTAATGGTGTCGGTCAGTTTGTTTATCTGGTTTTGAGTTTCTCTGTTTATGTTAATCTGCCTGGAGTTTGAGTCCACTAGCTGAGCTTCTGTCATCCTGATTTTTAGGAAATCTGAGGCATCAGGAGTTCCTGCAACTACCTTAAGAGCTGTACCTAAGAAGTCCAAACTCCTCGCAATTCGGTGGTGTATTTTTAGAACAGACAAGAAGTTACTAACAACATCTAGTAATTGGCGCATATGCGACCGTGGAAAAGACTCGGACAATTTTTCTGTCTCATCTACCATACTAATAAATTCTGAAAGGTTGCTCGAATGCCTCAAGCAGTCACGTTGTTCAAACACCAGTACATCTCCATCGACGGGAATGTATTTGGCGTGAGAAAAGTCGGTAATCCGCGCATTTGCCACTGCCAGGGTGATGAGCGTTGTGAAGGCGAAACCTGCAATCCAAACGTAGAATGAGACCACGGCGTTTTTACTTAAATATAGCTTACTATTAAAGGGTATGGTATAAGCAAATTAAAAGTGGGGGAATTTATTTGAGGTTGTCCTTATGGACCACCCTCCCCTTAATTAGAACAGACGTTCCCAGGTCTGCCGGCACTTTTTGTTCTGTGCACAATGGAGTTAGCTTGTTTCCTAAACTTTTGTTGTTTTTGACAAAAACCTCTTCTCCTACCTCAAAAACACGGTTTCGCCTAGCTGGGTTACATCTTTCGATATTGATTTGCTGGGCCTTTATCCACCTGTCTTTAATGCCTAGGCAGCGATCATCGGAACCCGTGTGGAGGATCTCGACCGGTTTCTCCTGAGTGACAGAATGTATTGTCTTATTATATTCTATCGTTGCCCTCAATATTAGCTCTACCGTATCACTGATTTTTTTATCTAGCTTAAGACATCTGGCGATTTCTGTCAAGGTGCTGTGGAATCGTTCCACTTGACCGTTTGACAAGCTATGTAGCGGGGCCGCGTTCACAATGTCAATGTGGTAATTGTTTTTAAGTAAAGAGGTGATCGTTTCCGAATTGAAGGCCGCCTCATTGTCGCAATATTTTGTTTTGATTTTGGGGAACAAGTTTACGAGTTGAAGCAAGGGCCCTGTGACGTCCATTATTGTTCTCAATTGCTTCTTATCGGTTGAGAAGATATCAATGTGCAACATTTCGCCGGTGTAGCTTGGTATGGGTGTTTCCCCAAGCTCCTGTTTTTTTGGGTGCCTGTCATATTTGGCTTTTGGTGCATATTTTGCAATTTGCAACCCATCCTTTGCTAGGCCGCTCATTTTGGGGAAATAGAAATGGAATATACCGGCTTATCGTCGCTTGTGCGAATTGTGGCAACAACAGAAGTGTTAAATGGCAGTGCCTCGTTAGAGGCTGAAAATGCCTTAGATCTGTTTGCGATCATGTCTCGAAATTGAACTTTTACAGGCTCTGGTACGGCGATGTCATTTACGTTAGTAAAATTTACATTGTCGCAATTATGATGCTGAAGCTTTTCAGAAACAGAACCATAATTTATTGTACCTTTCTCTGCGTCGAGTTTTGCTCCCACTTTAGCTAGGAGGTCAAATCCTACAATACCATCGAATGGTGTCAGCGCGTCTAAAAGAAAGATCGCAGATGTTTTTCCAAAAATATTCATCAAACATTTCTGGTGAACTTTGTTAGAACCATGAATGGAACTAACTGTGAAAGGGGAATCGACCGGCACCACATTTTTAAGCTCCTTTACGGGCTTGATGTAGTTCTTTGCCGCCCCTGTGTCGATTAAAATTTTTAGTTTCCTCCCTTGTAGCTGTCGTTCAATGAACTTCAGTCGGGAGCGCTCCCTAAAAAAATTGATCTGATCATTATCGTCAGACTCCTCGTCTATCTCGGTAACGGCCGATGTCGCTGTCATTTTTATCGTCAGCCTATTGCATGGTGTGTTGCAATCTCTGACGCCTTTGACCGGTCATACGTGCGGAGCCAAGTCTTTTATGGCTCCGAGCACTTTCGGCCTTGGTATTTGTAGGCTGACCGCTTTCAAAGGAAGTCGGGTGCCTATGTTGAGTCATGGTGGAGCCTAACTCCATAGGCTCAGGCGACTGATTACGGTAGCTGCCCGTGTTCTGGGCAGAACTATTTTGTTGGGGCCTATTCTGCTTTCTGTAGAAATGAGGGGTTTTCCCTTGGCCATCTTCGGCCCTGCTATGGTTTTTCTGCGGCTCCCTTGAGCAGTTTTGATTCTTTCGGTGCTCATAGGTGATTGCCTTGTCCTCCAAAGCCTTTACATATGTGGCAGCAAAGGTAGTGCGCTCTATGGTAGCCTCGGATTCCCTAGCCAAAGCTAAAGCTGAGGGCAAATCCTTGGGTTGCGCTGGCAAGACTATGGCCCTCAATGGTTTCTTAAGACCAGCAATAAATGCATGGAGAGCACCCTCTCTAACTTCATTATTAAACATAATAGCACTGTCCGGTTCGTGTGTCATAACGAACTGGTTTGTTATTAACGTTAATCGTTTCTCTACGTCGTCGTAATATTGCATTAGGCTAAGTTCCCCTTGCCTAACTGTTTCAAGTCCCTGCCTAAGGACACGCAGCGACGTTTTGTCCGCGTAAGTGCAGTCTAATCGAGCAATAATGGCATCGAAATTTGAGACTGTGTTATGGGCAACTAGTAGCCCTCTTGCCGACCCCCTGATTTTATTTCTGATAATCGAAACGGCCTGATAATGCGCTTCGCTACCATAATACGGTTTGAAAATCTCGTATGCGTCTACGGCTGATTGCCGCCATGACACATAGTCATCTTGTTCTCCCGTAAAATCCGGCATGGTCTTTACAATGTCAAGCTTGACATCACATCGAATAGTTGGGTCTGGTTTTATTCTTTCGTAAGCTTCCACTTGTGGTGCTTCCACGCACAAGCTTTTCATCTGTTGTTTTACCTCATCTAACTGTGTCTGGAATGCCTGTTTCAATCTAACTTCTTGCTGTGCTAAGGCCTGGCTAACGGCTCCAGATATAATTGCTTGTAACTGGGCGGCGTCCATGTCTGTAGTGTTACCTGTCGTATTAGGACGAAAACCTTCTGATTCTAAATCCCACCCGTCGTCACTATCGTATTCGACTTTGATGTCTCTATGTGCCCAACTCATTTACATTGGTTGGCACCACGCAATTTAATTATTTCCGAGCACGGTTGATTGCTATGCAAGGTGCGATAATTACACGCGCGAGAAGTAGAATGCAACGCAAAAATAAATTTTTCCTAAAAGGAATGGTCTACGCAGGAAAACAATTATTTCCTATTAATTCACGCATGTGAAACAACAAGGTAACTTGGGGTATGCTGCAGAATTTGTTCTTGGTAAAAGTATGCAGTGGAAAATAATACTCCCTAAAAGCATAAAAAAAAGGCTGTTAGCTTTTTTATTTATTTAATACTCAATTCCTAGGTTGCCGAATTGATTTCACTAATCAAACTTACATGGCTTGTCTTCTTAACTACCCTGTTTAGATACTACTAGGTCCTTAATGAACGTCGGACGCCAATAAGGTTAGTCCTATTGTCCAGAGGTCCTTCCGATTGGTGGCTCCGGCAGATAGGTGTCCACGTAGATAACTGATCCCCTGGTCCTGGCGTTACTCAGGCGAGATGTCTTCTTACGCTGATTACGGTGGAGGGCGTGACTTTGCCCCCTTTGCTGGACACTGGCCTTCGGCTCAGCGTGGATAAATTATATCAAATAAAATTGGTTTTACGGCAGAAGCCGGAGCAGCTTGTTCTTTATTTCTAAAGTGTTCGCTTAGAACTAATTACAAAGGAATGGAAAATATGAATCTACCCTAGCTTCAATGCATCACGCCATAAGCCCATGGTCGGCAAGCCGACTCAGCATTTATGCAACGCATTTCGGTACCCCGGATAATGGGTGTCCGATTGCCGCTGCTGACCGTTCTCAGAGCGCTGAACTCATTTGGGCGCATCAGCATTGTTTATCTGAAGCTACTTAGTTGCTAAGGTAACGTAAACGTAAACTTATGCTCTGCCAGTTGTTAACTTGTACTCTTTTTGATCTGAATTTCCTCGTTGACAAGATATATAGGGCGGTCTCTGTGGATGCTTTTGCTGCGTAGCTACCATGATCCTTGGTTTCGTGGATGCTGCCCTTTTTCAGGGGTGTTATGTGGAAAGTGTCTTTTAAATAAATAAAATAATAAAAAAATAAAATAAAAGCTTTAAATTATTTTGCACTAAATAAGGTTGTATCAAAGTCATAAATAGCATAGTATTGAAACTAAGCCGAAATTAAAAGGTCTATTTCTTAGTCTCAGTTAAAGCACCAACTAATGGGTACACACAAGAACAAGTCTTAATAAACGCTAAACTCGATCAGAATTTAATATTGTCAATGTTTTGCAAAAAGTTTGTCGACGTCTTAGAATCTAACGCAACATATGTATTATTTGTGGTAAGCTATCGGAAATAAAAAAAAACAAAAATCCAGAGACAAGTGAGGCTTTGGCGACCCTACAGTCGCCATTCTTGAAATAGTGCAAAATTAGACCAATTTTTATCACGTATGGACAGGTCACATTAATAAAGTTCAATTTCACTATTTACTAAAAAAAAGCGGAAAAATATCTAGAATTCTATACCCTTATATTGTTTGTAAGTCGCTCACACGATTGGAAACGCAAATCGTGCTTGAAATTTTCATAGAGCCTCTTTTATAAAGATCTTGGCCCATCCAGATCCAGAAATTTTACAAATCGGCAAACCTATTTTATTGGCGCCTCATAACTGAACACTTGAAATTGCCATAGTATAGTATTTAAAGAAATTTCACATGGTGGACCACACATGTATATCAACAAGTAAGGAAGCAGCAGTCGAGTTTCCCGACTGAAAAATATCCTGTACCCTTAGACATGCTTACAATTTATTTATTTAGTATCAATAAATAAATGAAACAATATTCTATTATAAAAGAGTACCACAACAATTTAAATTTTGTATTATTTGTTAAAAACAAATAAGTAAAATTATTTTATTTAATTTAAAATTCAATATTTATAATTATTTATAATATATAATAATCTAACATTGCTTAGAATTAATTTATTTAATATCAATAAATAAATAAAACAATATTCTATTAGAAAAGAGTACCATAACAATATAAATTTGATTTTATTTATTAATAACAAATTAAAAATTTATTTTATTTAAAATTTAATACATTTTATTCTTTATAATATATAATAATAATCCAACATTGCTTACAATTTATTTATTTAGTTTCAATAAATAAATGAAACAATATTGTAAGTATAAAATCGTATTGCTTAGAATTCATTTATTTAGTATCAATAAATAAATGAAACAATATTGTAAGTATAAATAAATATTATTTATTGAATACATAAATACAATTAATTTACTTAATTTAAAATTTTGTACAATGAATAATCTAATTTTAACTCATACATAATTCTTATAAACTATTCTTAATACTAACTGAAATAGCATTATGGAAACTATAAACTGTTTCAAAAGTTTTGTTTAAAATATCATTTCCAGATAGATTTGAAAACGCCCAATCAATGTGAGAATCACAATTAGTTGTGGGCGTTTTTAAATCCATCAATGATCTGAACCCCTTACTAAGTAAGTTATTAAAAATAGACCTACCCTCACTTAATTTTGCTAAACATAAATTAAAATTTCCTAAAACTATACAATTATTAGCTAAAAGGCTATGCTGTTGAAATAGATCCTCAAGCTCAGATTTAAACTAGTTAAAGGATAACTTCTACTTTTATATAACACTAGAAAACTTGTTGAGTTGTATTTAAATACAGTATACTCAAATACCAGTGACCTATAAGAGTATCTACCACTGAAGCAATTTGAAAACCTGTCAACTATTTCGTTTTTGCAGTAGATAATGAGACCTCTTTTAGATCTCTCTGCTTCGTGGGAATCCAAGCGAAGCAAGTTGCTGAATCCTGGAATATCCAAATTTTCATTCGGAAGAGTCCAAGATTCAGCAAAACACAAAATGGATGACTGAAGCATTAATTTGTCCGATCGAATATCGTCAATGTGACAATGAATGCTTTCAGTGTTATGAAATAAAATATCTAAAGTATCGAACTGTTGAACAGATAATCATAATTTGTCTGAAGTAAATTTTCAGATCGCAACTTCTGCAATTGAACTTGCGCTTTGTCGTTGCTTTGGGAAAGCTAGGGGGCTACAAAGGATCCGATTATGAAAAGGCCATTAGCAGTTGTGGCTCTGCTGCAGTGTGGACCACCACTTGGCAATACGTAGCCCCCTGGCTCTTGTGAATAGTTATGCCTTCTGCAGGCACAACTGGAAATTGCTTACGATCGATCGTAACTTGCTCATTTTTCTTAAATTGAAAATTTTTAATAATTTTCTGAATTGGGGTACACGAATACTCAGTATTGTGAGTGCGTTTGGAGCGAGCAATTTCTCCAACACTTTCCTCAAAAAATTTCATCCATAGAGTGCAGGGAGAGTTGGATGAATCTAAATCTATCTGCATAAGAGTCCCGGTTGCTCCATTGACCAACCCATCGCCAGTATCAATATTGACCGTAATCATATATTTGGCTGTGGTCTTTAGGAGAAAGTACACAAACCTTGTGTATCGGACGACTTAAAAAGCTTAACCCTTTCAAGATTGTCGGACCTTCTTGCAGAATCTAAATGGGTAGCTTTAATATAATCTTCAGCGGTAGAATAATATTGGTCAGTGGGAATTGAGGTAAGTTTCCTTGTATTATAATCATTGGTGGCCGCATTGGTGGTAAAGAGATGAATTGCATCATCAGGTAATTGCATTAACAGCTGAATATCTTCGGCAGTCATACACCCTGATGCCATATTATTTAAGGCAGTCGCAAATAATTGGTCCTCCCGTTGACGCATAATTTCTGTGAGCTCAAAATACTTAAAGAGATCCCACAGAGATGTGCCAAAAATAGCGTTGTAGGGATCGGAGGAGTTGGATTCAAAAATCCAAGAATCACCTACAGGCGAGAGCTGTCGTAGGTCACCAAAGACTACTACAGAAATTCCTCCGAAGGGAGATGTATTTTTGAAAATTTGCTTTAAACGGAAGTCCAAATTTGAAAACATTTTTGAGCCCATCATTGATATTTCGTCAATAATGATAAGTTTAAGGTCAATTAGCCTTGAATGCAAAGTATTGACTAAATCATGGCTCAAGGGTCTTAAATTAGAATCTGACTGATTAATTGGGAGGGAAAACATTGAATGCAGCGTGGAGCCACTAATGCCGAATGCGGCTTTTCCCGTGGGTGCGCAAAAAAGAATTTTAATAGTGTTGGGATCTGTTCCTGGTCGACTATTAAACATTAAGGACAATGACTGGAAAATAGCCAATATTAGGCGACTTTTTCCTACACCGGCACCGCCTCCAACAAATTCATGGAAAGTTGATTTGTTTTTTACGTTGTGTAAAACATGTGTTAGGTAGGTCTTTTGCTTAATATTGAGGGATCTTATAATGTCAGCCAAGCTATCGGACGAAATTAATAAAGGCAGTTTAATCAGACGGACATTACCATCTTCTGGGTCAGAGCTATCTCCATTATTATCCTCATTTAAATTTAATATGTTGATCTGAGGATTTATCTCTGGTAATCCTAAAACCCTGAAATCCCTATCTACCTCTTCCTGATTTTCAGCAGCAATCCCTTCATCAATATTATTAAGAGCATCTTCCAGCTCACTATCATCTAAAACGTTGTATTTCCTATGGCTGGCCTCAATGAGCCCCCGATTCTCAGTGCAAATGACTTCGCAATCTTTTGAGATTAGCTCTGAGGTCTCGTTTCTCCATGGGAAATTCAACATTGCTACTCCCCTAAAATAGTTTTGCCTATCGGTATGAATATTATACCTCCTATATCTAATTGTGCATGGTGTTGTCCTGTTTCTTACAAAGCCTATGCCGTTATTTAGAGGATAAACACCTGTCTCATTTGCTGCTGGGGGTGCATTGGCTTCATCATCTGATTCCATTCTGTGGCGACTGACCCTCCGAGTCTTGCTGTAGCTGTAAAAAGCAGCAAACTCAGCTAGGCACAAACTATCAAGCTTGACAGTGCGCTGAACATAATGTTCTAAAAACCCTTCAACAAAAATGTGTGTCGAGTCCTGATCAAGCTCTTCAAGCTGTTGCCTCGATTTAAGAACTCTAACACGCTGATCTGGTGGCGAAGTGTTAATGAAAACTGAGGCATTGCTACTGCAGGACAACTGCATGCCCAAACCGCAGTAGACAGCTTCTTGTGCTGATATTTCCGTACCGGAAATGAAATTGTGACCAATATGCTGCAACTTTTGCTTTATTGTCACATTGCCCCTGCTAATTTCGTTTACAGCCTCACGCATTAATTTTTAAATTCCCCTTTTCAGAATTGTTAATGTAATTAACGACATATCTGCAGCATGCGTAAGGATCCAGTATAAACTGAATATCAATATTCGCACGCTGCATCAAAAGAAGGTGCCTGTTGTAAGCGTTAAGCTTGATGGCTGCAAAAGTTCTTTTCAGAAATACTTTTGGTTTTCTAAGATTAGACCTTAGTGCGCATAAGTATGCGTTATAGTCCAAATTAAGTTGATCGCGAGATAGAAAATAATTAAAGTCACAAAGATTATTAACTGTCTCTTGATCATAATTACAGTCCAAAGAGGACTGTATTTTTTCAATATTTTCCCTATGCTGTTCGACATTTGGCGTGTATTCATCAATGGGGGATATGGAATGCCAAATCTGCAAACGGTTTTTCTTCTGATTTCCCGTCTGTAGGAATGCCCGTGATTATGCATTTGATAATCAAGAAATGGGGCTATTTCAGGGTTGCTTGTATCAGTTGTGATAAACCGATCAATGAAGCATTTAACAGTGTCTACTGATGACACATCGTTCAAATTAGCTTTAGGGGCATCTTTCAGCCAAAACATGCCATGAATGTTGAAATTCAACTCGCCAATAGTATTTGGTCACAGGATGACTACCAAATACACCCCCTTCCTTCTTCATTAGTTTAAGAACCCTAGAATACCTAGCACAAGTGACTAGGTCTGCTCTAATAAGACGAGCCTTATCATCAAAACATAAGTTTGATGCTTCTTCCTCAGAAATGTCAACTTTATCGACATTTCTGGAAAGAAGGACTAAGAGGTCGGTCCACCTAGTCTCAGCTGCCGAGAAAGTAATGAAAAATGTAGGCAGACCAAACTGCCGAATCATTGCCATTACATATTTCTTCTCCGCCTCCCAATGAGCCGTTCGAATTCCTTTCAAATCTCTATATCCATCATCGTGGTGAATCAAGTTTTCTAAGTGGTTTTCGTTTAGAGCAGTGGCAGCTGAAATCGCCTGATTGGCACTGTGCTTTCGCAAGCAAATAGAAGTATTATTCCTAATATTAAGCATTTCCAACTTTTTGAAGTTTACGAATAGCTTATCTGTCCTGCAGCCCCGCCTATCAAAATTCCTAAGTTCTGACCTAACTATTGTGGTAAAGCTTTCTTTACACTTCCTCTTCTGACCAGCAAAGATGGTTGGGAAGGCCAGCTCCTCTGAATCACAATCTTGAATCATATCTAAAAGACGCTGACCTTCCCCAGGAGCTATAACCACTCATTGCATGGTCACATTTTCTACAGGGACATTTTGTAACAAAGTTTCTTGACCAGCCGGATTAATCTCTTCGATATCTAGATTGTTAGCAGGATCCATTTGCTCGTTTAAGGGGGCTTGAGCTGATCCTGCCAACAATTCTGAAACTAATTCTCTATTGTCAGCCGATGCGACAAATGGAACAGTTTCAGCATCTGATTTGAAGGAAGCCATCCAATTTCTGTTTATAGAAATTTCGTGTTTCCTATATAATTCATTGCTCAGTAAATACTGAATTGCACTAAAAACTTTAGCGGGCCTCACAGTTTCAGCCATGAAATCATTGTTATACTGCATCCTACGTCTGAGGTGAATCTCAGCTTCGTTAAATGCCCTTGGAAGTGATGTAATCAAATTCGAAACAGGGATAGGTACATTAACGACAGCTCCCTTAATGGCATTTTGCCGCCCATATCCTAAAGTTTTAATGATCATGAAAGGAAGACGAGGCGAAATCAGTATTTCCTCTAATGGAGTTAAGCCTTTCAAACAATCAGGAAGATCGGGAAAGTCTAGACCATTAGTAATCGAACATATCGGCTTTTTACCTACTTTAATGCTTCGACTACAGGTCTTACAAAAAGTAAACTTATTGTTGGAAGAGGGAAACCTATCAGAGAGATGCAATACAGCAGCAGCAATTCCTGCAGTGCATTTGCTCTCTATTGCTTCGCGGGATATTTTTTCCACTTGGAAACCACAATCCCTTGCAGCAAAGGCAAACCTTGTCAGGACCCTGTTTCACTATTCTATTATAGCTACCTATCATAGATTCTAAGCTAACAATTCTTTGCACACGCTGGGTAGCTCCTAAGGGGCTACTTTCCCTGACCTGCCTATTACGAATTGTATTTCTTCTATTTTCTGCCCTACGATTATTTTCCAAAGCCCTGTTTTGGATAACTCGCTGACTCAAGCTTAGATTTGCATCTAAGCCTGCCTGTCGGGCCTGCAAACGTGCACTTCGCCTTGCACTAGTATTCCTAGCCTGCTCTAAGATCCTACAAATTGGATTGTTCCTAGCTTCATCCCTTTGAGACCTATCTCTTGCCCTCTCTAGAATTCGTCTTCAATGTTTTGTCGGTGTCTGAAACGACGGGAAGTGTTAGCAGTTTGTTCCTGTTGCCGAACTGCAGGATCAGATCGGAGAACAGTGTGCAGTACCGTATTCTGTTGCTGTTCAGTTCTGCGGTATTGTAGGTCTTATCGGCGCCTGGAACGATGCGAAGTGTTAGCAGTTTGTTCCTGTTGCCGAACTGCAGGATCAGATCGGCGAACAGTGTGCTGTACCGTATTCTGTTGCTGTTCAGTTCTGCGGTATTGTAGGTCTTGTCGGCGCCTAGAACGACGCGAAGTAACAGCAACTTGTTCCTGTTGCCGAACTGCAGGATCAGATCGGCGAACAGTGTGCTGTACCG
The DNA here is from genome assembly GCA_018150545.1 of Drosophila ercepeae. NCBI lineage: Eukaryota > Metazoa > Arthropoda > Insecta > Diptera > Drosophilidae > Drosophila > Drosophila ercepeae. The sequence continues at coordinate 22,249,424 of JAECWL010000161.1, read as the reverse complement.
TATTCTGTTGCTGTTCAGTTCTGCGGTATTGTAGGTCTTGTCTGCGCCTGGAACGACGCGAAGTATCAGCAGCTTGTTCCTGTTGCCAAACTGCCGGATCAGATCGGCGAACAGAGTGCTGAATTGTGTTCTGAACTTGTTCTGCCTGTCTGCACATCTTTTTGTGTCATTTTCCTGCTCGTTAGCCCTAAATCTTCTATTGCTCCTAAGAACTTGGTGGCTCTGACTGTTCTGAGCCCTTTCGTTTTCCCTAATCTCTACATTAGCCGTACGCTCTCTTTGGGATGCTGCCATTACAGCTCTACGCTCTTCTGCCTGTTCTATATTAGCCATATACATTTGGTTTCTAACTCTCTCTGTCTCTGAGACCTATTTGCTGCTCAAACCCTTATGGTTAAAAATTTAAAGTAAAAAATACTAATAATAATAATAATAATAATAAAAATTATAATAAAAATAAATAATAGGAACGGTAAACAAAAAAATAAGAAATTTAAAAAAAGACTCGCTGCGAAAATACTCCTTTTTACATCGGCGAAACACAGTCACGGTAAAAATATACTGATGCGCGATAACGATACAATTAAAAACACGCACACTATAATTTATGACGTTCACTTGTTCACTGTTAAAAAGATACTAATCCTTCAAATTAAATTTACATATCTTTATAAGTTAATCCCTTCTTCCGAACCGCAAAAAGGGGATACCCCGCGAATATTTTCCGCATTTAACCCTACCTGTGGGTAAACCCACTTACCTTATAATTAGGTAAAAAGGTCACCTTTGAATATTTGCACTTGTTTACGTCAAATTTTATTGGTCCAAATATTCACAGGTACTATTCACCTACTAATATATTTCCTAATAAGTGTCACAGGTACCTGTAGCAGAGAACCGCTAAAAATACGTTCGTGATTAATGCAGGCTTAGTGACTGCTAAATTTGCTACCTGTGTATATATAGTATTTTGTTTTGACATCTAATATACCAATCACATGTATGCAAATTCACCTCCTTTTCTGAGTAGGCATTAATTTTTTGCGTTTTCAGTTGCACCTGCATCAGTCAAAATTTTACAAAGTAAACTCATTCTTTAAATTGTAGATCACAGGTACTTAGTAGATGTGTATATATAAGACACGGAAACGCATGTATATACAAATTTGACATATTTCATTGAGCATCGCCTTCTGCCGTTGCGCTACGTTATGATAATATGTTTCGTGTGTCATAAAGCCATACACATTTCGCTGTCAACGTCGCAGTCGGCGTCGCGCAATGCGTGTTTTGCTGCGCTTCTGCCTTGCCATAGATTTTGCATGTGGCATAACTTCCGTGTTTCTTATCCGATTTGGTTCAAATTTAATAGCTTTTATAAGCACCAACGCATATGCCGAATTGCATAGCATTAGGTTAATAATTGTGTTTTTTGCGGTTTGCTGGGGAGCGGGGGGTGATATCAAAATAAAACAATAAACTTGTACTGCGTATGGTAATTACCTATCCAACGATAAATGGCACATGTCTGTAGCTCTTGTAGTTTCTGAGATCTAGGAGTTGATACGGACAGACGGACGGACGGACGGACATGGCTATATCGACTCGGCTGTTGATGCTGAATCAAGAATATATATACTTTATGGGGTCGGAGATGCTTCCTTCTGCCTGTTACATACATTTGCACCATATTATGATACCCTTTTCACCCATTTTTAATGGGTACAGGGTATAAAAAGGGATTATTGCTGGACAGCCCACCAGAGAGAAAATCGGTGCCCGTGAGCCTATATCAAAAGAGTCCATTAAAAAATAAAAATAAGGGCCCAATTTCAAATCCACATCCGAGGCTTCTGATGGCCCCCTCAAAAAGTCCGGGCGGTAAGCACCCCCGACCCACCCCTTTATATACGGGACTGTCTTTAGATCAACAGAACATTACAATTATACAATTTTCAGATGGCGCGCATTTATTATATTACACAAACATATAAGTGAGTACATAACAAAGAGACAAAATTGAAAATAACACAATTACATTATAAATACGTGTATTACAATAGGTTATGCTTGTACTATAAATATCCGTTTTATTGGCATATATATATATGTACAGTAATTAATTTCATTTGTAGACTTTAAAAAGAATTTAATTAACAAAATAGTTTATATTAATTTTCATTTAGCTTATTTTAAATATATATAAGATCTATTTATTTAAGATATATAAGATATATATATGTATATATATATATATATATATAAATATATAACTTTTGTTTAACTTAAATTAAAATTCGACTTATACAGTTTTCACTATATTTTTATATTATAGTCCCATATATTTTACAAGGTGCATATATGTATTTGCATGTATATTACAAGTCGTTTTTATTTTATATGTAATGTTTAGATACATGTAATTTAAAGATGTTGCAATGTATACGATTTTTGGCAAGAGGGTCAGAAAATTCGGTTAGTCTAAAGTAAACTACTCCGAAGGTAAGTGCCTACTATTTACTAAGAAATATTCTAATATACGCATACACGCATATACGTGCGGGCATACGTGCGTAGTAGACATTTCCTATTTTAATTTAATTTACTCCATAAATATATTCCTACCTTTAGGTTAACATTTTATGACGATTAAATAAAATTAACAGCTTTTTAATGGCTTACTCTTGGGATAACCGTGTTGATTTTGTTGTTCGATACATGTATGGTAAGTATAAATAATTTTAATGAGGAAACAAAATTGTTAGATCTTCTAAAGTTATAGTATGTATTGTGAGCAATTATAAGTAACATTTGTTTTTTAATGCATACTGTAAAATAACAGACCTCGGTATGAGGTAAAATTCCAGTGCCGAACCACATAAGCCGTACGCAACAACTGTCAAAAATTTTTTATAACCAAGTTACGAATTTAAGTAGAAATAGTTAGACGGACATAATATAACCCTTCACAAGGGTAAGAAAAGCTTCTATTGAAAAAAGCAAAACTATGGCAATTCTGATAATTTATTTATGTGACAGCCATACGATATAGTCGAGCGATCTATATGAATATTTATGGATTGACCCTTGCCAAACAGAAGAAGGAACGGGTGCTAAAGGCTATAGTCCTCCGATCCCTGATGAAAACATATACACTGCGTGAAGGGGAAATAAAGGTGTTTTTAAAGATTCAAGTCGAAAGCTTTGAAATAAAGATACTGGTTTAAATCGAAACAGATAGATGGACTGCCAGATTGAGAGATATATCTATATAGATATATATAGAGATATATACCAAATCGGCGCAGGAGGTGATTCTTATACAAAATATATATACATTTATATATATAAATTTAACCGACCTAATTTAGGATATGAAAACATATGCGAATATTTTTATATTCCATTCCGTTTTCGTGCAGTTTATAATTTGAATACACTGTTATTTCTGGTTTCTTACTTCTGGCAGTCTTGGGTATTTGAAACCTACCCCTTAAATCGAAAAAACAATACTAGCAATTATGTTAAAAAAATGGTTCTACCAATTCTTCCAACGAAGAGTAAATATTACTGTGGACAGCAGTTGATGTAGGTGATAAACTGCACCCAAACTGCAATAAATAGAACATGAGGAATGAAAAAAATTCTGTGTAAGTCAAGTCGGCTCTAAATAATTAATACCCCAATCGAAAGGTATGATTACAGTTAAATTATTTTCATCCTAAATTTTTTAAAAGTCATTAAGCTATAGAGAAATTGTCTTAGAAGTATTTAGGATTGACTTAATGCAGGCTAGTGGGACCTTAAGCCACTGAGGAAAATATAGTTTGTTGGGACTTCTGCAAGAAGCATATATATCTTCTGTCTTAATATTCAATGACTAATCTTATGTTTTATACAGGCTGCGGCAGCATAATTTTCTTTTTTCAGAACTCAATGAAAACTATTGTAGGCATCGGAAAATGTTTATTTATTTTGTGTTTATTTAATGTAGGTACATGTCTAAAGATTTATTTATATTTTTTTTAAGATGAAATCTGATAAGTCCCCCCTTCTTCATACATTGCGTAAACCGATTTCTGGCGTTTGTCGTGACTCTTGTTAGCATAGCAGGTGTTATGTTGGCAACTTATTCTTGGATTTTGGTTTTCAAATCTTGTAGGGTTCTTGGACGGTTCACATAAACACGGGATTTCAAAAAACCCCATAGAAAGAAAACCACAAGGGGACAGATCGGGAGAGCGTGCCGGCCATTCCAAATCGCCTCTAATTGAGATAAGGCGCTCTAAAAAAAACAAAAGCACCCTCGGGAATGACATCAAAAAGAAGCTCACATGCGTTCATCCGAGCATCCGAATTGAAGTCACGTCCTAAAAGTTCCTGCACTATCGCTATTTTACACGGATGAAATTGAAGATCATCATGAAGAATTCGTCTCACAGAACGGTCGGATAGGGCAAGGGCAGATGCGTGTTTCCGCGCAGAATGCCGTGAAGATCGCAATATTGACGCTCTCACTGCTACAAATTTCTCAGGTGCTCTAACGTGTCGAGGGACTCCAGTTCTTCGTTTTGTCGTACTTGCAGTTTGCCTGAATGTAGTGACCCATGTAACAATTGATTTGCGGTCTGGGACAGGAGCCAACAGGGCTATATTAAAGCGATTCCGAAATGCACGCTGTGTTGTAATAACCGAACATCCGCTTGAAAAGTAGGCCTCAACGACAAAGTCACGCTCCTCCCTATTCCAATGCATGATGGCGACTGAACCGTGTCGGGACAAAACTTTGCAGTAGCCACTCTTGAACGGGACCACTAGCGCTCCGTTATGACATCAACTAACTGAATGGCGCGCATTTTAAAAAAGGATCCTTAAAAAAGTTATGCTGCCGCATCCTGTATATTTCCCTACGCCGGTTTCGTTCGATTGTACACCTCTAGTAAGAGAGCCAGTTGTTTCTGCCCAGTTTGTTTTTATTACAAAAAGAAAGATTTTGTTACATAATAGTAAGTTTGGTGGAGGAAAGTTTTTGAAAGGGGGTGATCAAGGGAACACGTTATATTCCTTGGCAGGTGTCGGCGTACTTGATCATCTGGAGTCCTATCTGCTCTGCAGTCGCCGACTCTTCCAAATATTTAATCATAGCTCGGTTTAAGCACGGTTAGATGAGTTAGAAGTTGTTTCGACCGCGCTTTAATTGGGGCACCCAGGGTCATCGTCATGGCTAAGCTTATGTAGGTAGCTGCTGAAGCAACCATGTCCATTCAGTCGTTGGGTTAGCCAGAAGTTCATCCCACCACCTATCCAGTCCAGGACCTCAGAGCCTGAGGACCGTTTTGCTCTCCTATGGCATCGTAGACGTTATTCGCTTTTGCTGCTAATGGGTAGGTCCGAGACATTCCTGAAATGATCAGCGCAGCGTCGTCCGATATGGTGTGAAAGACTGAACACGCTCTGAGGACACTGTGTCAATGTGTGCTTTTCACTCCCCTTACGTATGATTCTGTTTTGCCCTCGGTTGGCTAACTGCCATGAATCGTGATAATTTTCGCATTGGTAGCGCTCTATGCGTATTGGATAGTTTTAGTGACTACTACCAATGCAATGTCGACTGCGAATTCGACTATTCTTGTCCGTCCAGGGAGCTTGACTAAGAGTACTCCGTCGTACATCGCGTTTCACAGCAGGAGTTTACGACGGAAACTTTCGGGACTCCGCACGTGACAGTGTGCTCCTGCGGGCCGGAACAAGTATCGTCCTTGAGGTGGCCGGCACTGAAGTACGATTGGGTGATCGTTATGAGGCTAAGTTAAAATGCATTTTTACGTCCAGCGTGACTTTACTGCTTGATTTACTTTGTTTCTGTCTGATCACCTTCTTTATTCGATTGCCTTTAGCGCAATCTACTTGACCACCGTGATTGCCGACATCGGGCTTTTCCGACATAATCGGTAACCGGCCTATACAAGGACGGGTCCTCTGTGGGTTTTCCTGGCTTCGAAAGAGCCGCCTTTTTGAACTAATTAATAGCGCAGTCAGGAATCCTTCTAGAGCCATATACTTTCGCTGCTTTCATGCCGACTTCAGCAGTGGCACTTTAGGTAATCTGTGCTGACTTCTAATGCGGCTGGCTCACCACTCTCCCCACCACTGGGTATCTACAAGTTGGTATCTTTGGTGCCTCTCATGGTGGCATTGACCATTGCCTTTTTTGTCTTCCTTCATGGCGTTCCGCAGGATCGTGTTCGCGAAGAAACATACAAAAGGAGAAATGAGCAGACAAAAAGACGGATATGCTTATGTCGATTTAGCCAGTGATCCTTATTAAATATATATAGATATTTTAGGGTCAGAGATGTTTGCTTCTCTGCGTTGTACACCTGTGCCCCAAATTATAATACCCTACGCAATGGTGTAAATATGGAGTGGGTGACAAAATGAGGTCGATTTCAATGCATAAAATCTTTATTTAAATCAATGCTACGGCCCATATAATTTAATGTTTAAAGATTATTTCATGCAAATGTTGACCGTGACTGCGCCTCAAATGGCCCATCCGCTTAGCCCAATTTTGGAATACTCTTTCCAACATTTCGGCCGGTACCTCACGAATATATGCCTCAATGTTGTTCTTTAATGCGCCAAGTGAAGCTGGCTTGTAAGTATATACATTAGATTTTACATAGCCCCACAAAAAATATTCTAAAGGCGTTAATTCGAACAACCGGTCCCGGTCACCGAACTCACCTCTCAATAGGTCCATTGTTGCGCATGCTGTGTGGCATGTGGCACCGTCTTGTTCAAAGCAAATGTTATGCAAGCCAAGCTCTAGCATTTTGGGCAAAAAAAAGTTTGATATCGTCTCACCATTCACAGTTACGTCCAATGATGCCACCAGCCCATAAACCGATCCACACTGTCCCTTTTTATACCCTGTACCCATTACCCATTAAAAATGGGTGAAAAGTGTATCATAATAAGGTGCAAATGTATGTAACAGACAGAAGGAAGCATCTCCGACCCCATAAAGTATATATATTCTTGATTCAGCATCAACAGCCGAGTCGATATAGCCATGTCCGTCCGTCCGTCCATCTGTCCGTCTGTTTGTCCGTATCAACGCCTAGATCTCAAAAACTACAAGAGCTACAGACATGTGCCATATATCGTTGGATAGGTAATTACCATACGCAGTTTTTACAAGTTTGTTTTGTTTATTTTGATCACCCCCCCGTTCCCCCGCAAACAGCTAAAAACTGCCACGACCACGCTCCCCGCAAACCGCAAAAAACTGCCACGCCCACAATTATAAACCTAATGCTATGTAATTCGGCATATGCGTTGGTGCTTATAAAAGCTATATAATTTTAAATTAGGTTTAAATTTGAATCAACGGCAGCTACTAAGTACATGTGATCTACAATTTAAAGAATGAGTTTACTATGTAAAATTTTGACTGATGCAAGTGCAACTGCACAAAATTAATGCCTACTCAGGTGAGAGGAGGTGAATTTGCATACATATGATTGGTATATTAAATGTCAAAACAAAATATATACGCAGGTAGCCAATTTAGCAGTCACTAAGCCTGCATTGATCACGTACGCATTATTTGTGGGCTAAATATCAGGTGTATTTTTAGCGGTTCTCTGCTACAGGTACCTGTGACACTTATTAGGAAATATATTAGTAGGTGAATAGTACCTGTGAATATTTGGACCAATAAAATTTGACGTAAACAAGTGCAAATATTCAAAGGTGACCTTTTTACCTAATTATAAGGTAAGTGGGTTTACCCACAGGTAGGGTTAAATGCGGAAAATATTCGCGAGGTATCCCCTTTTTGCGGTTCGGAAGAAGGGATTAACTTATAAAGATATGTAAATTTAATTTGAAGGATTAGTATCTTTTTAACAGTGAACAAGTGAACGTCATAAATTATAGTGTGCGTGTTTTTAATTGTATCGTTATCGCGCATCAGTATATTTTTACCGTGAATGTGTTTCGCCGTTGTAAAAAGGAGTATTTTCGCAGCGAGTCTTTTTTTAAATTTCTTATTTTTTTGTTTACCGTTCCTATTATTTATTTTTATTATAATTAGTATTATTTTTATTATTATTATTATTATTATTATTTTTTTTACTTAAAATTTTTAACCATGCCTAGAACCACAAGGGTTTGAGCAGCAAATAGGTCTCAGAGAGAGAGTTAAGAACCAAATTTATATGGCTAATATAGAACAGGCAGAAGAGCGTAGAGCTGTAATGGAAGCATCCCAAAGAGAGCGTACGGCTAATGTAGAGATTAGGGAAAACGAAAGGGCTCAGAACAGTCAGAGCCACCAAGTTCTTAGGAGCAATAGAAGATTTAGGGCTAACGAGCAAAGGAAAGGAAACCAGCAGTATCAAGCAAACGAACAAGCTCAGAACACAATTCAGCAGTTCAGATCCTGCAATTCAGATCCTGCAGTTCGGCAACAGGAACAAACTGCTAACACTTCGCATCGTTCCAGGCGCCGACAAGACCTACAATACCGCAGAACTGAACAGCAACAGAATACGGTACAGCACACTGTTCTCCGATCTGATCCTGCAGTTTGGCAACAGGAACAAACTGCTAACACTTCGCATCGTTCCAGGCGCCGACAAGACCTACAATACCGCAGAACTGAACAGCAACAGAATACGGTACAGCACACTGTTCTCCGATCTGATCCTGCAGTTCGGCAACAGGAACAAACTGCTAACACTTCCCGTCGTTCCAGACACTGACAAAACATTGAAGACGAATTCTAGAGAGGGCAAGAGATAGGTCTCAAAGGGATGAAGCTAGGAACAATCCAATTTGTAGGATCTTAGAGCAGGCTAGGAATACTAGTGCAAGGCGAAGTGCACGTTTGCAGGCCCGACAGGCTTAGATGCAAATCTAAGCTTGAGTCAGCGAGTTATCCAAAACAGGGCTTTGGAAAATAATCGTAGGGCAGAAAATAGAAGAAATACAATTCGTAATAGGCAGGTCAGGGAAAGTAGCCCCTTAGGAGCTACCCAGCGTGTGCAAAGAATTGTTAGCTTAGAATCTATGATAGGTAGCTATAATAGAATAGTAAAACAGGGTCCTGACAAGGTTTGCCTTTGCTGCAAGGAATTGTGGTTTCCAAGTGGAAAAAATATCCCGCGAAGCAATAGAGAGCAAATGCACTGCAGGAATTGCTGCTGCTGTATTGCATCTCTCTGATAGGTTTCCCTCTTCCAACAATAAGTTTACTTTTTGTAAGACCTGTAGTCGAAGCATTAAAGTAAATAAAAAGCCGATATGTTCGATTACTAATGGTCTAGATTTTCCCGATCTTCCTGATTGCTTGAAAGGCTTAACTCCATTAGAGGAAAGACTGATTTCGCCTCGTCTTCCTTTCATGGTCATTAAAACTTAACCACTAAGGGAGCTGTCGTTAATGTACCTATCCCTGTTTCGAATTTGATTACATCACTTCCAAGGGCATTTAACGAAGCTGAGATTCACCTCAGACGTAGGATGCAGTATAACCATGATTTCATGGCTGAAACTGTGAGGCCCGCTAAAGTTTTTAGTGCAATTCAGTATTTACTGAGCAATGAATTATATAGGAAACACGAAATTTCTATAAACAGAAATTGGATGGCTTCCTTCAAATCAGATGCTGAAACTGTTCCATTTGTCGCATCGGCTGACAATAGAGAATTAGTTTCAGAATTGTTGGCAGGATCAGCTCAAGCCCCCTTAAACGAGCAAATGGATCCTGCTAACAATCTAGATATCGAAGAGATTAATCCGGCTGGTCAAGAAACTTTGTTACAAAATGTCCCTGTAGAAAATGTGACCATGCAATGAGTGGTTATAGCTCCTGGGGAAGGTCAGCGTCCTCTAGATATGATTCAAGATTGTGATTCAGAGGAGCTGGCCTTCCCAACCATCTTTGCTGGTCAGAAGAGGAAGTGTAAAGAAAGCTTTACCACAATAGTTAGGTCAGAACTAAGGAATTTTGATAAGCGGGGCTGCAGGACAGATAAGCTATTCCTAAACTTCAAAAAGTTGGAAATGCTTAATATTAGGAATAATACTTCTATTTGCTTGCGAAAGCACAGTGCCAATCAGGCGATTTCAGCTGCCACTGCCCTAAACGAAAACCACTTAGAAAACTTGATTCGCCACGATGATGGATATAAAGATTTGAAAGGAATTCGAACTTCTCCGGCTCATTGGGAGGCGGAGAAGAAAAACGTAATGGCAATGATTCGGCAGTTTGGTCTGCCTACATTTTTCATTACTTTCTCGGCAGCTGAGACTAGGTGGACCGACCTCTTAGTCCTTCTTTCCAGAAATGTCGATAAAGTTGACATTTCTGAGGAAGAAGCATCAAACTTATGTTTTGATGATAAGGCTCGTCTTATTAGAGAAGACCTTGTCACTTGTGCTAGGTATTCTAGGGTTCTTAAACTAATGAAGAAGGAAGGGGGTGTATTTGGTATTCATCCTGTGACCAAATACTATTGGCGAGTTGAATTTCAACATTCATGGCATGTTTTGGCTGAAAGATGCCCCTAAAGCTAATTTGAACGATGTGTCATCAGTAGACACTGTTAAATGCTTCATTGATCGGTTTATCACAACTGATACAAGCAACCCTGAAATAGCCCCATTTCTTGATTATCAAATGCATAATCACGGGCATTTCTACAAACGGGAAATCAGAAGAAAAACCGTTTGCAGATTTGGCATTCCATATCCCCCAATGCCTCAAACGGATATTCTGTTTCCGTTTGATGAAGACACGCCAAATGTCGAACAGCATAGGGAAAATATAAAAAAAATACAGTCCCCTTTGGACTGTAATTATGATCAAGAGACAGTTAATAATCTTTGTGACTTTAATTATTTTCTATCTCGCGATCAACTTAATTTGGACTATAACGCATACTTATGCGCACTAAGGTCTAATCTTAGAAAACCAAAAGTATTTCTGAAAAGAACTTTTGCAGCCATCAAGCTTAACGCTTACAACAGGCACCTTCTTTTGATGCAGCGTGCGAATATTGATATTCAGTTTATACTGGATCCTTACGCATGCTGCAGATATGTCGTTAATTACATTAACAATTCTCAAAAGGGGAATTTAAAAATTAATGCGTCAGGCTGTAAACGAAATTAGCAGGGGCAATGTGACAATAAAGCAAAAGTTGCAGCATATTGGTCACAATTTCATTTCCGGTACGGAAATATCAGCACAAGAAGCTGTCTACTGCGGTTTGGGCATGCAGTTGTCCTGCAGTAGCAATGCCTCAGTTTTCATTAACACTTCGCCACCAGATCAGCGTGTTAGAATTCTGAAATCGAGGCAACAGCTTGAAGAGCTTGATCAGGACTCGACACACATTTTTGTTGAAGGGTTTTTAGAACATTATGTTCAGCGCACTGTCAAGCTTGATAGTTTGTGCCTAGCTGAGTTTGCTGCTTTTTACAGCTACAGCAAGACTCGGAGGGTCAGTCGCCACAGAATGGAATCAGATGATGAAGCCAATGCACCCCCAGCAGCAAATGAGACAGGTGTTTATCCTCTAAATAACGGCATAGGCTTTGTAAGAAAGAGGACAACACCATGCACAATTAGATATAGGAGGTATAATATTCATACCGATAGGCAAAACTATTTTAGGGGAGTAGCAATGTTGAATTTCCCATGGAGAAACGAGACCTCAGAGCTAATCTCAAAAGATTGCGAAGTCATTTGCACTGAGAATCGGGGGCTCATTGAGGCCAGCCATAGGAAATACAACGTTTTAGATGATAGTGAGCTGGAAGATGCTCTTAATAATATTGATGAAGGGATTGCTGCTGAAAATCAGGAAGAGGTAGATAGGGATTTCAGGGTTTTAGGATTACCAGAGATAAATCCTCAGATCAACATATTAAATTTAAATGAGGATAATAATGGAGATAGCTCTGACCCAGAAGATGGTAATGTCCGTCTGATTAAACTGCCTTTATTAATTTCGTCCGATAGCTTGGCTGACATTATAAGATCCCTCAATATTAAGCAAAAGACCTTTTCAAAAATACATCTCCCTTCGGAGGAATTTCTGTAGTAGTCTTTGGTGACCTACGACAGCTCTCGCCTGTAGGTGATTCTTGGATTTTTGAATCCAACTCCTCCGATCCCTACAACGCTATTTTTGGCACATCTCTGTGGGATCTCTTTAAGTATTTTGAGCTCACAGAAATTATGCGTCAACGGGAGGACCAATTATTTGCGACTGCCTTAAATAATATGGCATCAGGGTGTATGACTGCCGAAGATATTCAGCTGTTAATGCAATTCCCTGATGATGCAATTCATCTCTTTACCACCAATGCGGCCACCAATGATTATAATACAAGGAAACTTACCTCAATTCCCACTGACCAATATTATTCTACCGCTGAAGATTATATTAAAGCTACCCATTTAGATTCTGCAAGAAGGTCCGACAATCTTGAAAGGGTTAAGCTTTTTAAGTCGTCCGATACACAAGGTTTGTGTACTTTCTCCTAAAGACCACAGCCAAATATATGATTACGGTCAATATTGATACTGGCGATGGGTTGGTCAATGGAGCAACCGGGACTCTTATGCAGATAGATTTAGATTCATCCAACTCTCCCTGCACTCTATGGATGAAATTTTTTGAGGAAAGTGTTGGAGAAATTGCTCGCTCCAAACGCACTCACAATACTGAGTATTCGTGTACCCCAATTCAGAAAATTATTAAAAATTTTCAATTTAAGAAAAATGAGCAAGTTACGATCGATCGTAAGCAATTTCCAGTTGTGCCTGCAGAAGGCATAACTATTCACAAGAGCCAGGGGGCTACGTATTGCCAAGTGGTGGTCCACACTGCAGCAGAGCCACAACTGCTAATGGCCTTTTCATAATCGGATCCTTTGTAGCCCCCTAGCTTTCCCAAAGCAACGACAAAGCGCAAGTTCAATTGCAGAAGTTGCGATCTGAAAATTTACTTCAGACAAATTATGATTATCTGTTCAACAGTTCGATACTTTAGATATTTTATTTCATAACACTGAAAGCATTCATTGTCACATTGACGATATTCGATCGGACAAATTAATGCTTCAGTCATCCATTTTGTGTTTTGCTGAATCTTGGACTCTTCCGAATGAAAATTTGGATATTCCAGGATTCAGCAACTTGCTTCGCTTGGATTCCCACGAAGCAGAGAGATCTAAAAGAGGTCTCATTATCTACTGCAAAAACGAAATAGTTTACAGGTTTTCAAATTGCTTCAGTGGTAGATACTCTTATAGGTCACTGGTATTTGAGTATACTGTATTTAAATACAACTCAACAAGTTTTCTAGTGTTATATAAAAGTAGAAGTTATCCTTTAACTAGTTTAAATCTGAGCTTGAGGATCTATTTCAACAGCATAGCCTTTTAGCTAATAATTGTATAGTTTTAGGAAATTTTAATTTATGTTTAGCAAAATTAAGTGAGGGTAGGTCTATTTTTAATAACTTACTTAGTAAGGGGTTCAGATCATTGATGGATTTAAAAACGCCCACAACTAATTGTGATTCTCACATTGATTGGGCGTTTTCAAATCTATCTGGAAATGATATTTTAAACAAAACTTTTGAAACAGTTTATAGTTTCCATAATGCTATTTCAGTTAGTATTAAGAATAGTTTATAAGAATTATGTATGAGTTAAAATTAGATTATTCATTGTACAAAATTTTAAATTAAGTAAATTAATTGTATTTATGTATTCAATAAATAATATTTATTTATACTCACAATATTGTTTCATTTATTTATTGAAACTAAATAAATAAATTGTAAGCAATGTTGGATTATTATTATATATTATAAAGAATAAAATGTATTAAATTTTAAATAAAATAAATTTTTAATTTGTTATTAATAAATAAAATCAAATTTATATTGTTATGGTACTCTTTTCTAATAGAATATTGTTTTACTTATATATTGATATTCAATAAATAAATTCTAAGCAATATTAGATTATTATATATTATAAATAATTATAAATATTGAATTTTAAATTAAATAAAATAATTTTACCTATTTGGTTTTAACAAATACAAAATTTAAATTGTTGTGGTACTCTTTTATAATAGAATATTTTTTTATTTATTTATTGATACTAAATAAATAAATTGAAAGCATGTCTAAGGGTACAGGGTATTTTGCAGTCGGGAAACTCGACTGCTACTTCCTTACTTGTTCTGGATGCATTGGTCCAAGAGCTACCAATGCATTCAGAAACAAGTGAGAAAAGTTATCTTCGGCTTGCCGAAGATGGTATTCCCTTGAAAACAAAAAAGTTTTCCATACAAAGACTTGTTTTCATATCGGTCGTTTGTATGGCAGATATATGATATAGTGGTCCGATCCGGACCAAACTTTTAAAAATCATGTATGGCTATATCAAATGAATCAATGTTTAATTCGGTTGCAATAGGTTGGAAAACAAAAAAGTTTCCCATACAAAGACTTGTTTTCATATCGGTCGTTTGTATGGCAGCTATATGATATAGTGGTCCGATCCGACCGATTCTTAAACTTGATCTGCGTGCAATAAAAATAATGATTTGGTAAAATTTTCAAAACGCTAGCTTTAAAACTACTGTCTATTTTTTGCATAGAAACAGACGGACAGACGGACAGACGGACATGGCTATATCGACTCTGCTGTTGATGCTGATCAAGAATATATATACTTTGTGGGGTCGGAGATGCTTCCTTTAATGCGTTACACATTTCTGGACAAAATTATAATACCCTTTTTCAAGGGTATAAAAAGAAGTGTTATTTAGTTGAATTTCTCTAAGTAAATAAAAGTGAATCCAAAGTAAATACTGAATCGAAACGTTATACGTGTCCGCAAATTATCCGTTTCATTGAAGTGCTCTTTGGTAAACCACTTTTTTTGTTTTTTGGTCTGACGTTAACACAAACAAAGCGGATGGTTTCTCAACTCGTGATTACGCAACGTATAACTGTTCATGTGAAAAACAATGATTTTCTAAATTTATCACGCAAACACTAAGCGATTGATTTGCGACTTGTTAATTGTCATTGCGAACGCAAGGCGAACTGGAAATTGCATTCGTTTGAAGTCAAACGGAAGTTACAAATCAAATTCGGCACAAGTCTTTTTACCGAAAGTCGAGTACCGTTGCAAAGTGGTTGAAATCCTGGTAACTCCAGAGCGTTCAAAAACTCCGTTGGATATTATACTACATCATCGGGATTTGTTATGGAATCAACGGATTTGTATGTCACCAAATCGGCCATTTTTGATTGAATTGAACATCATTATTCTTTGCGGCAAGAATTGCTTGTTGACTTAACCAAGCTAAATTCTGATAATTCTCACTAATGTTTGTGAAGAATTTTCAATAAGATCTAATTGAGAGTCTACAAATAGGCAAAAGTCGTTGGTTACAGTAATTAATCCTTAGTGTGAGGTTAAGTGCTTCAAGTGATTTCTTATGTGCCATTGTGCACTCATCCCAAATAATGAGCTTGCGTTGGATCAACAATTTTCCAATTGCACTGGATCGGAAAATATTGCATGTTGGAGTATCAATTGTGTTTAAATTGAGTGTCAACTTAAGAGCAGAATGTGCAGTACTAGCGCCTTCTAGAAGAGTCGCCGCAATGCCAGATGATGATAACGCCAAAGCTATGTCACATCTTGATCGAATAGTCGCCACAATCAATGAAATGACAAATGTTTTCGCAGTTCCTCAAGGTGCGTCCAGGAAGATAGATCACCAGTATTATTATCCACCGCTTGCATTAATGTTTCGTATACTTTTTTTTTGCTGTGCATTCAGCAACGGCCATTATTTTAAACGAATTCCTGCAATGTGTCAACATTGTATTGCAGCTCTCGTTTTAATTCTTGGTGAATTGCATCGTGAATTGATCGATTTAGCGCAAACATTCCTAATTCAAGCAGTAGCTTGTTTTCAATAGTCAAGCATTGATCCTCAATCAGAATCAATCCTTTATTGTAGATTTCATCGGTTATTTGGATGTCAGAATACTTCTAATACTTGTTCATTTCAACGTACATCAGCGTCGCTGCGAATGGATCTGTGGGATATCTTTCACGAATTTGAAATGACAATTTTAGCGAGGTACTTGCACAAATATTTAATTGATTTGGCCGAATGACAAGTGTCAACGTTTGCATGTGTTTCGAAAATTCGTGACAACACCGGTCAATTTGATACAATAAATTAATTTCCGATCTCAATCTCTTGATTTTGAACTTTAACTTTGATAATGGATATTTTCAGGAACTAACGGTCGCGGATATCGTGTTGTGCACTTTTCATCAGCCATGCAAGGCGATAATGGATTTAATGCACCGGATGGTCCATGCATCATCTGTGTCGTCACAATGTCGTGTAGATGGTGATTAGGGACTGGATCAGAAATTTTAGAATTGTCATCCACTTCATTTGAATGTAATTTGTTCAGTAACCAAGTTATTCGTTGATACGCCTGAAAATGCCAAATGAAATGAATTGATAATGAAAACCAATAATAGCAATAATTAGTGTGTGAATATTGTACCTGTAATTGGATCGACCATCTTTACCTGATGTCGTATCCGTCTTGCCCTTACCAATAAATGATCGGATATTGTAACGCATCGTACAAACAATGTGTCTTATTTACACGACGCATGATATTGCTTTTTCGCTGAACGACAATGTCTCGCGATTTAGTTGGATCGCCAACAATAATTGCAGCAACATCATTAACGGTGGGTGCACTAAATCTTCGCACATGTTCACCGGTTGGCATTCGTTCCAATGCTGTTTTGAACATATTACCCACAGCACAACTGTTCATTAATTCGTCTCTTTAACTGTTGTGTTCCCTGTATATTGCACCGCATATTCAGCTAATCCACCATCGACGAAATGAAATATATTTGCAGAAATTGATGCGGTTTATCTGGTGTTGGCGCCAATTAAAATTTTAGGACACGAACGTATTTTTTTTTTACTTTTTTCACAATTTAACAGTGAACACAATACCGGTTTGTCACAAATTAACTGAAATTAACTGAGCAGAGAACAATGAGTAGCTATAAAACAATGTATTACGCACTGCATGCTATGTATCAGAGATGGCGCTGTATGTGAAAAAAAATTTTCCCGCTTTTCTGTTGAAATTTTTCTATGAATTTTCTTGGCTAAAAACCTCACGAAGCCCGACACCTTTCCAACGAATGCAAAACTGTGGAAATGGGTTGGTGCGTTCTGGAGTTATAGCGTCAGGAAGGAAAACCCGACTTATTTTTATATGTGTTTAGATAGACCAGAGTTTCCAAGCCTCCATAAAATAAATCTGTGATCTTGTGCTAATGGGAGTATAAGGTGAGTCGGCTGGCGATAGCACTGGGATATCCAGATTCCCCAAATGTTGGCTCGTTGGCACGCCTAACATTGATTTAGTAGTTTCGGTGGGTTTTTGTTTAATTGTTTCCATAAAAATCACAAAAATAAAAATATTTACGCATTTAAGATCAATTCAATCAATCGATCCAGAAACCGATGCCGTCTTTATTTACTCCAGTCAGCACCAGGGCTTCCTCAAAAATGTCAAGAGCCCGATCTGCAGCTGCGTTGACCAAATTCATTGCGGACACGGATTGCGTCAGCCAGGTTGAAGCTCTCTTCAACACGCCGACCAAAAGTGCCGGCGAGGTGCTCCCTCGGCCTCCGTATTAGAACGTTCAAGCTCAAGCCGCTGGCCTTAATGAGGCACTTGCTGCGGAGCCTGAGAAGTTATGTCACTTCGATATTGGCTATCCCTCCAAACCTCGCATCAAGGTCAAAGCCTCAGCGTTCGCCTTGCCTTAACTCCCAAGGAACTTGCCTTCGTATCCGATTTCTCCCAATTTTCTAAACAGGCCTGATCTACCTCTGGCTGATCCACTACTTTATAGGAGTTCGAAGATTGATGTGCTGATTGGTGCATATATCTCTTCTTCCATTATCCTAGGCGGCTCCCTTCCCAAAATTTGTGGATCACTTCTGGGTCAAGACCCCATTTTCGGGTGGATACTTTCGGGTCCACTGAATAACCCATTAAACACAAGATCCGTATCCGCTATCACCACTCGCATTGCGATCAGCCAAGATCAAAGCCTTGAAAACCAACTTACAAGATTTTGGGAGGTGAAGGATCTACCACCCAAGCCGGTAAACCGACCAGATGCGGAATTCGTCCACACGACCTCCAGGGATAAAGACGGGAGATACGTTGTACTCACCTTTAAAAATCCTGAAGGGATGAACTTGGGTCATTCCAGATCCATAGCACTATCTCAATTTATCAGGAATAAGAGTAGGCTCAAGCAGAAACCCTGAGTTTAAAATCCAATATGACTCGGTGATTAAAGAGTACTTGGATTGAGGTCATATTCTAGAAGTCCTACCAAGCAATGACAGCGAGAATTTTTACTTGGCTCATTACGCAGTGTTTAAGTCTGAAAGTACCACCACAAAGCTTCGTATTCTGTTCAACCCCCAGTGCTTCCTCTAACGGACAAAGCCTCAATGATGTTCTACATCCGGGGGCAGTCATTCAATCTGACCTCACAATCTACACACTCAAGTGGCACTCCGCTACGTTTTCAATGCCGACATAACTAAAATGTATCGACAAATTCGCGTAAATAGACACCATAC
Source organism: Drosophila ercepeae (assembly GCA_018150545.1). Taxonomy (NCBI): domain Eukaryota; kingdom Metazoa; phylum Arthropoda; class Insecta; order Diptera; family Drosophilidae; genus Drosophila; species Drosophila ercepeae. The sequence goes on along the minus strand of JAECWL010000161.1, from coordinate 22,230,652 downwards.
TCGTTTTCAACGGATCCCGCAATGGTGACGGCAAACTCTGTGACTACGAGCTTCAAACAATCACCTTTGGAGTTAGCTGTGCACCCTTTTTAGCCATCCGAGTCCTCAAACTCTTTTCAGATTTGTCTGCGCCAAGAAATCTGCCTGCAAGAGCTCAGCTGGGATCAACCCTTGCCAAGTTGTCTCGAGAACAAATGGTGGGACTTCCAAATGGACCGTGGACTTCTAGGCAACATTCGTATTCTCAGGTGGGAATTCCTTCCCCTCCAAAGTCCTCCGGCGAATATTTCTGGACCGACTTTACAATTGTTTTGACATTGCTCAAAAAACCTCCATTCTCTTGGACGACATTCGTCGCTAATAGATTTCCCAAGGCCCAGTTTTAGGGATTTGTCTCCGAGTTCAATCCTTCCGACCTTGCTAGCCGAGGAGTGTTAGCAAAAAACCTGCGGGATAGCAAGCTGTGGCTGTGGCTAATGGCTAAGAGCGGTACGAGAGCTCTGGCCACCCAACTCATCTGACTCGACCGTGTCAGAGTTACTGAATTGGAGAAGTGTCCAGCCAAGCAATGTCTTCGGGCTTTCTCCACTCAAGCAGACGTCCTCGCTTGCTTTTCCAGCTTCCACAGAGCACCGATTAGCAGCAATCATATACCGCTTTTTATATTGATACAAAAATCCAGATGCCAAAATTCCATCTGGATTTCGATCAAATGAGCTGTCAGAGCCGCAAGTTCTCCTCATCCGACTTACTCAATGATTCGAATTTCATGCAGAATATTATTGTCTGCACCCTTTATACGGGTTGTTAGTGAGGAAACTTTAATTAATAAGAGTCTGCTATAAGAAGGGCGAGATTTGCCGTTAGTGTAATAAGCGTCTTTAATTCTTGTTATAAGCTTTTTAAGGAAGCCAAACTACATCCATGGCTTTACATCTGCTTACAGAGAAAGATGGTCTGAAGATAAGATTGGTTGAATGAACATCATATGTGTCAGGTTGCCCTTTGATTGTAGGACATTGAGCAAAAAAAGTTTGCGAATAGATCTGCACGACCCCATCAGTGTTAGCAGATTAGTTTTTTAACATAATGAGGATAGGAAAATACACTTGTTTACGCTTGGTGTTCAAAAAACTTAAAAATTGCTTCGGGTCCCGGATGGATTATGCGTTATGACGTTGAAATCTGCCCGTGCTACTTTGTATGTTGAAAAGGATATACTGCAGCCAGCATTTTATGTGGTTTTAATATTGAACTTCTTTTGGGGCCTTGTAAGCCAAAATGGATAATTTGAAGCGGACGGTTTTCACACCACACAATACATACTTAAAAAATAAACTAAAAATTTAATACAAATCACCCCAATGATATGTACAAAATAAATTATTAAGTTTCTGATAAATCTAACAAAAGCAACGAGACCCAAAAAGACGTAAGAGCGATACAAGTAAAGGGTTTCGATGAAAACCTCAAATATTGGATCTTAGGAGTTTCAAAAGGGCATGGCTCTGGAAAGGGTGAATCCATCAGGATCAACTAGTGCAAAGTTATATATAAGTTATATATAAAAGTTATATATAAGTTATATATAAAAGTAATATATAGGTTATATAATTACAACTCCGGAGTTTCTTTCTTTAAAGAATATAACTGTATACAGTTGTAGGGACAAATCTTAACTCAAACTTATATCCTAATTTATCTGGCGATCAAGACTAGGTTTTTTATTTAACGTTCTTATTTTTTATTTAAAATCTATTCGAGTGGACAATCATTAAATGGTGTGGGGGTGACATTGACTTAAGGGAGGTACAGGGAACGTATATCTAATGAGGTTGACTTAGGTGTCTTTTGGTGGGGTAGGTCAAGCGGGTGTTTCCTCTTCAGGCGTCTTAGGCATTGGCTATTATCTAGGAGGTTGATGGCCAGGTGGTTGGGGTGGTTGTCCAGTCTTTTTGTGTATCTTCGCTGAAACGGGTGATCTCTGCTACCCATGGCATTCCAAACTCTTAATGGATTATTGAGTTTTCGTGGTACGGATGGGCGTTAAAAACTGTTCTCAGGCATTTATTCTGGTTTCAAGACTCGGTGCCAAGCTTTTATTTTATTGAACAAATAAAATACTTTACTTTATTTTACTTAATTGAGTGTATGTTCTGAGTGAACTTTGATAAGCATTCAGAATGAAGTGAGTAATTTTGAGTTCTTAAATTTAATCGGGAGTTTCAGGGTTTTCCCTTGTCTCCAAAATATTTATGGCTTTTTTGATGCCGATATGTCTAGATGACGAAATATGAGTCCTAAAATTTTAAAGAAGTTAAATTTTAAGATTTTAAGAATTGCTTTTTGGATGTACGTCTGGTTAATTATGGGGATGTGCCAGTGGACGCTTATGTTTATGTCTGATCATGCATGGGAATGTTTATGACCGATTGGACTTTATGTTTATGTCTGATCGGACATGGGAATATTAATGACCATTAAGGGTGCGTGTTTAGATATGCTGATCTAGTATTACTTTATGTGATACAATTACAATGGGTTAAAAGAAATGTATTGTACAATGGGATACATGGATATTTGGATATGTCACTCCCCAATTCCTTGAATTTTGCCTGTCCTCAGAGAATTACTTTTGGATATACTTGTAGAGATGGATTTTCCATTTCTGTTTCTATTACATTTTCATGATTTTTATATGCATTGGTTTCTTGTTCTTTGGGCTTAACGTATTTTACAATTAGTTTATTAGGTATGTTTTTAAACTTATAAACTAGATACAATATTAGGCTTATTGTCTTATGGCCAATGTACAAGGTGCAATTCAAAAGTTCCAGGACTTTTATTAAAAAACGAATATTATTTTAAAAAATCAAATAATATTCGCTTTTTAATATTATTTTTTTAATATTCGGTCTTTTAGACCTGGAACTTTTAAATTGCACCTTGTAGTTGATGCTATTATTTCGAATATGTTGTGTTTTGTTTCTTTTTGTATTAAATTTTTGTTTCAATATATGACAAAGATTTCAATTTTGTTATTGCTATTATTTTATTATTGCTAACATATGGTACATGTTTTGGGTATATTCAAATACGGTATTTGAAAAATACGGTATGGAAAATTCTTCCAATTGGATTGAACAATTATAAATTTTAATGATATTGTTTCCTTCAATTGTGATTTTATTTTTAATACAGTTCTATGTAATTTATTTGAAAATTTTTTTATGTTTTAGTTTTTATTTTTATTTATTTTTTTTAACGTTTTTATTTATAATTTAAAATCTGTCCGAGTGGACAATCATTAAATGGTTAGGGGGTGATATTGACATACGAGAGGTACATGGAATGTATTTTTAAGGAGGTTGACGTAGGTGTCTATTGATGGGGGAGGTCAAGGGGGTGTTTCCTCTTTAGTCGTCTTTGGGATTGGCTATTGTCTAGGAGGTGAATGGCCAGGTGGCTGGGGTGGTTGTCCAGTCATTTTTTGTATCTTTTGCTGAGACGGGTGATCTCCTCTGCCACCCAAGGAATACCAAGCCCTTTATGCGTTAGAAACTGTTCTTAGATATTTATTTTGAAACCGCTGGATTCTGATGCGTTTTGAACTGCTTGCCGTGCCCCACATCCGTATCCCATAGGTCCAGATTGGCTTCAGGACTACTTTGTATATAAGCAGTAGAGTTTTTCTTTGAGCTTCGACCTTCTCCCCAGGAGCCAGTGCAGTTGCTTGAGTCGTAGGTTGGCCTGGTTGCGCTTGTTGATCAGGTGAGGGCGCCATGTGAGCCCTAGATATTTGGGAGTGTTATTCGTTGGGATGTTATTCGATTAAGTGCTGTCTTGTGCCTGGGGTTGCGCGAGGAAAACCAGACTCTTCTGAGACGCCTTATCGCGGCCACGAGGGCCGCGATTTCTGGAGACCACAAGTGCACGTCTGACGGTGACGACTGACCTGAAAATCCTCTTTTTTTTTGATAACCTCTTTGTTGTTGCTCTCTGGTTCTAGATTAACAAAAAAGATCCCCAGTAGTTGTTTGGATCTCCTGCCAATGGGATTGTGCAGATTCCTCACAGTATGCCCGTATTTGTGAAGTTCTTCTTCAATTTCAGTCTGGTCCGTTGAGTGGTGAAGTCCCTTGATGACCGCCCTGTAAGCTCTCTCGTCCTTTGGTTGGAAGGTGCGGTGTCTTTTGTTATGTGCCTCGAGGTGCTGGCGTAGGGCTGTGTAGGACTCCTTGTCTGGCATCATTACGCGTACGTTGTTGTTTCTCTCCGTTTTGTACGAGAAATCCTTTTTGGTTCCCACGAGAGTCGTTATTATCTTGACAAGCGCGGTAATGTCGGTCACGTCTGGGATGTAGATCGGGGGAGGCTTGAGGGTCTTCGGGATCGGGATTGGTTTCTTTGCTGTTTTAGATGCCACTGTCTCTGACGCAGTTTCGGGTTCGTCATGTTCGTTGTTTGCCAGCTTGCTGCGCAGAGCTGAGCTGGTGCTAGGCGTGACGTCAGGCTCCTCTCCTTGCCTATTATGCTCGGGCTTGCGCTTAATCTCGCTGGGCTCCGAGTAAGAAGAACTCCAGCTTGAGTTTCTGCTCGAGCTGCACTTCCTTGCTTTTAGGGCCTTCTTGCAGGGCATTGTTTTGCCAAGCTTGCTGGAACGAGCTTGTTGACTGGGGCCTGCAAGTCCATACTCTAGGTTGGAGTTTTATTTACGTTTTTGCTAATATTTAGTCACAGCAGCAACGGCAGCGAAAGGGCCAACGGCCTCAGTGGGACTCCGCTCTTGGCAGCCCGACCCGGCCCGTTATAAATGCGCAGTCCACCAAGTCCCAAGTGCGGGCAGCTCTTAAAAAAAATGGGAATAACAAAACAGAAAATTCCGAAAAATAATTCAATTTAACACCGAAAACAAAGTTCCTTTTTGATGAACGTTTTATTATTTTCTAAATAGTATTTATCTTGAATAGTTTCTGTTAAAATATTATTTTGCTCATCTGGATAAGGAATTATTTCGAATATTGGGGCTTTACTTATTTCGGTTGGAATATGGGAAATAATAAGAACTTCGTTCGAATCGGTTTTTATTTGATGTTTAAAAGTTTTTCGAAGTATACAAAATTTAAGAGGTCATGTTTAAGCAATTTTGGGTTAAATATTCATAATTTTGTCATTTGCATTTATAATTCAATATCTTCAATACATTCTGTGAATTGTTTTAGGCTGAATACTAGAATTTCTCTTTTCTTATCCCTTTCATCTTGCTCACTTAAGTTATTCATTACTTTAATACTTTTATTACTTTAATTAATGGTGAATTCTATTTTCCTCTATTTTTTGTATTTTCTGTTCTAATTCTTATTTATCATTATACCCTTGAAAAAGGGTATTATAATTTTGTCCAAAAATGTGTAACGCATTAAAGGAAGCATCTCCGACCCCACAAAGTATATATATTCTTGATCAGCATCAACAGCCGAGTCGATATAGCCATGTCCGTCTGTCCGTCTGTCCGTCTGTTTCTATGCAAAAAATAGACAGTTGTTCTAAAGCTAGCGTTTTGAAATTATATACTACTATATCATATAGCTGCCATACAAACGACCGATATGAAAACAAGTCTTTGTATGGGAAACTTTTTTGTTTTCCAAGCTATTGCAACTGAATTCAACATTGATTCATTTGACATAGCCATACATGATTTGTAAAAGTTTGGTCCGGATCAGACCACTATATCACTATACCACTATTTAGCTGCCATACAAACGACCGATATGAAAACAAGTCTTTGTATGGGAAACTTTTTTGTTTTCCAAGCTATTGCAACCGAATTCAACATTTATTCATTTGACATAGCCATACATAATTTTTGAAAGTTTGATCTGGATCGGATCACTATATCATATAGCTGCCATACAAACCACCGATATGAAAACAAGTGTTTGTATGGAAAACTTTTTTGTTTTCAAGGGTATACCATCTTCGTCAAGCCGAAGATAACTTTTCTCACTTGTTGATAATAAAAAGCTTCCTCCACGAGCGATCCTTTAAAGTAGTAGAGGACGGACATGCTAGTTGCCACCTTTGCTGATGACACTGCAGTCCTGCCCAGAGATACTTGCGTCTATACAGCCACTGATACGCTTCAGCTTTATCTAAAAAAAATTTGAGAACTGGGCCCTATGCTGGAACATCGCAGTCAATCCGGAAAAGTGTACACACCGTGACGTATTCACCCAACAGAGATATATCTGCCGAGAAGATATATAAGTTAATTGATTAAATTAATTCATGCCTCTAGACTCCCTAATTAGGTTTAAGTATGTAAATATGTAAATACTCTATAGAAATTATGAATCTCTGCAGTATAAGTTACTACAAATAGTAACAGTGGACTGCAATGTAAATAATACAATTTTCATTAAAAAAAAAAAAAAAAAAACCATAAAGGGTTATAATGGATATCTTATTTTTCAAACAGGTTTCTAAGACCAACCGTCAATATATGAATATCATTATCTAACTGTAAACATTTCCAAAACCGAAGAAACTTATGAAAATTTATTAAAATCAGCCCAAGAATTTAAAGAGGTAATTCACATTAAATATTTAATAGATAAACTTAGTCGCGAAATAAACGGTATTAAAATTATCAAACGCAATAAAAGAGGTCTAATTAACATAGTTGGAATAGCATACAAATATCTTTTTGGTACATTAAATGAAAACAATTGAGAAAAGTTATCTTCGGCTTGACGAAGATGGTATACCCTTGAAAACAAAAAAGTTTTCCATACAAACACTTGTTTTCATATCGGTCGTTTGTATGGCAGCTATATGATATAATATAGCTTGGAAAACAAAAAAGTTTCCCATACAAAGACTTGTTTTCATATCGGTCGTTTGTATGGCAGCTATATGATATAGTGGTCCGATCCGACCGATTTTTAAACTTGATCTGTGTGCAACAAAAATAATGATCTGGTAAAAATTTCAAAACGCTAGCTTTAAAACTACTGTCTATTTTTTGCATAGAAACAGACGGACATGCCTATATCGACTCTGCTGTTGATTCTGATCAAGAATATATATACTTTGTGGGATCGGAGATGCTTCCTTTAATGATTTACACATTTCTGGACAAAATTATAATACCCTTTTTCAAGGGCATAAAAAGAGCTGAGGATTTAGTAGGCTTTTAAGCTTGTGCAGAAGTCCTTCATGCCACACTCTGTCGAATGCCTGCTGGATGTCCAGAAAAGCTCCAACGACGTACTCCTTTCCATGGAAACCTTCTAGTACAAAGTTCACTACGCGGTGTAGCTGTTCAGGTGCCGTGCCTGGGTCTAAAACGAAACTGAAACTTCGGAATAGCTTTCTGGACCTTTCGGGACTCGAGCAATCTTCTCAGGATGCACCTCTCAAGTAATTTGCCAAATGCTGGAAGCAGGCTTATTGGGCGATAGGAGTCTAATTCCTCTGCTGGCTTCCCATTTTTATGGAGCATAATGATATTTGCCTTCTTCCAGGTGCTAGGGAAGTGTCCCAGTCGAAGAGCAGAGTTGAAAATCTCAGTAAATCAGTACAAGGAATAACAAAGCTCTGTGGGTCATCAGCTTAATGGAGCGGTTGTCGATGTGATTCGCACCAGGAGCCTTGTTATTGCGAAGGGATTTGATATCATCTTCCAATTCCGTGAGTTTAATAGGCTTTACAGGAAGAGCCATCTGCAATGGGGCTTTTAGGGATTCAGCAACCAGTTATACTCGTCTTGGCGATGCTGCCTCGAACGGCTGGAATCTTTCCTCCAGGTTTCTGGCAAACGCTTCAGCTCTGTCCTGAGGTGATTTTGCCCAAGTGCCATCTGGGTTACGAACTGGAAACTTTGGAGCAACTTGTCTCTTGAATCTCTTCGTGAGCTTCCAGAGTGCGAATTTTGAGTTTCCATTGGTAGTAGCTTTCCCGAGGAACGCGTCAGTTGCTTCTCTTTTCAGGTTGGCCAGTACTTTTCTCACCCGATTTGATATCCTTCGGTACAGTCTGTCAATTATTGGATCATTGGTCCGGATGAACTCACGCCGGAGACGTTTCTTGAGAGTTAAGAGTCCTACTGCTTCCGGAGAGAGAGCGATGCTGCTACGCACGTTCCGTAGGTGAACTGCGCCGCCAGGAGCTGCAATTTGAGCTGCATCTTTGATCTTCTTCATAAAATTTTCAACCGCTTTCTCGATATCGTCTGCTGTATTTATCTCTGTATTGAGGTTAAAGGCATTGTTAAGTTCGTACTGAAACAGCCTTATATTCGCACCAGGTGGAACGAGCATCCTAATAGGGGCGGTACTATGAGGTGACGTTGTTAGTGAAGCGATCAGCGGCAAGTGATCAGAAGATAGGTCATACTCTTCGCCTACTGATAGTAGACTGTTAGCTATACCTTTGTACAAGAAGAAGTCGATACATGAAGGTACATTCCTCGTGTTATACGGGTAGTGAGTGGGTCTGCCTCTAGCCAGAACTTGAGTTAAGCTGCCGGAAATAACATCGTGAAGTGCTGAACCTCGAGCATTCTCTCTTATACTACCCCAGAAGCGATGCTTAGCGTTAAAATCACCTCCAATGATAAACTTTTGACCAAGTTGACCAAAGAGATTATCAAACTCAGCGAAATTCCAAGGCAGGCCTGGAGGAAGGTACACAGCTGACACCGTAATTTCGCCCAAATTAGTGGAAATTTTTACCGTCGCCATTTGATTCGTTGTGATCGAATGAAGGTGATAGAGTACTAATCCCTGCCGGATTAGGATACAAGCTCCTCCTCTGGGGCGACCTCCTGGGTGATCTGCTCGATAGCAGCTGTAACCTATCATGTTGAGGTAGGATCCGTAGTGTAGGAGTGTCTCTGAAATAAGCATAACATCAATTTCGTGCTTGCTGAGAAACACCTTAAGCAGATTAGCATTTGGAATAATGCTACGAGCGTACCAGGCTCCGAGGCGCAGTTCACAAGCCATTACTTGCGCTGCGTCAACCCCTTTATGGGGTTGATTTCGATACTTTGTTGTTTCGTAACTTTGATAAAAGATAATAGCAAAGTTATGGCGTTTAAACGTCTTTAACCCAGTAGTTCTTCAATTGCGTTGATGTCGTCATTGGGGTTTTCCCTGAAATTATTATCATATTTGCTATCATTCATTTTCTTTTGGAATTTTGATTCGTAATGTATGATTTTTCTTCCTCTATTGGTTTCTTCGTATTGTTTGTCATCTACGTGTCTTATTTTTCCGGTCTTTTTAAATGGACTGCTTGTCCTTGACTTTTCTAACGGAGATTGTTTATATTTGGTATCGAGTTCGAATTCGTGTCATTTTTCATTAAGTTTGGTCATTTACAAATTTTTTTTTCCTGAGTGTTGTATTCAGAGTTTCATGCGTAAATGAAGACATCAGCGGGTGTCCTATTTGTTTTGTTTTGTTTTCGTTACCTTTTAATTTTATTTATTTTTTTTTTATAAAACTATTTATTGAGGCATATAGGGTATCTTTAAACCCCATGGTGTCCTTGGTACTATTAATAATGGCCGAGAAGCTCGCCGGCTAAGTGTGCTTAGCGTTACCTTTATTACTAAATTGAAACTTACAAACTTACAATATTTACAAAACTTAAAAACAAAAAATATAAAAGAAAGAAAGACGATGGGGAGTATATCGTTTGGCTTATCATCATCTTGCTGTGCGTCTTGTTGGCAGCCGGTCGATTAGGTCCCTAGAAGTCGCCTGTTGAGCCACCTTTGTGGGCGAGGTCTGGTAAGACCCTTAGCGAGTCGGTTGCGATGGCGCTCGAGTCGGTCGTTGTAGCGGCTGGAGTGGAAATTTATGGTCCACCAGCAGTGCTCATTGACGACACCCCTGGGAGTCATACTCGACCGTCGGCTCACTTTCTCGAAGCAAGTGAGTGAAATGAGAATACGCATACGGGCTGCGGCGTCAAAGCACTACTGGCTCATGGGCCCACGTAGCAAACTGTCGCTGAAAACTAAGTTGACTATCAACAATCAAATCATAGCTTCTATTTGGAGGTATGCGAGCCAAATTTGTGGCCTGGCGTGTGACAGCCAAATCCGCAGAATCCAGAGCATCCAAAATAAGATGGCGAGGACGATCACTGGCTGCGGGTGGTATATGAGGAACACCACCCTCCACAGTGACCTAAAGCTACTCACGGTCTTTGAGACCATAAATTTCCTTTTATTAATTCGATATGTCGTCTGTAGTATTTTAAAGGATTTTCGTAGAATAGATATGGTTCTGGTTATCTTCTGTTTTACTATGTATTGTAGCTTTGGGAATTGTTCAGAGTTCCTCCTAGCATAGTTTCTTCTATTTGAACTCTGGAGAGAGCATCTGCTACATAGTTTTCTTTTCCAGGTAGATATTTTATGAGACAATCGAATTCTCCTAATTAACCTAAATAATCGAAATCTTCCTAATTTTCCATCTTTGGAGTATCATGTTTGGCTCTTTAATGTTATTCAACCAAACAAAGGATTTGTGATCGCTGAGAATTTGGAATTATTTGCCGAAAAGATAAGGTCTGAAATATTTTGTTGCTAACAATGGCTAACAAATCTTATTCTATCGCGGCATACTTGCAAAGCATACTGGTCTTTGATTTTGTGATAATACTGCTTCCAATGCTATGTTCTTCATCTGTTATTAATGAAAAGGGTTTATCAAAATCTGGATAAATTAATATTGGATCTGAAGTGCACTTTCATTTTTTCGAATGCTTTAATGTTGTTTGGATCTTTGATATTTATGGTTACTCCAACGATTCCTGCATGACAATCATATTAACGTCCTGCTACTGCCAGAAACACATCTCACTTCTAAGTACAACTTTCAACTAAGTGGCATTTTGTTCTACGGAACAAATCATCCAGACGGAAAAGCACATGGCGGAACCGCTACCCTGATAAGGAACCGCATCAAACACCAGTACCATAGCGAGTTCGAAAAAAAAATACTTGCGGGCCACATCCATAAATGTACATCTAGGAAGCGGCAATCTTACCCTCGCAGCGGTATATAGAGAGTGCACCTGGGTGACACCCAGGATGACAAACGCAGACATCGCGCGGCTCGGTCTTGAAAAACGACATATGCGACGGAAGTGGCAAGCTCATAGATCGCCAATCGCAAAGCAAAGATTCAAAAATGTCTCACATAACCTTTCCAATGCGGTGAAGGAAAAAGCAAAAAACGCCCAACTTCGATATATAGACCAACTTTCAATATCAGCCAGCAAAAATTTACTATGGAAAGCCCATCCCAGTTTAACCACACCGGCAGAGACGATATCACCATTAAGGACATTAAGGAATATTACTGAAGGTTGGCCCCGCAGCGATAAAGATAGAGCTACCACATTTGCAAAGCACCTTCAACGTGTGTTCCACCCGAACCGCGGTAACAGGCGACAACCAAGCACATGAGTTAATCGAATTTCAAGCAAATGAAATATCTAAAATCATCAAGGATAAACTAAATCCAAAAAAGTCTCCAGGATGTGATCTAATAACTCCAAAGATGATAATTGAGCTTCCATACTGTGCTGTATGCACTATTTCCTTGCTGTTCAACGCTATCACTAAACTCGGGTACTATGCAGAGAGATGGAAAAAATCGGTCATAGTAATGATACCAAAGTCAGGCAAGGACCACTCAGTTACTACATCGTACAGGCCTATAAGCCTGTTGCCTTGTCTCTCAAAACTATTTAAAAAATGTCTGATGACCCGAATAACCCCCTACTGAGGACACACAATCTTATTCTAGCGCATCAGTTCGGTTTTCGGAAAAACATGGAACCATTGAACAAGTCAATCGAATAACATCAAAAATACGATCTCCTTTTGAAAAACGGGAATATTGCACTGCAATATTTTTGGATGTCTCACAGGCTTTTTACAAGGTCTGGCTAGATGAATTGATGTTCAAAATTAAAACAATGCCTCCTCAAAACACCCACAAACTCCTGAAATCATATCTATACAACAGAACCTTTGCTGTAAGACATTTACACTCAATCGGCAAGTCTGTCCTTCAATCACTTTAAACAACACCGTAATACCGAAAGTAAATGAAGTGACGTATCTTGGAGTGCACCTCGACTGACGTATCACCGAAGCCACAAGAACACACCTTAAGCTTAAGGCTAGTAGTCTCCACTAGCTTATAAACTCTCTATATCTCTATAAACGGACACCCCTCTGTCTGGAGGGTCCCACTCTACAACTCCGTACTAAAACCAATAAGGACGTACGGCTCCTAACTTTGGGGAAGTGCCAACAGTAGTAACATTGAGATCATGCAAAGGGCCAAATCAAAGATACTGAGAACAATCACTGGATCACCCTGGTATATCCGAAACGAAAATATACAAATTAATATCAGATGAAATAGATAAAATCAAAGAAGATGAATCAAAGATGAAATAAACCATTAAAAACAAAAGTACATGAGCAATTAACGTACCACCCTAACTACCTTGAGAGGAGCTTAACACGGGTTTGCGACCGATCCCGACTTTGCCGCAACGAGCTTCCGACACAGCGCTGATCATTAATAATACTGTTGAAAATCGCTTTAAATTAAGATTTGAAAACTTATTGTTAGTCTCATAATTCCAGAGAAGATCCAATAAATACAGCAAAGCTTAAAAATAAACAAAAAAAAAATAGAAACTTAGTTGCTGGATAATTTAACACTAAATCATGTTTCTATACTGACTAACGTTGACGGATTACACGTCACGTAAATCGCGTTTACCGAGTTGGTATTAAAGATAGATTTTATTTCTTTGAAAGCGTACTTTTATCTGTAAAATTTATTAAGTGGCGGAATTTCCTGCCAAACAGAATGATGTCTTTCTTTAACGGAAATTTGATTTCTTCGAGTACAAAATGGTTCTTGAAACAATTTAAAGTCTTTTTTGTCGAGCATAAAAAAAAATGGCGAAATTTTACCAAAAAGTTTCATAAGGCACGTGTTTGTTGTGTTGCTTGAACCATGAATGAAATAAATGCGCGTAGCGCGTCAGCGATTACCTCCTCATTCGGAAGAGTTGCCGGGACAGCTTCATGGATCATTCTGATTTAATACCAACAAGCGCAACCAGCCCGACCTACGACTCAAGCAACTTCACTGGCTCCTGGAGAGAAGGTCCAAGCTCAAGGAAAAACTCAAACTAATCACATACAAAGTAGTCCAGAAGCCAATGTGGACCTATGGAATACAGGTGCGGAGGACGGCAAGCTGTTCTAACCGCATCAGAATCCTGCGGATTCCATGGGTAGCAGAGAAGATCACCCGTCTCAGCGAAAGATACACAAAAAAACTGGACAACCACCCCAACCACCTGGCCATCAACCTTCTAGATAATAGCCAATCCCTAAGACGCCTGAAGAGGAAACTCCCCCATCAATAGACACCTAGTCAATGTCACCCCCAAACCATTTAATGATTGTCCACTCGGATAGATTTTAAATATAAAATAAAAAAGTTAAAAAAAAAAAAAAATCTGATTTTATATGTATCTTAAACTTTGTCGTAATATTTCATTAGGGTCAAGACACCTTGTCTGGCCATTGCAAGGCCTTGCCTCAGAAGACGTAGGGAGGTTTTTTTCAGTGTATGAGCAATCTCTGGCTATAATTTCATCAAAGTTCAGAGAAGTATTGTGTAAAAATAATACAGCTCAGGCTGCTCCTCTAAATGTATTCGTAATTATTGTAGCCGCTTGTTACTACTTGCAGCTAACGTTAAAAGGTTTGAATAGTTCGTATTTAATTATTGTGTAACAGGACAGATTTTAAATAATATTACTAAGAGATTGAAAAAAAAATGGTCTTTACTTTTTAGCTACCAACTATTTTTTTTGCACTATAGTTCCGGCTAAAAGGTTTCCTGTAATCCGATTTTGTTCTGCCAAGCTGAGTTAGATCCGGTCGTTAGAGAAGCGCAAGAGAAGAGAGAAAGAGAACAATTTTTAAAATTAATATATTAATTTATTTTGTACATCGCGCGATTTTATCACGCAATAAATAATTGTATGATCTCATTTGATAAATTTTAATAAAATTTTAGATATTGACAACAATGGGTTCTTAGACCAAAATGACTTTCTTTGCATGGCAGTAAGAGCCTGTGTTGTTGAAGGCAAAGGCGATTGCAGCGCAAGTCGTTTAGATGAGTACAAAAAATTAATGAAAAACCTATGGGAAGAAATTTCAGCGATTGCTGATGATGATAAGGTAAGCATGAAAATATTGAACTTGCATTTTAAATACATTTTAATTTACCCGGATCTTATGTTTATAATAAACGTTATTTCTTTTAAATGTTATTCGTATTCAGAAGCTTTGTGCTTGATGTTATTGTGTTTTCTAGTGTTTTCTCGTATTCAATTTTTTTCTGTGTGAACTATTCATCTCTGATAAAGCAATATGCCATTTCTACAGTTTTGTGTATAATGCATGGAATGTCCTTCTATATAACCTTAAGCATAGCCGAAGCCGTTAGGGGTATTATTTATTACTTGAAAGCTGGTAATCCTGCCCGAATACTAAATGAGGTAAGAAGGTGTCGATCAAAAAATCTATTTTCATGGTGTGTACCTTACAGTATGAACAGGAGAAAACCGAGTTCTTGACTTCCTCTTGCTCTTCGTCTCTGCAGCGGCTGAGGCTTGGGCTGAGGGCAGTCAATAGCAACGATGAGCCAAAGAGAACTGACCTTACCCACGATAACCAACACGTCGACCTTGTTAACCACCTCACTCGTAACCACAACAAATACTGCAACGGTATCGACAGTACGCGTGTGGACTCGTTTCTGCTAAATCAGCAATAAATCCAAAAACACTGTAAACTGGGTTGGATCGCTACATCCAAATAAAAATAAAATTGAGCCCACGATATTCTGCGGCGAAAAAGTAGCAAGATCCCTTAGGTCGTTCTCAAGGGTATAGAACCTGACCTAACACATTCAGAAATCATGCAGGCATTAAATGGATTTAAAGGAAAAAACTCTCTTTAACGTAATGAACAAAGACAGGAAATCGCAACCACTCTTTAAAGTCGAGCTGGAACCTGACACTAAGCTATCAGAAACAAGTGAGAAAAGTTATTTTCGGCTTGCCGAAGATGGTATACCCTTGTATGGCAGCTATATGATATAGTGGTCCGATCCGGACCAAACTTTCACAAATTGTGTATGGCTATATCACATGAGTATATTTTGAATTCGGTTGCAATAGGTTGGAAAACAAAAAAGTTTTCCATACAAAGACTTGTTTTCATATCGGTCGTTTGTATAGCAGCTATATGATATAGTGATCCGATCCGGAACAAACTTTCAAACTTTATGTATGGCTACGTCAAATGAATAAATGTTGAATTCAGTTGCAATAGCTTGGAAAACAAAAAAGTTTCCCATACAAAGACTTGTTTTCATATCGGTCGTTTGTATGGCAGCTATATGATATAGTGGTCCGATCCGACCGATTCTTAAACTTGATCTGCGTGCAACAAAAATAATGATCTGGTAAAAATTTCAAAACGCTAGCTTTAAAACTACTGTCTATTTTTTGCATAGAAACAGACGGACAGACGGACATGGCTGTATCGACTCGGCTGTTGATGCCGATCAAGAATATATATACTTTGTGGGGTCGAAGATGCTTCCTTTAATGCGTTACACATTTCTGGACAAAATTATAATACCCTTTTTCAAGGGTATAAAAGAAGTGCGTCCTATTTACATGCTACAATTCCTTCTGTATCATAGAATTACCCTAAAAGAACCACACAAGCGCAAACGCCCCATCCAAAACACTAATTGTCAAGAATATGGCCATACAAAAGCTTATTGCGTTCAGTTTGTGTGTTCTGTGGAGGGCTTTATGACTCCGATCATTGCACGACAAATAAAAGCAATCCCTACACTAAAAAGTTCAGTGACTGTGGCGGTAACACGTGTTCATCCCCGAGTAACGTCTGCACGCCTCCATAATGCACAGAATACACCTGTACCATCACAAACAATCCCAGAAGTCTTCACAGCCGCAAAGAGGTCCTGATTTGGTCCTGCGACCACCTTCCAAAATGTGACCGCAAACGTCCTAAAATCGGGACTTGCAGAACCCAGCTCTACGACAACAACTCTACATGCGGACCAAACTGATCCGACACCGGGCCTCCCATCATCGAAGCAACAACAAAGCAGTATTAAAACCATGATGCATACTCTGCAGCAGCATATGATTGAATTCATGTCCTTTGTCGTCGTGCGAACGGAACTGCCTTAAACGGCTATTCCACCTTGGATCCCGAAGGAAAGGGAAAGACTAATCCGTGGTAGTAGGCTCGTTTTATTCTGTAAGAATTTAAGGTTATATCTATAACTATATCAACCATATCAACTATCTTAATTCTACCTCACCGCAGTGTGCCCATTAAGCTCTCGATAATAGATAATAGATAATAGATAATAGATAATAGATAATAGATAATAGATAATAGATAATAGATAATAGATAATAGATAATAGATAATAGATAATAGATAATAGATAATAGATAATAGATAATAGATAATAGATAATAGATAATAGATAATAGATAATAGATAATAGATAATAGATAATAGATAATAGATAATAGATAATAGATAATAGATAATAGATAATAGATAATAGATAATAGATAATAGATAATAGATAATAGATAATAGATAATAGATAATAGATAATAGATAATAGATAATAGATAATAGATAATAGATAATAGATAATAGATAATAGATAATAGATAATAGATAATAGATAATAGATAATAGATAAAAATAGATAATAGATAATAGATAATAGATAATAGATAATAGATAATAGATAATAGATAATAGATAATAGATAATAGATAATAGATAATAGATAATAGATAATAATAAGATAATAGATAATAGATAATAGATAATAGATAATAGATAATAGATAATAGATAATAGATAATAGATAATAGATAATAGATAATAGATAATAGATAATAGATAATAGATAATAGATAATAGATAATAGATAATAGATAATAGATAATAGATAATAGATAATAGATAATAGATAATAGATAATAGATAATAGATAATAGATAATAGATAATAGATAATAGATAATAGATAATAGATAATAGATAATAGATAATAGATAATAGATAATAGATAATAGATAATAGATAATAGATAATAGATAATAGATAATAGATAATAGATAATAGATAATAGATAATAGATAATAGATAATAGATAATAGATAATAGATAATAGATAATAGATAATAGATAATAGATAATAGATAATAGATAATAGATAATAGATAATAGATAATAGATAATAGATAATAGATAATAGATAATAGATAATAGATAATAGATAATAGATAATAGATAATAGATAATAGATAATAGATAATAGATAATAGATAATAGATAATAGATAATAGATAATAGATAATAGATAATAGATAATAGATAATAGATAATAGATAATAGATAATAGATAATAGATAATAGATAATAGATAATAGATAATAGATAATAGATAATAGATAATAGATAATAGATAATAGATAATAGATAATAGATAATAGATAATAGATAATAGATAATAGATAATAGATAATAGATAATAGATAATAGATAATAGATAATAGATAATAGATAATAGATAATAGATAATAGATAATAGATAATAGATAATAGATAATAGATAATAGATAATAGATAATAGATAATAGATAATAGATAATAGATAATAGATAATAGATAAATGATAAATGATAAATGAGATGCTAATATCTAAAAATTACAAATAATCAATGGCTGCCCTACGAACGCAAATGGCGTTTCACGGCATAAACTTAAAATATAGTAACTCAAATTCTTCATGACAGTCATATTGACGTACTGCCTTCAACAACCTAGGGCAACACTTCATTGTTGTAGGGCACTATAAAGCCAAACACGCCCACTGGGAATCACGCGTCGTTATCCCTAATGCAAACAGAAAGCTTAACTAAGTATCTTCAGGCAGACCATCATACTGGCCAACCGACCCGAACAAAATTCCTGATCTGGTCGCAATAACCAAAAATATTCCTCAAATCCTCATCAGTGCCGAATCTTCACCGGATCTATCATCCGACCACTTGCAAGTCCTTTTAAATCTGAACCTTAACGCCCTGAGACTACAATTCAGGCTAGCAGATTAACATCAAAGAGACAAAACTGGGTCAAATACATAAAATATATACCCTAAGACAATTAAGTTTCCGGAAAATGTTGAGTTTTTTTCGAGCGCTTTCCCTAATTACGACGCCTAAAATGAGCACGATCAGTCAACCAGTTTGTTTGCAGCAGCTGTAAAAATCAGTCGACCTCAGTGTTCTGTGATTTTTAAAATGCAAAAAAAAATTGAACAAAGAATTTGCATCAAATTTTGTGTTTCAAACCAAATTTCGTGTGCGGAATCGTTGCGAATGCTGGAAATGGCTTATGGTGAATCTATTCTATCGAAAACACAAGTCTACGACTGGTACAAAGCTTTTAAGGATGACGAGAAACCGTCGAAGACATGCCTCATTCCGGTCGTCCTTCGACGTCTAACACTGACGAAAACATAAAAAAATTGTAGGAAATCGTGCTTGAAAACCGTCATGCGAGTGTTAGAGAGATAGCACATAAGCTAAACATCAGCCGTGGAACAGGTCGTTTGATTTTGGCGGATATTTTCGGCATGAGACGCGTCAATGCTCGTCTTGTTCCAAAAGAGCGCGCCATCGCACCAACCTCGTTCAATACCATCGATCAACCAACTAATTCACCGGATTCTCACCGGACCCATGTGACTTTTTTTGTTTTCAAAACTCAAGTTACCCCTCCGTGGGACTCGTTTCAACTCGCTAGAGGCCGTAAAAGAAAATTCGCAGAGGGAACTAAAGGCGATTCCGGACACCGCTTACATGGCATGTTTTGATAATTGGAAAAAAAAGGTGGCATATGTGTATCGCTTCAGAAGGAGCACATTTTGAAGGCGATAAAATAGATATTGATGAAAATTAAAAATTTTGATACCGGAAACTTAATTTTCGTAAGGTAAGTTCACACATTGAGCCCTGGAGAGGGTCTTAGCAGCAACGGCCCTCATCTCTACACCCCAAAAGCCTCTAGTGAGATAAAAACTCCCAGGACTCGCAGAGCAGCTCGTTCTTGAAAAACGATTGTCGGTAGAGAATTAGGCTAAAATATCTTACATTATATCAAGTAATAATATACTTGGAATTGTATACGGGTATTATGTTCTTCGCAGATTCCCAGGTTAACATTTGCTACAGTCAAATCCGTAGATAACAAAAAAGTAAAATTACCAGATTTTGGGTACCAGATGGTAATCCATATGGATTTTTTTATTAAATCATAAAATTTTATTTACGCACCTGGATTGTTACTCAATTTGAAAGCTATATAACTGGAAAGGATGTCATTAAAGGTTGTAAACAAAAGAAACAAATTTCATCCTACAAGAAAACTTTCGCAGACTATAACTGTACAAAAATGATTACTTTACGAAATTACTATTTTGAAAGATAAATGTTTGAAAGAAGAGTCTGAACTTAAATAGCTCGATGAAAAAAATATGTTAAAATTTATTTTATTAATAATTTATTATTTCAAGGAGACCTATCTCGTTTGAGCGCAGTTGCTTTTCTGTAGGTAAGAGTCGACAACTATGCAACCGCTTATATCTCTTGCTAGCCCCCAAAATCCCCCAAATCCAAGACAACAATCAAGTAAAATTTGTCCGATTTGTCTTCAATGGCATTACTTCAAGTGATTCCTCGGACCCACCCCCCCCTGGAATTTTCTCTTGAGGGAAATTCACCTTTGGAACCCACGGTGCGGACTGCTGTTTAAAAAGAGCACCCACGGTACGGACTGATGTCGCTGCCTAACCAACCTTAACCGAAAAACCCCAAAACAAAAAAGAGCAGGATAATTACCTGCTCTTATATACCACCATCATTACAACCACCTAATTACTGGAATCACTAGTCTGCAATTCGATCTGGCAGCAGCTGAAGGCTAGTATATTGGGAATCAAACGCAGATAGCGCTATGGAAAAAACCATTGGCCTTAAATGAACCACCTTGGTTGACAAGGCGTCTAATAAATTTAAATAATACTAAAAATAGGTGTCCTAAGGAAACATAAACCGGCGGGAAATTAATTTTTTTGAAGATATTTAGATTTGATTTGATTTCCTTTCGTAGAATTTCTCCCTTTCTTCGAAAATTTATCTGCGACTACTGATCAGAATGTTGCCGATCAATTCGCAACCTTCTTTCAAACAACGCATTCACTTCCTTCTATTATGGATCAGCCTTATTCATACAATATTCCTTCAGGCTATCTTATTTTCGGACCATCTTTCTCCGAAAGCAGTGTTATCGTATCGTTTAAAGGTAAAACTAGTCTATTTGCCAGGTCCTGATAGTTTTCCAGGCTGTGTACTGAAAAACTGCGCTAAGCTGTTGTGCAAAGCGCTTCCAAAGCTTTTCTCCCTGTCTCTGGAAACTTCGATCTTTCCCCACATGTGGAAGGAATCTTTCATAATTCCCCTACATAAAAAAGGAAAAAAAAAATCCGATAAAACTATAAACGAATCTCTAAATTGTCAGCAATTCCAAAATTGTGAGACCAATTTATGCAACACAGTGAAGAAAGCATTTTCGACCCATAAAGTATATTTCATCTTGATCAGCATCAACAGCTGAGTCGATCTCTAATTCTGTCCGTATGAACGCGTGGATCACAGAGACTATAGAAGATAGAGATATAATCTTTAGTTGGTTTTAAATTTTGGTTTATTTTAAGTTTTAATTTACGCTTTTTCGGCAACACCTTAGTATTATGGAACATTTTTTTGTTTCCTACTACAAATTTGTGAAAATGTTTTCTAACCTTAACAAGTAATATTTATTGGAAAAAGAGCTGGACGGAGACAAGTGGAATACCCGGTATACTATTGTGGAGAACCTTTTGAAGCTTTCCTTCAGAGAAATGTGTGCTGTATTTTGTGTTTATATTTTATGTGTATTTTTAGAGCTTCGATATAGCCTTGGAATATTGACATAGGATGTATTATCGAGAGTACTAAGAGTGCGACGCCGCCATATATATGTTGCATGCTGTATTGCAAATTTAGCCCCTTTGCGGGAAAATTGTTTAATATTTATTTAATTTTGCCGGAAAAATACAAAATCTCCCATTGTCCGGAAATCTATTTCGAAATAAACTTCCACATGAAGACGCAATTTATCACAAATAAACACGGGTAACGTTTTAAAAGCTCAATCGAGGTTATCAATGCGACAAAGTTAAAGATTCTCTAAAGAATTTTAAAATGCTAAAGGAGTTACATATCGCTGCCTCAAACCACAGTTTATATGTACATATTTACGTATAGTATGTATGTTCACAAGAAAAGCGACGGCTAGCTCAGGCGAAAAAGATGTCTTCCAATATCCCAAAATCGATGACGCAAAAATGCATTCCACCAATGCGCCCCGGCGAGAGGCTAGGCGAGGATCGCACACTATTTTCATTGCCGTGGGCATAGACTCAAAGAGAAGACAGAGGCTGACCAATGAGCTGATAATAGTCTACGGTGTAGAAGACAACTATACTTAAAGAAATGAATTACAGATATTTATAATATTTTAATGCTGGACAAGATCTAACCTTTTCCGTTGGAAGTTCAGTTTTCAACAAATCTCCGAAGGGGCATGGAAAAACTATGGCCAACTCAGGCACGACAAGAGATACATCGACATTGGTTGCTCAAAAGTTTGGAAGGTGCAGCGCAGCAGGATGGCGGCCATCTACAAGAACACTACGATCTATTGTCAGGAGGACGAGTTACCATGTACACTTCCCCTCCACCTAAGCCCCTCAAAGCCAAACCACAAGCCGTCGGACCATAAGTACAACGCCCCCACATTGTGTCGCAATGCAAAAGCATAAATAAACAGCTACATAAACACATAAACATATTGACCGTCGGGGTGCCGATGCAGAATTTTTCCTGGCCGCTGAGCTAGCGTCGCATTACTTCGTGGCAGATGTGATTCAGCGACAAATACAAAGTTTCCCGGAATTAGCAGCAACATTTTAAATTAGTAAACTAAGTTTTATTCATTTTGGTACAGACTTTGAAACTGATCAGTCGAGATAAATACAACATTTTATAAAGAATCAACGATTGAACATCATTGAATTAAAAAGGAAGCAAGATTTGGATTTTATTAAAATACTTGGACAGGACCAAGGACCACAGATCTTGTAACTAGCGCACCTGGTTAGCATCCACCATAGTCATAGTGCAGACATAGTCAAGTGCACGGCTTCGAGGGTCCACGTGAAAGACTTGCCTGGAATGGGATCTTCCCTTTGGACCCTTATTATAGGGTCCAGCAAACGATCGTCTTTGGATCTCGGAAGCGGATCCAATAGCATATAACAGTCAAATCTTCCAGCTTTTCCTGGTGTGTGTTAAATATTTCACACAGAACCTTATTAAAGGCTTTCAGAGGCGCACACACAAATTCCTCAAACAGCGCTTTCTCATTCAGAGCTCCATTTCCTTTCAAGTGGCTTCTGCCATTTTTTGAAGTCTCTTTTTCTTTCTGGCAGCATCACATGCAATACCTTCAGCTCAAAAATACATTGCAATTCAGTTTATGGCATCAGAGAGAGTTGAAAAGGTAAACAATGAACAAAACAAACTGTAGTTTGTATATGTTGTATGATGCGCAGGGCAACGGGGCACAATCAGGCCGGGATCACCAAAATGTTAAGTTATCAAGTGTTTTTGATTGCTGGAAAATAAAAATTGTAAATAAATAAACTTCTTTGCGCGGCTCCCGCTGCATAACGTACAGCCCATCTTCAGCCCAACCGCACGAGGGGCGCTGTCGATATCGTACAGAAATGATTACGAGGAAGAAGAAGGCGAGTTTGTTGCTCTGCAGGGTAAAACACACTTGACGATTTGATAGAATAGGAAGTGCAACGTGAAGTAAAAGAATATAGGCCGTTGTAGTCTGAACACAAAACCCTAAAAGGCTCATTCTGGGCATACAATGTTGAATGTTGATCTACAGCAACTCAGGAACAGAGGACTAAAATTTCTAGTCTGTATATTTGAAATGTTAACATACACTTTAGGCGTGTTAGTAGATACTGACAGTCTAAATTAGCATTAATACTGTTATTTAGGAAAACGACCCCCAGCATCTTTCTACAATTTTTTAGGGACGTTAAATTTATTAGTAGGAGTCTGTTGAAATAAGAAGGGGATTTGCATCCCAGTTGAGTCTACTAAGAGAAAACATTAAGAAGTTCTTACTTCAATTCAATGCGATCAATGCGATCTTAATGAACCCCTGAGAGCTCCAGACGCATGACCTGTACTCCAGTATCGGACGTACTGAAGATACGTCAGGTGACAGGACAGGATGCCGATAAGCTAACAATGGGCCGTCGCTGTCAAATACAAAAATTATTCATAGATATTTATAACATTTATTGTAGTTGGTTCAAGATACGATCCATTCAGGGTAACGGATATGGGCTCGCTCCGAGTACTTTTTTAGTTGTTGGTGCTCGATTTTGTCTTGCTGCGTTAGTGCGGGTACGTACTGGCTCCACTAGTGGATGACGACTCCGTACCTGAGCCTCACCTCTTCGCTGCGGCTTGCGTATCATTTGGTGTGTATCCTGCTGTGCAGGGCGAAAACGGTCGGGTCGCGAAGGAGCTTTCGAGCGCGGGCGGTCGATGCTCAGCTCGCGGTAAGGTCTGTAGGAACTGATCAGGGGATCGCATTCGGAAGAAAATTATGTCATGACTGCGTTTCCGAAGATAAATTCAGTGTACAATGGGAAAAACAAATTATTCACATTTATAATTTACTCGATGAAAAAAGTCATCCTGGCAAAGCAAACCAACAGAACAGATAAGTCAAATAAAAAATTTGACAAACGCTAAACGTAAAAATCAAATTTCTCGAACAAATTTTGAACACAATGCCAAACGGAATGGTTGAGACACCAAGACGTTTTTTAAAATCAAATCAAATCACCCTTAAAAAAACGTTGGGATAAAAAATTTCTATAATAATAATAAATATCCACACGAAAGATTTAGTTGAATGATATTAAGGTGAATTTATTAAGATTAAATAGAATATTTCGGTATAGCGCAAGCGCGGCTGAGTCAACAGGTCACCAAAGGGAGAGACAATAAGAGAAATACGAACAAGACGGCAGGTGCAATTAGCCGATCGACTGAACGGGAGAAAGATGGTATCTGAGTGCGAGACCGGGAGCAATGCGCTGTAACGTCATAAGTGATCAAAACCCGGGCTCAAGATGCGCGGGAAATTTGCAAGAACTGACAAAAATTATTCTGTCATTTATGATTTAGGGTTTTTATGTGGAGCACAGAGAATATTGCTTTACTACATTATATGTGAAAAATTGTTAGAAATTTGTCCTACGCATTTGAGCCTAGAAGCCCTGGGTGCATCCACATCCAGACCCGACCCGGCCAGACCATACTGCGCACATCCAAGATCTGACCAGACCCTTATAGATCATATATTATATTATATTATAGATTAATTGAAACTTTTTAGAAATTAAGTATTAAATAACAATTATATTCCCTTAATGTCAGAAATTCACGAGCTTCATGTCAGTGCCCGCTGCAGGGCGCTAAAAAAATTTCTGTCATGTGAGTTTTAAGGACGAAAGGCGGGACAAATTGTAAGTGAAAGCGAACTATATACAGTTTTATGCTTGGACAGATGTCCGAGAGAAACGGTTGCGTAGCTATGCGGCAAAAGTAAAAAGGTAAAGAGATTAGAGCCATCGTCAGATAGTGCTAGCAAATTTATTTCTGAAAATTAATGACCAATACGACGATACCTATTGCAGTCCTTTAAACTGAAGAAGGTAGAATTGTCAGATATTAAAATTTGCAAACAAAATCATTGTGACGAATCATCACAAAAAACTTTCTTTACGCAAAAAAAGTAAACAATTCATACAATGAAATTAAATGATTAAATGAGTTCGCTCTTCTCATACGAAGCTTGCACTTTAAGCCCTGTTGCAACATCTATGTATTGTACATCTTTTATATATATATTTAAACAGCCAAAACTAAATGTTTTAAGTTGAGGATGGGCTATTCTATTATTGTCGTTTTTACATAGATCAGTTATGCGCTCAATGCTCAACAGCGCTGATTTCGAAACTGAGGGCACAGTAATTTACAGATTTCGTTTAATGTAATAATATTATAACTTCTGATTTGGATGAATCTAGCCTGCCTTTCTCGCCGAAGATAAAGGTTCGACTTTTATACTCGTGCATTATAACTTTAATATTATTATAACTATATATGTATATATAACTTTGGTCACAAGTGTGCTACGCGACCCTATCCATCTCCATCTGCCTGTTTCTATGCAAATTTTTCTCTCATTATGTAATTTATCGACTCCAAACTTTGCACACTCACTTCTTTCCTTTCTTTCTTTCTTTCTTTGTCAAAAACCATCAACTATGGAACTTAGAAGTAATGATGAACTTTTACCAGCATTTCGCGCTGGTATAACAAGGATTTGGAATCTAGGTGTTTAGCAAATTTGGTGAATTGATGTTGGTTGCAGTTACGGTTTTTTTGCGGTGTAGTCTGCATTTCATATAATCTTTTTAAATAATACTTTTTTAAATTAAACTCTCCCGAATGTTGACCACTATAACCCAACTCCAGAATTTGAATGCGGATTTCATTATATAAAATACAGAAAATGAGATATTTTTTGTTATTTCAAGATATATTATATTTATTTTTGTGAGTTTTATTTGTTTGTTTTATTTTTATTATTGAGTTTTATTTTGTTTGTGAGTCGTTTATCTGACCCAATGATCAGAAAAAATAGATTTAAATTTAAAAACAAAAATTCGGTAATATGAAAATGATATGATCTGCGCTATATGGTAAATAGAAAGTTTTCCATCGAGGTTTTTTCCTAAGTATATCACTTTGTTGGCTTTCGGTATTGCTGTGTAGTTTAATATAAACTGGGGCAATTTTGTTTGTTCAAGGTAAACGGGACGTGCTGCATTTTTTATGCGCCAATCAGTTAGCCATTTTAGAGCTGAAGAACATATAATTTTAGGCCCAAAACGATATTTTGAGGGACAGCACCAATATTGTGAATTGTGTAACTGAATTGTATCCCACTAAAATTTGTTTATTGTAGAGATGATATTCGAGAAGCTTGTCTGTGGTTACAGAACAAGGTCTGTCGAAATCTTGAAAGACATCTTAGAATACTGCCGAACAATATTCTATATTTATACCCTTGACAATGGGTATTATAATATTTATAATATATTATATTTTGTCCAGAAATGTTGAACGCATTAAAGGAAGCATCTCCGACCCCACAAAGTATATATATTCTTGATCAGCATCAACAGCCGAGTCGATATAGCCATGTCCGTCTGTCCGTCTATCCGTCTGTCCGTCTGTCTGTTTCTATGCAAAAAATAGACAGTAGTTTTGATATTTTTACCAGATCATTATTTTTGTTGCACGCAGATCAAGTTTAAAAATCGGTCGGATCGGACCACTATATCATATAGCTGCCATACAAACGACCGATATGAAAACAGGTCTTTTATGGGAAACTTTTTTGTTTTCCAAGCTATTGCAACCGAATTCAACACCGAAGATAACTTTTCTCAATTGTTTTATTTATTAAATTAGTCGAATCTTCTCTTTAAGGGAACTAACAAGTTCTAAAATTTTAAATCTATAAATTATCTTAATGTCCATTAAAAAGGGCCATTTCGTTATTGAGTTGGCAAGTCATTCCTTTTTGCGCGGGTTTAGTTACTGGTATCGCAGAGAAGGTGTGCTACCTGGTATGAATGCGTTCATAATTTGGAAATGTATTTGGCTTGTAGTATTTTATTAGAAAGGTTTTTTGGTCTTCGATATGGTTTCAACGTTAAAATACTGAGAAAGATCACGGTCGAAAAAAATGAACTTTGCGCAAGGTAAGATTGGTTACCAATGCCCCAATTAAAACTTGTTAAAAAATTCCTTGACCAATCCTCTACCGACCGTATGATACAATTAATCTGATAACCGTAGCTAAAAAAGTCAACTTAATTCCAGGGATATTATTAGGAAATTTTTCCTTCGAGGGTATCATCGCCGATGTACTGGTTTTGTGAACCGTACAGAATTACCGAAGTACAAAAAGTACATTTTTTTACTTTGACGGTTTCAGTCAAGGGAAATAAACTCTCCCGAAAAAGTTGAAAAATAAAAGTTAGTTGGATGCGGAAAAGGCATTCGACGCTCGTTGCCCACAAGCTCTAATTTAGCTTTATCCAAGGTCAATTCTAGGCTAGGATCTTGGCAACCTGTCTCCTGATTAGTGTTCGATGAAATCTGGATTAATCCGAAAAACGTACAAAGCGGACTACGCTAGGACCGAAGAAACCGAAGAAGTTAGGCCAATCGTAAATGTAGGACATACAAGCGACATTACACAGGATGGCGAAAGGAACTCAATCCACGGACAATTTGAAAGTCGATGAAAGAGTAGTAAAAACAGTAGCTTTTGGCGTTGTTTGAAGAAGTCAGGGCAAAGAAGGGAGTGAGAATTAAGGTGCCACCGGCAGCTTTTCGTGGGCTGACACAGTTTTTATACGCGCCTGTATTATTGCGGAACTCCAATTTTATCCTATCCTTCGTGCCTTACTCTACGTATGATTCGCTAGAGAGTCGTCGGTCATAAAATTTCATTCACCATCACTACCAGATGCTTCGTGGTCATTCCTATTGACCTCCTGACATTCTGCAGCTTATCACGATATTAAATCTGACTGTAAATCTCCTACTCAAGTTCACCAGATGCGAATGTCACCGGCAGAATTTTTCTCTCTGTAGCTTATTGGTATGATTCTCAAGATCCATTCCCGGGCCGGTCTCTTTGTAAAATCTTGGTACGCGAACTTCGCGACTTTAAAAGCAGGTTTTAATAGGGAACCTTACACAACAATTAAAAAACAATTAAACCCTTTTCCGTATAATTTTCTATTACGGCGCTACCTACATTGTCGGAATCGAGAAGCACCTGACAGGAAATAAATTCCCGGAGCTATTACTCACCAGGATATTAGCAGCTTGTAAAGATGAAAACTCGGTAAATCAACATAGTTACAGTGGTAGCACTAACGAATTCCAACTACTCGCCGAGCTCACCACGGAAATGGATTGCGAGAGCAATGCTAAAGAATTGAGTGATCAGCCCAGCACTAGCCAACAAGCGGCCAGTGCTGCGGCAAAGCGTACTGTTGGCAAAGCCTCTTCCAAGCATTCACCCATCGTTATGGAAGGCATCTTCGACGTCAATATTCTGATGCAAAGCATCAGGACGATCATTGACGCAAATAAGGTTGAGTTTCGGTCCTCCATGGGTGGAGTTATGCGCCTTTACGCCACCGACGCCAACACCTTCCGCTCTTTTGTCAAGTGGCTTGATGACGAGCACTATGAATACCACTGCTACCAGCTTAAGGAAGATAGGCCATTCAGGATATGCATAAAAGTGCTTCACCATAGAACTCTTCATAGCCACATCAATGAAGAGCTGGCAAAGTTTGGCCACAAGGTGTTAGAGGCACACACGCCCCAGCTGCCCCGAAGCGAGACCGATTAACATGTTCTTTGTTAATATTGCCACTGCGTCAAATAACAAGGACATTTTAAATATCAAGACACTGTGCCACATGAGGGTTGCAGTCGAACGGCTCCGGAAACGAACATCTGTTGTGCAGTTTCACCGATGGCAGCAATTTGGCCACTCGGCCAAATACTGCCGACAAGCCTACGTCTGTGTAAAATGTTCAGGCGAACACCCAGCAAGTGACTGTACTCGACCTCGAAATGAGCTATGTACGTGCTACAACTGTGGAGAGCAACACCCAGCAAACTACTCAGGATGTGCCAAGTTCCAGGCATTCCTACAACGCTCCAGGCCTAAGCGCGGCATGGGTGCTAGAAGATCAGTCAACGAGCATCCGGTGCCCCAACTTGCCCCAACGGGCCATCACCAGGGTAGTATCTCGACAGCGTCACGACAGCGTAATGAAAGAAGCCGCACTCGATCAAGAAGTCGCCGCGATCCAGCTCTGCATCCAATGGCAAGCGGCAACACAACCGAGGAAATTCCGAAAACGCTCAACGTAGCATCAATGCTCTACGCTCTATCCAAGTGATGTTCCTGAAGCAGGAACATACACAGCAGCAGGGGCAAATTATCAAGTTGGTCTCTGCTCGTCAAGTGCAGCAAGCCTCAAAATAATGCCGCTGCGCATTTTAGTTTGGAACGCCAATGGTTTGTCCACAAAGCTGCCCGAACTTGATTGTCTGGTGCGAAAAAAAGAAGCACTGAGGTGAAGTGTCTTGCCATAGGTGGCCCCACACGGTAGCCGCCTGGCACACGAGGCTCTCCACTCTTCATAGATTTTGCTCTGACCCTTTCATTCTGGGTATCCACGTTGATATACGGTCTGTCGTTGAGCTCAGATCCGACCACCTACCGCTAATAATCACGCTGGACGCAGCCGCTATGGCATACCCGACGACGGGGACGCTGATAACTAAGCGAAGCAACTCTTTAAAGGACAACTTGAGAGATCTCTGCACCTCGATATTGAGATCAACTCTGGGAATGACTTGTAAGACGCAGTTGAATTGTTCACCAGCAAAGTCAAGATAGCAGCATAAATGGCAGTACACACTCCGCCCCGGAAGCCCGTAGAATCAGGTATCCCGATCACCAACGCGATCCAGCTTCTAATCCGTGAAAACAGACGCCTACGCACAAAGTGGATGAGGTCCCGACACACCCTGGACAAAACAGCGTGGAACAGAGCACAGAGGGAACTTCAACGGGCACTGGCAGATCACAAAACTGGATGGTTCAATACGAGACTGGCGAACACTGGTACTGATAATGACGCGACGCACTCACTTTGGAAGGCCACACGCGCCATCAAAAGGAGGTGCACTATGAAGGCGCGGCTTCTAGACAGCAACGGGACATGGTGTCGGACGGACTTGCAGCAAGCAGAGGTTTTGCTGGGCACCTTGCTCAAAGTTTTTAGCCAATTGAGCTAGCGAGTTTGGAGCAAGAAAAAGAAACGCATGCCAAGATGTCTCAAGCGCTCCAAATCGACCTGCCTATCAAGCGTTTTGCCCCTAGTGAGATATCCGAATTTATTGGTCGCTTAAGTATCAGCAGAGCACCAGACCACGATACTATATGCAACGCCACACTAAAGGCATTACCAAGTCACGTAATTCTTTACATAGCATTGTTGTTCAACGCCATAGTGAGATTGCAATGGTTCCCTGCACAGTGGAGGCTCGCATTAAAAACTATGATCCACAAACCGGGCAATGACCCCGCGTCCTCTCGGCCGATCAGTCTCCTCCCTTCAATTTCTAAGGTGTATGAGAGACTGATTGCTGTCCGGTTTATTAGGATTATAGACACTCAGGGGACTACTCCTTAGCACCAGTTCGGGTTCCGAGCTGGTCATTCTACGGTGGAGCAACTTCATCGGCTTGTTGAGCGGCATTTGACTGGAAAAAATTCTGCAATGCCCTCTTCTTGGACATCAAGGAAGCGTTCGACCAAGTATGGCACACAGGTTTACTGGTCAAAATAAAGGAGAGACTACCTGCCCCATATTTCCACCTACTGAGGTCATACCTTGAGGGAAGGCAGTTCGCGGTTCGCTTCCATTCTTCCGTCTCTGCCAAATACGAAGCGAAGGCTAGTGTCCCACAGGGTAATGTCCCGGGGCCGCTCCTGTACTGCCTCTACAGTAGTGATATGCCGCAACCAATCCGTCTACCATGCTGGCCACGTTTGCTGACGATGTCTGCATCACCCACAGATCAAGCTGTGAAGCCGCTGCGGCTGATGGAATCCAGCAGTTTGCCACAACGTTCGCGCAATGGGCGAAATGGCGAATAGCGATAAATCCGCCAATGTTGGTTTTTCCTTATTAAGCAAAAACCTCGCCTGCTATCGACATGGAATGAAGGCCTGTCATACAGACTAATTTAACTAAATACCTTGGTCTTACATTGGATCGCAGACTCAGCTTCGCGAAGCACATCACTGCCACTAGAACCCGCATGCAATGAACAAACATTTTTGGCTGTTAAGTTCAAGGAGCAAACTATCATTGGCTAATAAGGTGAGCACAAGCAAATTATCGCGCCGATCTGGAGGTATGGGTGCCAAATATGAGGATTAGACGGCCCAAAACAAAACACTCCGTCGAATCTCTGCTAAGGTTTTCAGGAGACATTTCGACGAACGTAGGGAATAAATGACTGGCATAAGAGATGCTGTCACATAGCATGCAGCTAGCCAACGGCGACCTAAAAATAAAAAATAATAGCAGTTGTGTTTCATATGCCAACGTGGACCATTCTGTAAATGTACAGAAATCGATAAATCCACACTTTCTTAAATGTGATATTACTGTGACAATATAGCGCAACCGAGGGCGACGAAAGGAGTGGGACCAGGCAAGCAATGATCAAAGAGGGACCCGAACAATACCGCAAATGCAGGTATCGACTGAACGGGCCAAAGGGGGAGTCGGTGAGCCAGATATGGAGGATGAATGACTTGTGACGTCATGAGTGATGATCCCATTAGCAAGGGTCCAGATGCGCTAATTAGTTGTGGCTGCAAAACACAACATAGGGTAAAATCCCAATTACCTCCAAATAGAATTCCTCTTGAGTCCTACTTGGTGCGAAGGGGAGTGCCAAGATTGGATTTATATTGATCTAATTATTATCGAAATCGGTATCGTCGTAAATATTTATTTAAGACGTTTCACTATAGACCGGTTTAGAGGTTTGCCACAATTTCGTGGTCGTTAAGAATAAACTATTTAATTACCGACTGTTTTGGTATAAAAATAGTTAATATATTTTAACTTATTCGTTGCACAACTTGCTAGTTGCATGAGTTACCGGCGCCTGCAAAACCCAAAATCGAGATCCCGTTGAAATTTTTGGCTTTTTCTGGGAATAGTACGTTGTTACCGGGTGCATAAAATATGCTGAAGAAATATGATTTACTACACATCATAAATTGTTTTCTGGTGTTATCCTATCATATTTAAAGTGACTTTCGAAAGGTGCAGAGGAACCGAAACGTTTCTGACTAGAACATTGGCGGTGGTTAAAGAAATATTTTTAAAGAAGCGATCCGTATCTGTGAAAGAACCAAACGTAATGACGCCTAAAAAAGTACTGCGCTTTGGGAGTAAAATCTTGTCTTTGAGAAAGAAGCAGTCTGCGATGCCTGCGGCAACACTTACGGCAACAAAAGGATATAAAAGTCCCATACAGACCACCAAAACCAAGAAACTTGCAACATCGCCTTCAGAGAAACCCTCGAACTTACATGTGATCGACCAAAAGCGAGAAAAAAACAAAAATTCTGCATTCTGCTTTCGTTTAATCTTCTTGGCTTTAATTTTATAAGATTTGTTTTTATAATAAAATGAACGTCTCACTGTTTCATTGCACTATATTAGAGGCGACAGGCAAATACACGATTTTTCACTATCACGGTTTCGGTAGCTATAAAAAGTATTTCCACCTTTTAATATTAATACCAAGATCAAGGGTAGATTCGAGGCATCGAGGTTTTGCGTCGATGCAAACCAGTTTTAGCGAGGTGATAGCACGGTTAAACGCCTATTGCAATTGGGGGAGCGACAGAGAGAAAAAGCGACGCGATAAGAGAGCTTATGTAAGTAGCCTGCTTGGCTACATGGGTAAAAACGAGAAAAATGCGAGCATGGGCACTTGTAAGTAGTAAAGGAGCCACAAGAGGTGTTAAGAAATGAGCAAGATACGGGAAGTGATTTGGACGATGATCAACTAAAATCACATCTCAATCAATAAACTTAATATTGCATGTATTACCGGAAGATGATTAACTCAACATAGAAACTCCAGAAAACGTATTTTTCGAATATTCTACTTGAACGTCTAAAGTTTCTTTCTGCTTCATTGCACAAAAAAGGAAAAAATATAGAGAAAGAAATAGGAGATAAAAAACCTCTCTTCCCTATGACAATCAGCGTGTTGTTTTGTAGAAAGCTAATATTTGATTTCGGTTTGTAGGTTGATGGGAGAGAATGCAGTATATTGTCAGAGCCGCCAATTTTGGTAAGAGCCTCTTTTATGAGAATCTTATATGTTTTATAATAAATTTCATAAGGGCAGCCGTTCTATATTATATAGCTACCATATAACTGAATGATCGGATATGCTATAACATCTAAACTTTTGGGAGGAGCTTGGAACTTTTTCCAAAATCTCTGACCCTATAAAATATATACATTCTTGATCAGAATCACCAACTGAGTTGATATAAACATGTTCGCCTATCTGTATGTCTGCTTCTACGAAAACTAATCTGTCAGTTTTAACGCTAGAGACTCCAAACTTTGTATACATCATTCTTTATACAGTTGAGATATAACTATAAGATCGGAAACTATATAAGCTTCATGTCTCATACTGATAGAAAGTTGAAACCCGTTTAGACAATTTTGGGATATAGTCGACCAAAAAACTTTTTTATAGCAAATGCCATAACTTCCCTTGATTACAGGTTTGGGTCTTGTTTCAACTTGAAACTTGTCCTAGTTCATATATAGTTTTTATATAACTTTTACCAATAGAAACCCATTTAACTGTAGGTGGCTATTTTCTATTAACACGTTATGACCTTTGGTTTAAATTTATGGTATTATATACGTTTAAATATATTATTATGTATATTTTTAGTATACGTATATAATATGTACATATATGTATATGTATTATGTATTATAATATAAGTGTTTTAATAAACGGTGCGGTGCCTGGTAGCCCTTCCAGTGACCCGACGGCACCCTTCGTCCAGAATCCGCGCACTCGTTGATGGTCTGCACTGGGCTCCGTGTTGATCTCGAAGCCTTGCTGTCCCCTACATCGAACGCCGAGAAGGATCAGTGGATCTGGTGCCAGATATCTGGATTAGTGACCTGAAGGCGCGAATGATCACACCCTTCCTAACAGAAGGTAATCTTGCAAAACATTGTTTCCAGCATGTATGCTGTAATGATTTCTTTCCACGCCGATCTGTACAAAAATTTCTAAAGTAAGTAAGGATCCAAGAACCTCCAAAATTACGTACACTTTCGTATAAGGAAATTTGGAGAAATGGGCCTGAATACAGCATGAAAGAGAAGCCGATTTTGACCAAAAAATCATCTTTTCGTATGTTGCGCATTTCCATATTGACGTACCAACAAACAAATTTGTCTTATGTAGGGGGCGGAAAACCCACACTTTATCGTGGATGCAAATGCATCCTCAGAGGGTGACGTTTTAATGCGGATTTTTGTCTTCCGCTATCATTGGGCCATTTTTCTTTGAGAGCAGAAGTCACCGTTACGGTTAATGGCGAACGCGTCATGATTTCTGATAGGTTGTTCCTGAAACTTGAAGAGGAATTATATTTTCCAACAAGACGCTCCTTGCGCACACAAATCGATTTTTTGCGCACTGTATTCGATGACCGAATTATCAGCCGATGAAATTGACAATTTGTTTGCTGTTGTTTTTGGTAACATTCGGACGGTCATTTTTGATTTTCTTGCACATTGACATTGTTGCACATTGTTTCCCAATTTGGGGAAATGGTTTCATAAATATGGTTGTAGTTGTTTCAAATTCTTTTTAGATTTTTTTTGTGTTATTGTTAATTATTTTTTTTTTAATCATTTTTGTTTTTAGGGTTGTGGAGAAATAAAGGTCAACTTGTAGCGATTTTGGGTGTTGTATCTTCTTTTTAAATTCCGTCTATTCCTGCGTGTCCTGGTTTCCATAGCAGCTTTAGATGTTTGGACTATTGGTTTGTTATTGTTGATGTTTTGTATAACAGAGAGTGGAAAGAGAGTCCATGCATATGATGTATTTTATATTTTTCTCTTGTGCTTGCGACTTCCTCCGCGGTCAGGATCGCTTCAGCTTTAGTGGTGAAAATTGTGAAGATGTGTGTGCTGTTTTGTTTATAGATTTCTTTGGGTGTTGTATTTTGTATATGTTTTGTAAGTTCTATTATGACAGATTTGTTTTTGTAGAACCATGGTGGGACTTTTTCTTTATATTTTGTATTTGGTATGATGAGGATGGTGTTGCTTTGTTTATAATAAGTTGTAGGATGGATGAGATTCGCGGAGCTCTTTTGCTTTTAAGTTGATTGAAAATTTTTTCCTGTAGAGTTGACCTGGATGTGTTGGTGATCCTATTAATTTGTCTGCCGATGCTCAATTTGCATCTGGTTGCCAAATCCGGAAGTCCAGCTTCAGCCAGCAAGTTGTTGATAGGAGTGGTTCGCCCCTAAGGTAAGTCGGATGGAGGCGTGGTAGGGGGAGAATATTTTTTTTTTATGTTGGCCTTATTTGTTTTGCCGTAAATAGGGAGACCACAGTCTATTTTGGATAATATAATTGATTTTCTAATGTTTATCAGTGAGGTGGTGTTACAGTTATAGTTTCTTCTATTTAGACATTTGATGATGTTTAATCTAGTGTTAATAATTCTAGAGATTTTATTAATGTTTTAATCTGTTCGTTCCGGGAGTGTTTGGTGTCAAAGATTAATCCTAAGATTTTGAGTTGTCTCGTTTTAGGTATATTGATGTTGTTGATTTCTATTTCTATGTTTGTACAGTTTTGTTTTTTGCATATACATATGTAGGTGAGATGATTTCCCTGTTGATATTTTTGTTCCTGTGAATTTGAACCATTGGATAATTTTGTTAAATGTTTTGTTATTTTGAGTTTTGTATCCTGGTTTTAGTATTGGTTTCGATAACTAATTTGCGTTTAATTCATTTAACTATTACACATTCATATGTATTATATAAAAACAAAAAAATTCGAAAAAATTTAAAAGGTCCCTTTTAATGGATTTTCTAAAACAGTCATATACATATAAAAAATATAAAACTTTCTAATACTCAACAGAATTTTTAATAGGCTGGTTGCGAGTTTTTAGTATGGTGCTATGTTTTATTGGACTAACATATAAATTTTATCGACTTGAAAATTTAAAAGTCGGCATATTCGGGATCAGTCCACTATATATGCCACTATAACTGAACGAAACAAAATATATAACATCCATGCTTTTGCAGATAAAAAATTTAAAATTGCTTGATACTTGTTTTATGATGATCTGGACGTCTAGAAAATTGAAAATGTCATGCGGTTGGAAATGACGTAACATATTTTTTCAAATTAGATTTTATGAGGAATTGGCAAATTATATACGAAACGTGTTTCGTATTATGTTCTCTTCCTTTCTTTTATATTTTAGACTAAAATTTCAAAACATATACTAGATTTTATTAATTTTTAATATATATATTATTATTTATTTTGTATATTTTGTTTTTATGATTTATGTATATGTCTTTTTATTTAGGATGGAAAAATATCCAATCAAGAATTTAAAGACGCAGTTAAAAAAACATGTGTTGGGAAAAAATATGAGGAATTTCCACAGGTAATTAAAAAAAAAACTGTTGCTAATAATTGCATGTTCAAGTTGGTATGTATAAGTTAATTTGACGACAGCCCCATGAAAAGACGATAAAGACTGCATCAAAGAAGGAGCTAGAAAAGATCACAAAAAATGAATTTTTTAAGATAGGACAAAACGTTGGCATTGGCATATGACAGCAGCCTCAGCTAATTATATCATATTTATAAATGATATTCGCTTACAGAATTGTTCAGCGAAGTCCCATAAACTGTGCTGTGGTCTCCAGCCATCTACGCACTGCCCATGGCAATGTCAAACTAAACTTAACCCAAATAAGTCGGTCATCCTAGACATGAACAAACTGCTTTATGGAGAACATGAAAAAAAGTTGGTCTTATAAGTTTTAAATACATAAAGTTTAATTTAAGCCGAATAGTTTCTTTCATATCGGCTAATTTGTCAACTACCAATATTTCACTACTATACAAGCATACAATTATTGTATAAAACAAGAATGTACCAATGAAAGCTATTTTAATCTTGATATCTTGATAATCTTGATAATCTTAATCTTTTTAATCTTGTTTTAATATGTAATACATACATGGTGTGTCCCAAAAATAACCGAACTTTTTGGATATAAAATAAAATACACATTATATTATCTTTGAAAGTTATTATTTATTCAAAATAGGTTCCATTTGACTCAACACAACGTTTGGAACGATCAACCAGCGCATGCATAGATTTTTTTATGTCATTTATAGAAATGTTCTTCAGTACCTCGGTTACGGCTGCTTGAATGGCTGGGATATCATCATCAATGCTCCCTTCATCTTGGTTTTCAGTTTTGGAAATAAAAACTAGTCACATGGTGATAGATCAGGCGAATACAGAGGATGGTCGATAAGAGAAATTCCTTTTTTCATTAAAAATTCTTAACTTTTTTGGTCTTGTGAGGTGGTGCATTATCGAGTCAAATAAACAGCTGTTTTCCTGCTGGATATTCTGGTCTAACACGACCGATTCTTTTCCACAAACGATGCAAAATGCCGAAATAGTATTCTATATTAACAGTTTGACCTTCTGGAACAAATTCCTTGTGGGCGAGCGATTTTTTGGTCGTTATTTAATTCATGTGGAACAAATCGCGCACAGACCTTTCTTTTCCCCAAATCTTCAGTTAAAATTCTCCAAATAGTTTTTTTACTCGTATTCCATTCCTCAGCGAACATTCTCGTAGTGAAATTTGCATCGATACCAATGATTTCACGGACTTTTTTCACCAGTTCAGCATGATTACTAGTTTCTGGACGCCCTGCTGTAGGGTCGTCATTGAAATCCCCACGACCTTTTTTTAATCGTGTAAACCACGTATAAACTTGCGTACGACTCATACAATCATCACAATAAAGGTTTTTCATTAATTCGTATGTCTCAGCAAATATTTTTTCCAGTTTGACACAAAATTTTATATTTGCTCTTTGTTCCCTTTTATTTTTGAACCATTAGCACACTTTTGGTTTTATTGAAATGGCTGTCACTTTTACATCTGTCATCCGACTTACATGAAGAGGATGAATGTATCTTTTTAATGTTGCAAATTTTCAATAGATGGCGCTCTATGATTTAAATATGCATAAAGTTCGGTTATTTTTGGGACACCGTGTATATACGATGAGCCAAAAACATTTTGGTTTTTGTTTTGCTCTCAATATTCGCTCCTTTGCCGGGTGTCAAACTAAAATCAATGCATTACTGCAGGCAAAAACTTTTAATATTACGGGATTTTTAATGTTATGTAACAGAAATGTGTAACGCATTAAAGGAAGCATCTCCGACCCCACAAAGTATACATATTCTTGATCAGCATCAACAGCCGAGTCGACATTACCACTTCCGCCTGTTTCTATGAAAAAAAAAACAGTAGTTTTAAAGCTAGCCTTTCGAAATTTTTAACAGATCATTATTTTTGTTACACGCAGATCAAGTTTAAAAATCGGTCGGATCGGACCACTATATCATAAGCATACAAACGATCAATCAGATTTCAAGTCTTTGTATGGAAAACTTTTTTGTTCTCCAAGTTATCGCAACCGAATTAAACATTTATTCATTTGACATAGCCATACACGATTTTTTAAAGTTTGGTCCGGATCGGACTACTATATCACATAGCTTCCATACAAACGACCGATATGAAAACAAGTCTTTGTATGGAAAACTTTTTAGTTTTCAAGGGTATACCATCTTCGGCAAGCCGAAGATAACTTTTCTCACTTGTTTAATAATAAAGAATCCGAAATCGTGGGCAGAAAAAACGAAAGCGTGGGGTGAAAGAAAATCGAAAGATTTTCTGAATTTGAATTTGATTTATAACTGAATTGATAGAGCCTGATCGCATGTGGGCAAAGACTATCTGCTTCCTCTCTCGTTTAGAACAGCGATTTTATCAGTTAAATCTCCTCCGGATTCAATGTAATACCGTTTTCAATTTTTGTTAATAATTATGACAACACTCCATTGGCTTGTCTCAGTCAATGCTTTCTCTTTAACAAAAGTTTCAATGCTTATCAACAAATCCATTGATTACTTTCACTACAAACCTTCGAGACTTCATAGACAGGTAAAGTTTATCAATAACATTAAAGTACCGAAGCATACAAGCTCATAAGGAGGACATGGAAGATCGAGTAATCCAACGATCCAATATATTAATACTTTCGGAGACGTGAAAAGAAATTTAGCAACCAATTGAGGTTCCCCATTTTGACTGCATTATTTAGTTTAAGCGACCCAGTATAAGAGTCGGAGGAGTAGCTGTACTTAAAAACGCACCTCATAGAACAAATTGCATTACACCCAATATGGATATAATTATAAAATAACTCAAATCATTTTCAATATTGGAGAAATGTATGAAGCAGAATGTCAGATTGACGGTGGCCAACGCATTATGATCATTCCAATTTATATTTCGCCTAATCAGTCCATCACAAATATTATCAAGTTCCTTTATTAGCAATTATTACCATGCACATCATTGGGTGCAGCAGAACTTGGTGAAAACTGGGGTACTCGTAGAATCTCTACTAACCTAGGGGGCGATTTTCCATACGATGCAGTGCCTTTGATTCAATTTTTTAGAAGAACCATTGGCTCTAAAAACGAACAATTCACGAAAAAAATCCACCACACGACACGGAACAACAATTGATGCAGTTTTCTTACGTTATTAAAAGAAATTAGAATAGAGAATTTTGATAACTTACATCGGCCACCATAAACGTATTGTTTCTTTTCTGACCAATGAAGATGATGTAACATGATATACTATAAACTGTAAATAAAAAGATTTATAGTCAGAAACTGATTTCTTCAATAATTTCCATTTCAACCCAGATAATTAATAACAAATATGGTTAGTCTGACTTTAATGACACACTAGCACTAAAGTTTCAGTTTTATCGCGTGTCTTTTCGACACACACATTATACCCTTGAAAAAGGGTATTATAATTTTGTCCAGAAATGTGTAACGCATTAAAGGAAGCATCTCCGACCCAGCATCAACAGCCGAGTCGATATAGCCATGTCCGTCTGTCCGTCTGTTTCTATGCAAAAAATAGACAGTAGTTTTAAAGCTAGCGTTTTGAAATTTTTACCAGATCAATATTTTTGTTGCACGCAGATCAAGTTTAAAAAAAAAGGTCGGATCGGACCACTATATCATATAGCTGCCATACAAACGACCGATATGAAAACAGGTCTTTGTATGGGAAACTTTTTTGTTTTCTTAGCTATTGCAACCGAATTCAACATTTATTCATTTGACATAGCCATACACGATTTGTGAAAGTTTGGTCCGGATCGGACTTCTATATCATATAGCTGCCATACAAACGACCGATATGAAAACAAGTCTTTGTATGGAACACTTTTTTGTTTTCAAGGGTATACCATCTTCGGCAAGCCGAAGATAACTTTTCTCTCTTGTTTTTTAAATACATTTTTATTTGTCTGTACTTATCTGTAAATGAAAATCATCCCGAAAAACAGGGGAAAATTTGTAAGGAAGTTATTATTAAATTCGTTTTAGATTGATTTTTCGCTCAAGTCGCGCGAGCGTTCTACACAATGCAAATTTTACTGGAATCGAAAAAAAAGGTTGAGGAAAACTTTGAAGTGATGTCATCATTATGTGACTTTATTGAATATTATTGTATTATTTTCAAAAGAATAACAAAAAAAATAAAGGGAAGTATTTCCACTACTGTAATTTTTAGGAGCAATGGCAAAAGCTTTTAATTTTCACTGAAAAAATTGATAATGATTTTATAAATGAAATAGAAAACAATACGTAATTAATAATAGTTATGGGATAAATTATATGAGAAAAATGCCAAATACAACTTTTGCTCCACGCCGAGTTCAGAAACTTTCCAAACGCAAAATTACATTTTTGATGTTGAAACGGAAGTAAACTGAACATCCGGGGTGAATTTAAAAACTTCAAGCCCTGATCTTTCGTTTCAGAGAATTGATGTTCACGTCCTTTCGGATTGGAGAGGAAAACAACACAGCGACCAATGGCTCTATAAAAATAAACTATGTTGGCTTTAAAAAAAGCTTTAAACAGGCCAAATAATTTGAGTAAGCCAACCAACAAACAAACAAATTTTTGTGTGTTAAAGTTGTTGTTGTTATTTAAGTGTATCTTAGAAATTAAATTCAGGAGGTACAATAATTATTGCCAGAGCAGCTAAGGCCATCAGGCAGTTTTTTGTGTGTGTTGTGCTGTTGTGTCGTTGTGCCGTTTTAGTTCTAGACTGTTTGAGTAACCGGGATTCATACCGAACCAGGCGGCACCGCTCATGCTCTCAACAATCGTGTAAGTCGCACTTACCCACTCGGCAACCGACCGGGCTTTGTTGATTATTATTGTCTATTAGGTTGTTTAGATTCTGATCTGTCATCACCAGGTGATCTGGGCTTTCGATTATATACTTCGTATCTGACCCTAACCAATTCAAGGATCTAGTCTTCCGTGATCTGGGGAGTGCTCAAATTTTTTGAAATGTGTTGATGG
The DNA here is from genome assembly GCA_018150545.1 of Drosophila ercepeae. Classification (NCBI taxonomy): domain Eukaryota; kingdom Metazoa; phylum Arthropoda; class Insecta; order Diptera; family Drosophilidae; genus Drosophila; species Drosophila ercepeae. Next base: position 22,188,719 of record JAECWL010000161.1, on the reverse strand, counting down.
TAGAGTTTGTCTCATGGTGAATGGTAGCGTATAACGGGCTATATTTAAGACTATTTTCGGTATGGTAATGTAGGATGTCCAATAAAGTTCAGATTTGATTGAGGTCGATGAATGAAATGGCAGATTCTTCGTAGTTAAATGAAAACAGTAATTGAATTCGTAAACTGCTCTATCTATCTTTTAAATTTCTGTCTGTGTCTTATTTCTGAAAGTGTGAAATAAAATCGATTTTTCTGCCCCTTAACCGTGCTTTTATATGGTGGGGCAGTATAGACTTCAATCTGTAGCTTCTCTAACATGAATTTGATCGATTGGGAATTAAGGCCTGTTTCGTTGTCCTGTTTCGATATGCTTACGGACTCCAAAGTAAAAAATGTGGTCACGTAACAGGTTTCTAATATCTTCTGAGGCTTTTGAATTTATAGGTATTTAGTGATTGCACTAATTTGGAAATGTATGTATTGCAGTTACTCTCTGTAAGTCTCGTTGGTAGAGTAAACGTCAATTTGTAACACATGACCATGGTATTCTGGAATTTTATTTTTTTTTAGCTTCGGATTAGGGGTTGCCTGTCGTATTTGGATTCAAACTTTGCATTGCTTGACCAGATTAACAATCTATTGTTTCATTATTGGGAAATGGTATATTTTCGAAAGTTGTTTTTGGTTGTCTAAAGCATTTGCGCTCTAAGCGATCTCCTAAGTATTTGCAGAATTCTTTCTTTCGACCTGCTTCGTTTGTAAGGTGTTCTAACCTGGCCTGGGTGAATCGTGTTGTAATACCCTTGAAATGGCTTCGGTAGATTGTTTAAATTCTTCCCATTATATCTTCGGATGAGAAAAATCCCTTTATTACTAAGGGGTTCAAATGTTTTCTATGTCGTCTGTAGGCTAATTCCGTCGGTATATTTCATACCTATGGTATGGGGGAAATGGAAATAGTGAACTTGTATTTGATGTTGTCTGCTTTATAGAAGAATATCTGACTTTTGAAAACATTTATTGGGGTTTCAACACTACCGATAAAGTCATGGCTGGAGGCAACAGTGTTAATCTTTTCTAGAGGTATTCTAGAGGATGCGTCTATAACAACATTTTCTTTTCAGAAAATGTGTTAAAGGTTGGGTGATTATCTTGCTATAGGACTGCTTCAATTGCGAAATTTACAGCACCAATAGTAAAGTGAAACTGCTTTTGGAAATCTGGGTAACGATGAATAATTTTTTTTTGACTTTAAGTAACTTATCAGCAAATCTAAGAAATTTGACATTGTTCTCCATAAAATCGCATTTGTCCAACTAAAATTTTATGTTGGTAGACTGTAGAGTTTGAAGAATTTTAGACAAGTTTTCCAAGTCCTTGTACAAGTACATGTATCTTTACTAATTATGATGATATCATTAATATAAATATCATTAATATAATACACATTTGGCCAATATAATCTCGAAGTATGTTATCGATTGCCCGTTGGAAAATTTATGGGATTAATTTTTTAAGTGATTTGAGGGAAACCACTTTTCAAGTCTAAAACTGAGAAGACTTTGTTGTTTTATAATTGTGTAATTTATCTCGAGAATAGGGAATTTATCTGCTTTATTATAGTTGTTTTATTAATTTTGCGGAAGTTCATATTTTTTTTCCCCGAAGCATCTGCCTTTTAAGTACATTTTTTTAGGCCTTTTTGGTACTATCAAAACTTGCGAATTATAAGGGGACCTAAAGGGCTTCGTCTTCTAAAAGATCTTTTATTTGTTTGTTAACATCAGCTTTCAGTTTCATAGGATACTGATGGAATTTCGGGTACACCGGAGTGTCGGGCAAAGTTCGGATCGTTGACTTCACGTTAGTTGCATAGGTCAGTTTTTGATTTGTGTCTGAAAACAAGTCTGAAAATGACTTGGGTATTTTGTTGAGCTCACATTTTTGTGTGTTCTAGAATTGATTGTATTTACTTCTTCAAATATTCTTTCTTGTATATTAAGTGTGATAACGTTCTTAGCAGTAAAAAATGTTTTGCTAGTTTCGATTTCAGCATCTAGTTCTTTTAAACTATCGTTGCCCAATATGTTAAAATATGTTGTTAAAAACAAATAAGTAAAATTATTTTATTTAATTTAAAATTCAATATTTATAATTATTTATAATATATAATAATCTAGTATTGCTTGGAATTTATTTATTTAATATCAATAAATAAATGAAATAGTATTCTATTAGAAAAGAGTACCATAAAAATATAAATTTGGTATGATTTTGGTTATGAAAATAAGTTTCGTGTGTCATAAAGCCAAGATTTGGTTCAAATTTAAAAATTATATAGCTTTTATAAGCACCAACGCATATGCCGAATTGCATAGCATTAGGTTAATAATTGTGAGCGTGAAAGTTTTTTGCGGTTTGCGGTGGAGCGGGCGAGCGGGGGGTGATATCAAAATAAAACAACAAACTTGTACTGCGTATGGTAATTACCTATCCAACGATATATGGCACATGTCTGAAGCTTTTGTAGTTTTTGAGATCTAGGCGTTGATACGGACAGACGGACGGACGGACGGACATGGCTATATCGACTCGGCTCTTGATGTTGATCAAGAATATATATACTTTATGGGGTCGGAGATGCTTCCTTCTGCCTGTTACATACATTTGCACCACATTATGATACCCTTTTCACCCATTTTTAATGGGTACAGGGTATAAAAAGGCTTGCTACTTTGTGGTGGGTTATTAAAGTACTGCTGCCTACTGGGGCAGCAAAGAAAGGTGATTGGGTTGTCTACCTGTATCTATTAATACTCAAATGAATTTTCCAGTCCTTATCTTGCATATGAAATGTGGAAGAGAAGAGTTTTTTATTCTAAAAAATTTGACGATGCATTGTTATAATAATCGTATGTGTCGTTGTTGTCAGTGTCAATTTCATCTATTTGTTCCACGTATTCGTCTAAGTTGTCCTCAAGTTTATTATAGACTTCGTATTCGGTCATAGCTTGTTCGTATCGTGTCACTGACGTAGGAGTCTCGGCAGGTTGTGTCTCATTCTTTCCAGTCTTATTTTGTATGTTAAAGTTTCTTTGCCATTTTAACCTGTCTGGCACTGGAACAGGTGGTATTTTTCCAGGCTCGAAACGAAGTATGTTAACATAATTAACCATTCTTGTCTGGATACTGGGAGCCCCATCCATAGGCTCTGGATTAGGCAGTGGTTTTGGGGCCTGTGGCGGTGGTGCCGCGAATTATTGTGGATGGAATGCCCTGTTTTGAGGAGGTTGTCGAGGTGCAGCTTTAGGCTGATGACTGAAGTTATTATAATTTTGTCTTGGTAAAGCCATCGGTTGCTGTCCATATTGAAAGTAGTGAAGTCTTTGGGGTGGAATTGGTGGTTGTCTTTTCGTGAATGGGATGCTGCAAGGAGCAGATAAAGGCTTGGAGGTCTCTTCCTAAAATGTGTGGTTTGTCCCATGTTTGTTTCATGCTTTGCTCTTAAGTTTTGCTTTCCAATTTTATGCAAAGGTGTAGAGCTGAGGGTTAGGTTACCGGTTCCTTGATTCCCAATAGACCAGGCAAGTTTTCTTGCAACCCTCGTACAAATCTACCCAGAGCCTTGTTTCTGTACATTTTTATCATTAACATTTCTGCTCCTCTTCCTAATCCCATACAACCATTCTTGTTTAGGATTAGGGAAATGTGTTTATAAGACGTTTGGGGGAATGCTTCCACTGATTGGTTGGAAGTTTACATTAGCATGGTCATTTAGTACTCTAGGGTGTTTATGTCTCGATTGTTCACGAAATGAAGAGTAACATATTAAGAAATTGCGATACAGTTTAGTGGAGTATTGCAGGGCTCTAGTGCCATATCGGCATGACCCACTATCTTATTACTTATGGTATGTAGTATACTATGGTATTTTGGCGTACCCTGAAAAGCACTGTACGCATCTGAAATGCGGTCTACTCCGTTGTCCAACAGCTTCTGGACTGAGTATTCGAGGGCGCAATCCGCGAAATTACAAGACGATTTGTTGTATTGTTTACGCGTACCGAGCAGGGCTTGGGCGCTTCTAACGGATAATTAAAAATATAAAAGATCTTGGCGGAACGTCGTCTTCGCTGCTTCAAATTGGTAGCTAATTGGCAACGACATGGGCTAATGTTGCCCTGGTTTGAACGGAAGCGCTTGCGACACAGGTTTAAAGAGTTCATATTGGTTTCTCGTCGCCTGCAGACCTCTGGTTGTGGACAATATGCGAGAAACATCGAAAACTAAACACTAATACCCTACGACAATTAGGTTTCCGGAAAATGTCATTTAACTGTCCGCGCTAAATATGTTCAAGTACTTTTTTTTAGTTGGTAGCGCTTACCTTACTTACGACGCCTAAAATAAGCGCGATCTGGCAACCAGTTTGTGCGATTTTTACAATGCAAAACAATATTGAACAAAGAATTTGCATCAAATTTTGTGTTTTAAACCAAATTTCGTGTGCTCTATTCTATCTATTCTTTCGAAAACACAAGTCTACGACTGGTACAAAGCTTTTAAGGATGATGGAGAAACCGTCGAAGACATGCCTCATTTCGGTCGTCCTTCGACGTCTAACACTGACGATAACATTAAAAGAGTGAAGGAAATCAAGCTCGAAAATCGTCATGCGTGTGTTAGATCGATAGCATATAAGCTTAACATGAGCCGTGAAACCGCTTGTTTGATTTTGACTCATGGAGCTGACGCGCCATCACACCGAGCTGTACTTGTGAACGATTTTATGACCAAAACTCGTTCAGTACCATCGATCAACCACCGTATTCACCGGATCTGGCCCAATGTGACTTTTTTTGTTTCCAAAACTCAAGTTACCACTCCGTGGGATTTGTTTCGACTCGCTAGAGGCCATAAAAGAAAATTCGCAGAGGGAACTAAAGGCGATTCTAAAGGCGAGGAAAGCGACTACAAGGCATGGTTTGATGATTGGAAGAAGAGGTGGCATATGTGTATCGCTTCAGAAGGAGCATATTTTGAAGGCAATAAAATAAATATTGATGAAAATTAAAAATTTTTCATTTTATTGACAATTTTCCGGAAACTTAATTGTCCTAGGGTAAGAACATAGAATCAGTACAGATATTGCAAATATAGTATAGTGAAATTCGAAAGTAATAAAGCTATGTTGAAAAAGCAAATCCATACATATCTTTTATTTCCAAATAGATACTAGTGCACTTGTGTCAGTAATAAATTTGATGACCCCAAAAAATTGGTAGCCCAAAATAAGGAAAGTGTTTCAGAATTTTGCATGCGTTTGACGAAAACGAAATTGAAAAGTGTGAAAAAGTGTTGGTCGTCACAATTATTTAAAGAAAGTTCGTTTTTTTAGCAATTTAAATTCGAAATTCAGCAAAATTTTCAAATGATCTTGTGCCAATAAAATACAATTGTTGAGCGAACTATCGGTACTATAAAACTTTTAAAGAAAGCATTTATTGGAAGCCAAATTCAGTTCCAAAATGTTATAAATCATTACCAATACCAAGACTCTCTTCTACATCCAATTCAACATGGCACACATTTTTCCAAAAGCGACTTGTATAATAGTCAACTCCTTGAACTTATGCACGTCGGCCTATCATCGCTCCGTAATTTGAAAGTTTCCCGAACGAACTAGTTACCTATTATCAGTTACCTGATAATATAGTTACCTGAATTGATTAAATCAACCTGCTGTATCGCGAAGTGGTCCACAAACTGAAGAACACATCGAAAGTTTAACTTTAAACGCATATTCTTCGTTTATTTTAAACGCGATGAAACTGTGATTCGCGAACAACAACAAAAAAGTAACCAATAATTGTTGCTTTGTTTTGTTACAACAAGCTTCTCACCGCTCTCTATCGCGCTCCCCCTTTTGTGGAGCTTCTTCATCTCCCTCTGGATTACCGCTGCTCCTGCTCTTCGCCGAAATCGCTCCCACGTTACCGTCGTTGGATCACTCTCTTCATCGTACATTCGCTGGACCATCAGTTTTTGAGCGCATTCTCTCTTTTATTACCCAAAATGTCTTTGGTTTGTAACTCAAAGAGATGCGTATTTAGAGGAGCTATTACCGGCGACTCCTATCTTACCTGCAAAGGCATCGGTTTGTCCTGTTTGGCCTGTCGAGAGATTGAAGGCGAGATGCGCACGTTTATGCGGCAAACTCGAAATGGTTTTTGGGAGGTTCGGAAACAATTTGCCACATTAAACGAGCAGTTTCTCAACCTCGAATCTTTATTTCTGGGCCTTAAACTAATAAATAAATAAATAAACTAATAATACCCAGCATATGAATATATTTACCACTCCAGCCACACATTTGACAGTAAGCAATGTTATGGTTGATGCCCCTGGCGAACAGCCACCCATCCTAGCTCTTCAGAAACCTGGTCTTCCCAGTGCAAAAGTTGATCCGCCGGAACCTGCCAGTGGAATCTCCCACCTGGTCCCATGCTTGACAAATCTTCAACCGTCATATCACCAAGCTAGCCTGCTGCTCCATCACTACGCCTGCCTGCCGCCGCACCAACCCGCCAACCCATGGTAAAATCACCAAAGCCATTGACGGGTGTTCCATCTGAATCGCATTCTTCTGGACTTACGCTGAGAGCTGTGGCTCCCCGTAAATCCATCTTTGTATCGCGGCTTATGCCTGATGCCTCTGCAGATGACGTTAGGGCCCTTCTTGCAAATAATCTTAGTATACCTCCCTCAGATTTTTTAGATCCTGCAACCTGGCCCGAGCACAGTATTGCTCATGAATTCTTGACCAAAGATTCTCAAGGTTCCAGTTACAATTTAAAAAAACTAAGCAAGAAGATTTTTTCTTATTGCTACCAAAACGTTCGCAGTATTCTTGGAAAACTAAACTTATTTTTTACTAACAGAGCTTCCTTTGACTTCGATGCTATTGTGCTAACAGAAACCTGGCTAAACTCCACTGTCATAGACAGTGAAATTTTGGTATCGAAGTACACTGTCTTTCGGGAAGATCGCCGAACCTTTGGAGGTGGCGTTCTGATTGCCGTAAACAACATCTACTCAGTGGAACGTATCACTAATATTAATTAATCTTTTAATCTTTCGGAATTGAATTTTTAGCCGTTAAAATTCATTTCGATTCCTTTAACCTTTCATCACTTGTTCATACATTCCTCCTCTGAGTGATGAAAACATTTATATGCACCACTTAACTGCCATTAAATCAGGTTTGTCTCTACTAAATGATGCTGATTTTATTCTATTTATGGGGGATTTCAATCTGCCCCTCATTTCACGGATCAACTCGGACGATGAAAGCTCGCTTTTACCCACTAACCAAAATGACTTCCTTGATGGCTTAGCCGACTCTGGCGTTTTCCAACTTAACCCTATAAGAAACTCCCGTGGCAGGTCGCTTGACCTAATTTTCTCTAATACTACCTCCTCTGCCACAATAGCAAGGTCTCCTCCATTATCTACTCCTAAGGACTACCACCATCCAACACTCTTAGATTCGCAAATTATTGACTCTCCTGAAATCCCCCCCAGTAATAGCGAGCAGCATCGTCAAAAATGCTTTAAAAAAACCAACTATTGTGACCTAAGAAATCACCTGACTAATATTGACTGGAGTTATTTTTCCAATTTCAGCGATGAAGCTAGAGGCTCTTTTTATGAAGTAATTCATATCGATATTAATAAATATATCCCTGACGTTGACTCCATCAACGTCAAAACCTTCATGGTTTAAAAAGGACCTCTCTCTCCTTAAAAATAGGATATCTAGAGCTTACAAAAAGTCATTAAAGTCTCCAACCTTGTTACATCTTTCTAATTACCTTCTAATCCGCAACCAGTTTGTTGACCTTAACAACCAACCATATTAAAATTAAGAGGAGCCTGACGTCACGCCTAGCACCAGCGCAGCTCTGCACAGAAAGCTGGCAAACAACTCCTTTGCCCTCCTCTCAAGCAAAGAAGTCGACGACGAACATGACGAACTGCCTCAGAGGCAGTGGCATCTAAAACAGCAGAGAAACCAATCCCGATCCGGAAGACCCTCAAGCCTCCCCCGATCTACATTCCAGACGTGACCGACATTACCGCGCTTGTCAAGATAAGAACGACTCTCGTGGGTACCAAAAAGGATTTCTCGTACAAAACGGAGAGAAGCAACAACGTACGCGTAATGATGCCAGACAAAGAGTCCTACACAGCCCTACGCCAGCACCTCGTGGCACATAACAAAAGCCACCGCATCTTCCAACTTAAGGACGAGAGAGCGTACAGGGCGGTCATCAAGGGACTTCACCACTCAACGGACCAGACTGAAATTAAAGAAGAACTGCACAAATAAGGCCATACTGTGAGGGATCTGCACAATCCCATTGGCAGGAAATCCAAACAACCACTGGGGATCTTTTTTTGTTAATCTCGAACCAGCGAGCAACAACACAGAGGTTTTCAAAATAAAGATAATTTGCAAGTCAGTCGTCACCGTAGAGCCCACACTGAAGTTCAACGACTTTCCACAATGTTTCAGATGTCAAGGGTTCGGACACACCCAGCGCTACTGCTTCCTGGAACATCGCTGCGTGAAATGTGGGGGTCCTCACGACTCCAGGTCATGCACCAAAAAAGATGACGAAAAAGCATGCTGTTTACATCACCCTGCGTCGTTCAGAGGATGCCCTCCCGAAGCCCCACAACCCAACCAGCCTGAAACGATGCTTGCCCGCATGGAAGGAACGATTGAGAGGATGAAGGAAAAGTTGATCTCGCAGATGTTATCGCAGATGTTCTCGCAGATGATGCAGTTTATGGCTCCCATCCTCAACAGGAAGTAATGCAAATAAGTCTTAATATAGTTTTTTGGAACGCAAACGGCCTGCACTGGAGCAAATCCGAAGTAGAGCATCTCATCAAAACAGACAAATATCGATGTTCTTCTAGTTTCGGAGTTCCACTTTTGTACCAGATCCTACTTTAAAATTAGCGGGTACGAACTGTTACATGCCAACCATCCAACTGGCAGAGCACGCGGAGGAGCAGCTATGCTCATCAGGAGTGGCATTCAGTACACGAAACTTCCCGCGTTTCAGGAGGAATGGGCTCAGTGCGCCGTGACCAGGATCTACACAGTGCATTCGCACCTTACGACAGATGCACTAGCGAAAAACGAGCTGCCACCATAAGCTTCCTAGACAGCCCAAGTGCTCCTGGCGTGCCAATACAGCCTGTGTTACCAGAGGAGATTGCGCAGGAGATCGCCTCCTTAAAAAATGGCAAGTCACCAGGTCCTGACCGTATCGATGCAACAGCACTAAAAATGTTGCCCCTAATCTGTTCCCAAAGGCTGGCTAACATCTTTAACAGCTGCCTGCGTCTAGGGTACTTCTCGAAAGTGTGGAAGCGTGATGAAGTAATTGTCCTCTTCAAGCCTGGAAAACCTGAAACCAATCTAGCCTCATATCGTCCGATTAGTTTGCTGGCAATCCTGTCTAAAATACTTGAAAGAGTATTTTTACGTAGAGTACTGCCAGTATTGGATTGCCACCGGATTGTTGAGACTATACTTGAGGCCTTCGAAAAGAAGAAGTACTGCTGCGCCGTTATGCTGGATGTCAAACAGGCGTTTGACAGAGTCTGGCACCCTGGACTCCTTTTCAAAATTAAATCCCACCTCCCAAGTTCCCATTTCGCCATCCTCAGGTCATACACAGAGGGAAGAGAATTGCGAGTGGGATGCGGATCATCAATCAGCACGCCTAGGCCCATAAGAGCAGGAGTACCTAAAGGCAGTGTTCTTGGACCCATGCTGTACACACTCTTCACAGCGGACCTTCCCATCGAGGGGATCGGAACCTCACAGTAGCCACATATGCCGATGACACCGCCTTCCTAGCCTCCGCCACAGATCCTCAGGAAGCATCAGCCATCATCCAGAGACAACTGGATACTCACACACAACCTTCGCACTACGCAGGGGAGAACACCAAATATCTAGGGCTGAGCCTGGACCGCAGGCTCACATGGCGCCCTCACCTGATCAACAAGCACAACCAGGCCAACCTACGACTTAAGCAACAGCACTGGCTCCTGGGAAGAAGGTCCAAGCTCAAAGAAGAACTCAAACTGCTTATATACAAAGAAGTCTTGAAGCCAATCTGGACCTATGGGATACAGATGTGGGGCACGGCAAGCTGTTCTAACCGCATCAGAATCCAGCGGTTTCAGAATAAATGCATGGGAACAGTTTCTAACGCCCATCCGTACCACGAAAACTCAATTATCCATAAAGAGCTTGGAATTCCATGGGTAGCAGAGGAGATCACCCGCCTCAGCGAAAGATACATAAAAAGACTGGACAACCACCCCTGGTCATCAACCTCCTAGATAATAACCAATCCCTAAGACGCCTGAAGAGGAAATTCCCCCATCAATAGATACCTAAGTCAATCTCATTAAATATATATTCCATGTACCTCCCTTAAGTCAATGTCACCCCCAAACCATTTAATGATTGTCCATTCGGATAGATTTTAAATATAAAGTCAACTATATAAAAAAAATCAACTACATAAAAATTATATTTCAAAATGCAAACTCAATTTTTGCAATGATCCAAGCTCTTTTTACTCTTTTGTGAATTCTAAACGTGAATTCAATCTTTTCCTCCTTCCCTCTCATATAATAATAGTTCCGCATCTCAGTATTGCTAATCTTTTTGCGTCATTGTTTTAATCAACCTACTCATCTAATTCATTTGATCCCTTCTCTAACTATCCATATCATTTATCCTACATAAATAACATTTCCCTTTCTAAACTCCACTTTCATGATGTGTTTACGGCTCTTTCATCAATCAAAATCTCATTTTTACTGGGCCTAGACAACGTACCTAGCTGCATCCTCAGAAGGTGCTCCGATCTTCTTACCTTACCTCTTACTATACTATTTATTCTATCCTTGGAGCAAACTTCCCTACCTAAATTATGGAATGAATCATACCTTATAAAAATTCATAAAAAGGGCTCTAAGGCATCCATTGAGAACTAGCGCGGCATTGCTAAGCTTTCTGCGATTCCCAAGCTTCTTGAGAAACTCATTACATCGCAGGTGCAACATGCAAGAGCATAATTTCACCAGCACTGCATGGTTTTGTCAAGCTTCGCTCGACAACAACTAATCTACTTACTCTAGGACCACTGTTGTTTATACTCTTTGTGAACGATCTTCCCAATGTGATTAGTTATGCCTCTACGCTTATGTTTGCTGATGATGTCAAGTTATGCTAATCCTCTTCGGAACATTTCCTGCACAGGCATCTGCAATCAGACCGAAACTGCTCTAAATGCAAACTTATGACATTCCATCGCAGTGTGCCGCTTATTGTATCTTACTCTTTCGGAAATCACGTCCTTGATCGTGTTTCCACAATCAATGATCTTGGAGTTCTTTTTGATCATAAACTTAAGTTGATCACATTTCTGTGACAGTGAATAAAGCCAGAGGAATGTTAGCCTTTATTAAGCGATGGTCTATAGAATTTAATGATCCTTTCACCACCAAATCCCTATATATCACCCTAGTTCGTCATATCCTTGAATATTGCTCGTGGCTTTGGAGTCCTCAATACTCCTCTCACCAAAATAGTATTGAGTCGGTGCAAAAGCAGTTTCTGTTATTTGCACTTAAAAACTTAAACTGGGATCCTGATAAACGACTCCCGCCGTACCGTTGCAGGTTTAAATTGTTAAAGTTACCTCCATTGAAGGAGCGCCGAACCTGTGCTGGGGTCATGTTTCTACATATGCTTATCCATGGCATGGTTGATTCTAAACAACTTCTAAACCAACTATATTTTTGCATCCCTAATAGGAAAATTAGGTCCTTCCGACCCCTATGGTTACCCATTTGCAGATCCAAATACGCTGAACACGACCCCTTTCGCACAATTTGTAAAAACTATAACCTCTTATCACCTACTCTATCCCCTGAACTCTCTCTTAATGTTAATAAATTAAAAATCCTATAATACCTCCTAGAATAGATATATTTTAGTTATATTTATATTTGGCAGATCTGTGTTATATTGTTGTTAAATAAAATAAAATAAAAAAAAGGATGCGTACCTAAAAATACAGCTGGATGATGCAGCAAAATGAATTATGGTTATTAACGCCGTTGAGCTTATAACAAGCTGTATAGCTTTTTATGATTATTATGATTTCCTTCACTTTTTTGATGTTATCATCAGTGTTAGACATCGAAGGACGACCGGAACGAGGCATGTCTGCGACGGTTTCCGACCATCCTAAAAAGCTTTGTACCAGCCGTACACTTGTGTTTTTAATTGTTTCGCTTGTGTTTTGCTTTGTAAAAATCGCAGAACACTACTCAGGTCGACTGATTTCAACAGCTGCTGCAAACAAACGGGTTGGCAGATCGCGCTCATTTCAGGCATCGTAATTAAGGAAAGCGCTAACAAAGCAATAAAAAAGAGTCCTTGAAAATATTCAGCGCGGACAGATAAATGACATTTACCGGAAATTTAATGGTCACAGGTTTTTTTTCAATGACCACCTAATCCATATACTCGTAATTTAGCCAAAAGCTTGAAAAACGTTGCCAAAGGCTTTAAAAAAATAAATAGTGTGAATTGTCTACATGACTTCGGTTCTTAAAGAACCGAAGAATAGCGCCAAATTAGTCATAGCTGAACGCCCGGGAATCCATGCTGGTGGAAGCATAAAATATTTTTTATCAGAAAGGTTTTTTGGTAACAATACATTTCAGCGGCTTGCAAATATCACATATTTTTGCAATATGACGTTGCCCTTTTAATTTTTTACCAAAGACCCAATTTAAAAGGAGAGAGATAGAGAGAACATCAAATGGAGAGGATTGGATAAGAAAAAAATGCACTTCTTAGGAGAGAATGGGGAGGTATCATCCTTGTCTGCAATGTGAGACTCATTAAAGTGACTTTTGGTATCCAAATATGTCCAAGTCACTAACATCAAGGAACCGTAAAATGATTTCAAGAGTTTCACAGTCATTCACCTTGTCTATTTTTGTTTATTTTCAGACACTAATACTGTCAAAAACAAGTTTTTGGTGTAAATTAAATAACAAAAAATTTCGGTTGAAAATGAGGAAGAAAGTAAAAGAAAATTGTCAGTTTAAAAGTTATGAGGAACCAAGATTCATTATGTTATAAGTTCCGTTTAAAAACTTACTTTATTCATATATGGTAATTTAATATAATCATCTGAAGATATATATAACAATTTTATTATTATGTACTTATGTAAAAACAATAGTTCTTATCAGCTATGTTTATATTTATGTTCACATATTTAATGCGTTGTTATGTGCGCTGGCTGGTTTCATGCGCGCTTGTCACAGGTCACCTCGGCAAGACGATTTTTATTTGCTTACTATATTTATTTATTATTATATATATTATATATATATATATATATATAATCATATATTATTATTTAATTGCTTAATTTGTATTAAAAAATGTTTTATCTTAATATACGAAATCATGTTAAAGCTAAAATTTTTTTATTTGAAAAAAAACAGTTTTCGCGTTACCAGCGTTGTTGTCAGTTAAATGCGTTAATTAAGAGCTTTCGGTTGATAGCTTGGCCAGAGCTCCTCAAGGCTCTCACTAAAGTTAAACATTTTTCTATTTGCTACCAACACATTCGCAGTATTCCCTCCTTTCCACCAATGCGAGAGCATTGCTCGCCTTCACGACATGGTTTTGCCAAGCATCGTTCGACAACAACTAATTTAGTAGAATTTTGTTCCTACCGTGGATTTCAGAATCGCTTGCCAATTGACGTAATTTATGACCTTTTCGTAAAACTCGTAAAAAAATATACCCTCGCCGCCGCTAGACCCCCTTTCAGTCGCTCACGTCTGTTTAGATGATCGGTCTTGTACTGTCTTTTATAGGCTTTCCCGTTAACAACTTGTCGATTCTCCCTCGCTTGGCCTATATTGCACAAGTCATTGCTTAGTCTTAATATATGAAGCCTTTACTCTTTTAAATAAATTACTTACTTCGTTACTTATACTTATTTCGTTATTTATTGGGTCTTCTCTTATTTTTAGACTAACAATAATTATTCAAATCTTATTATATATTTAGATTATTTACAATGTGAAGTAATTGTATTAGTTAGAGACGGCCCTAGGATTTCTTTGCTGCTGCTGGGCTGGAGAATCATTGATTCGATTTTTGCATCGATTTTCGTGTGCGGCGAGCTTTGCTTGATGTTTACTCTTTTTGATCTGAATTTCCTCGTGGACGAGATATATAGGGAGGTCTCTGTGGATGCTTTCCATGGTGACCCAGTGATAGTTCGCAGAATCGGTGAATGAGCTCGCTGTAAATTTACAATGCTGGTTTTTGAAGGGTTTCCCCATAGTTCACAGCCAGATGTGTTTCAGCACGGTATTGTAGAAGAGTACTTTGTATTCCAGATTACGGGGAGAGTTGCAATTTATAAGTCAGTGAAGATTAGCTGCTTAAAGCTTTAAGCTACCAGTTGAGGCGTCTATCTAGGTGAACGCCGAGATACGTTACTACTTCTGCTTGTGTGATGAAGGTATTGTTTAGGGTACAGGGTGGGTTGGTTTGTCTGTTGAATGTGAAGGTTACATGTCTGCTTTTGGTCTCGTTTATCTTGATGCGCAAATCATCTTTCCACAATTTTAAGACGGCAGGCCAGTTGTTCTGTTACCTTTGCTGGGCATCTAGATCGTCTAAGTATTGTGGTATCGTCAGCAGATGTAGAGGTTGTGAGCTGATAGTTTGTAGGCATGTCTGCTGTGTATATGGTGTAAAGAACGAGGCCCAGCACCATCTTTGGGGACGAGGTCATGTGAAGTCAAACTGTTACACCTGATTGAGAACACTTTTTTTGGAGAGCACTTTGGGTGTGTTCTGGGAAAGCAGTTTCGTTATCCAGTGCATTAGTCCTTTCAGCCAGACTCGGTTAAATGCTTGTGCAACATCTAAGAATGCTGAAGTGGTACAAATTGCGTTCGATCGTTCCATGATTTTTGCGAAAGCCAAATTGATGCAATGGTATTGTATTCATCCTTTTTAGGTGGGAAGTTAGTTGTTTTAAAAACGCCTTTTCAAACAGTTTCGAGAGACACGTTAGAAGACTGATTGATCTGTAGGATGAGGATTTCGTTTTGTCTTTGCCTGGCTTGGGAATCATTACTATTTCCGGCATTTTCCACCTTTGGGGATAGTATTTCGTAATGGGCTTAAGATATTTTATGGTAGATGCTATCTCACTTTGGCTGAATATAATTGGATTTATAGGTGGCAAGTTTTTAGTGACTGCGGGTATGACAAATGAGTTGCTAACAGGATTTGGTTGGAATACTTTCTGCAGGTGATCGGCGCATTAGCACTATCTTCGTCGCTGCGTATCCAGCTTCCAGCATACAGTAAGCTTTGGTATGGCCATATTCTTGGGAATTAGTGAACTGCACTGGGCGATTGCGCTTGTGTGGCTATTCCACTGTGATACGCCGATGCAGTTGGAGCTGCAGCTTGTAGATTGGGTGAACTTTTTTTTAGTGCCTGGCTCCAACTTAATTTAGAACATTGGATGTGGTTCCTTTTTTTTGTTTAATATGTTCATGACGATTTTTACATTAAAATTCTTTTCCTTAAGCGCTCTACGATTTCAGTTGTCGAAACAGCTGCCTCAATACATTTGAGAACAACCTGCAGCTCCCTTGCGCTTTTTAGTTGATATGTGTAAAAGTTTTTTCCTGCTTCATACAAGAATTTGGTTTGTAGACGATGGCTATCCTCGGTTTTAGTTTGAACTTTTGTTTCATTTATGTTCCCTTGTCTTAAGGGGATTACGTAAAATGAGCTTTTTCCTATTAGTGTGGCTTTCACCAGTAGAATTTGCCAGCAGCTCAAATCTGTTGGTGTTTGATGGCGTTTCATTAGTGATCATATTACTATTGGCGCGTGTAATTTTTGTGACTTGTTTTGTGTTTGCTGATTTTTGTACTTTTGAGGGCTAAGTTTTCTTTTTATGGTTATGTAGAGATCATTCCAGTCTGTACGGTCGTCCCGCGTTCTTGCTTACTTTTTGATTTGTTGATAGTGCACCAGAACCTCTAAATTGTGTTTTTGTTTTGATTGCTGGTTCAATGAGAGCAAATGCTTTCGTCGACGAAATTGAGCGAGTAGTTGTGATTGCAGTTGCAGTAGTGGTTGTTGTCACAGTACTAGTCACCGTAGGTAAGCGTAGAGAGATTTCACAAGTGTTTGGAGATTGCTGGTTTTGTGACGAAACTATTAGTGAGGTATAGCAAGAACGCGCTCTTTCTTGAGTTGTTGGCAAAATTAAATTTTTCGGGTTAGGGGTGATTGACCGCTCGCTGTCTGCAGGTGTTGCGGAGACGTAAGAGAAGTACGTCGTTTCGTTCTGGCTCATAGTGCTTTTATTTTTTGGTTAAAAGATGTAGAACTACTTGTTTATACTATTTTAGACACAGAATATGTATTCGAGCGATGATGCATCCCACGGAGTGTCTCTTTCGCTTTTGATTTATTTGTTTTTTTTTTTATTAATAACCATTCACTATGGTTGTGCTGATGCACAAAAATGATAAAGATTTATAAAATGAATTAATAAAAACGGAAGTTCAGACAGGAACAGGAACGATTCAGTTAAATAAAGGTATGCTGAATTTATTATGAGGTTCCTTTTGACAGGATACATCACAAGATGTAAGGAAAAGGGTGTAGCGCTGAAGCCATTTACAGCTTTTTTTTAATAACGAATATAGTAAGAAAAACCAAAAAGGAAACCCAAATTCGGAAGAACTGTTTTTCCAATCTTCGAAGCACTTAAAAAAATAATTTTTTTTTATCTTGTTCAGCTCCCCCTACGATGCCGTATTTATCCCGTCAATCGTAGCGTAACGTCGTCCTTTCATGGGCCTCTTCAGTTTAGGGAACAAGAAAAAGTCTGAGGGGGCCAGATCTGGGGAATACGGTGGCAGCGGCATCATAAGTGTGTTGTTTTTGTCCAAAAAGTCGCGCACAAGCAACGATATGTGAGCAGGGGTGTTATCGTGGTGCAAAAGCCAATTTTTGGAAGCGGCAGCTTCCATTGAGATGATTGAGCTTTGGTTTCCACGTCATTACCACAAACCCGTTACCAGTTATGACCCTCTGGAGCAAATTTGGGTCGTCGCGGTCAGAGTCCAACATCTCTTTAGCAATGCTCATGCGATGCTGTTTTTGGTCGCAATTGAGCAATTATGGTACGAAAATCGAAGACGATCCAAAACACGTGCAAGCAAAGCAGCTGTCAACAATTAAGTGAATATTCAAAATGGCCAAGCTTGTCGGCATAAGTAACAGACATGAGTACCAACATAACGCCACAAAAAAATCGAAATTCGATTATATTTAACCCGCGAAAATTCAATATTCGCGATACTTTTTGAACACACCTCGTACATCTCGTAATGTCGAGAATATTTATACGGCAACCGAGACAAATGTACGGTCGATAACCAAACGGCACTATCATCCATAACAAAGACATTAACAGCAGTTCATTTTAGAAAATAACAAATAAATATAACAACACTTATTTGGCTGCGACAGATCCATCCTGACGTAAGCGTCAATGTTTTTTTTTTTTTGCAATCAGCTTGGAGTAGCGACCGGCAACAACGAAAGAGCAAGCGCTGCTGGCGGAGAGCAGCGGACTTTAGCGAGGATTTACGATAATTACATTATTTCAACTAAGATCACTTGAATAAAAGTAATAATTGAATTTTCGAATACAATTGGGCAATCGTGTCAAATCAATAAATTCCGTGAAATATTCCCACAAATGCTGTGAGCTATCTGCTGTATTCATCGCGGATAAACTAACAAAAACTGTTCGTTATACAATGTATGCTAAGCTTTTTATATTATATGTCACAAAAATTCATCTGATCTTTGGAAATATGGGTCCTATTTTGATAACAATAGTATAATTATTAAATACAATTATTTAAAATTGGTAAAATAGACAAATCTAAAAAATGGTTATGAAACTCTTAATTTTTTCAGGCAATGAGAGCTTTTATTGAATCCAACTTTAAGTTGCTTGATATTGACAGTGATGGCATTGTCGGCGTAAAAGAATACCGTTATAACTGTATAACGAGAATAGCAATAGACGATATATCTCCAATTGATAAAGCCTTCGAAACATTGTTAAATGTAAGTTCATGTTATTTGTTACTTAAAATTTTTAATGATTTTCTCACTTGTATATTTTCAGGATGAAGATCGAAAACGTGGTGGATTGTCATTAGATCGTTATAAAGAATTATATGGACAATTTTTGGGAAATACGGCTGATAACCATCCAGCTGTTAATTTGTTTGGACCTTTATAAATAACTTGTATATAGTTAATTGTCTTCGCTGTTGTTCAACTACTATTTTTTTAAGATTTATTTGTAATTACTATGACTTAAAATTTTTACCATTTAGATTTTAATATTCACATATTTTTGTGTAGAATCGTCAGACAAACAGTTCATTAACATTAATTTTGAATCTTACTTTTAAGTACATTTGCTCTCAGAAGTGAAAAGTAGTTAATGATGTTGATTTGCTCTCATAAAGGCTGCTAAATAATTTACCTCTCTCTCGTAGCCTGCAAGATTTTTATTTATTGTTGTGTTATATGACAGATGAAATAGATTCAATAAAAAAGTAATATTTTAATAAAATAACTTAACCATATAAATGATTTGAATAATTAAAGGGTTCATAAAACGCCACCATTGACATTTATTTTTAATACAAATGTGTTAGCTTAACTGGCGTTTGACGAGCAGCACGCATCCAAGTATCGCTAGCGGTCAAAATAATATTAAAAATAATATATAATATGTGAATAGCGATCCCAAACCTACTAGTAGTGATATCAACGTGCAAACGCAGTGGTTATAAGCTTGCTACAAAATTTACTTAATCGTGGCGCCGCCAAACAGCGGCCAGAAGTGCAAAAAAACAGCTGTTCGAAGCAGCTGTTCTAAGCTTATTGACAATTTTTTATTCTAGCACTCCTCAAACCATCCCGTGATATATGGAATTGAAGATAAATGCCAACTATGGGTTTGAGAGACTGAGCGAACAACCCAGTACCACCTATAAAGCAGGTACTGCTGCGCCGAAACGTGATGCAGCCTTAGCGAGCTTTAACAGGTTACCAAGGCTTAATCAAGGCGTAGCCAAGCACCGTCCAATAGGAATAATAACACATGCTTGCTTATGCAGAGCATAAAAAATTGTTGCAAATATAAACAAGGTTTCTGCTAAGTCATCGATGTGTGATGTTATGAGGCTCTATGCTGCTGACGCTTCCACAGCAAAGTCAGCTGTCTATAATTGACGACGGAATAAGCCATGTACTTGCTGCAATTGTGGTGAACAGCACCCAGCAAAATACTTAGGTTACAACAAACTTCAGCCGTTCCTTTAGTGCTCTAATCAAAGAAGCGGTGTGGGCGGAAGAAGAGAGGTAAACGATGGACCCAAGTGGAATGACCCGAGTTCCAAATGGAGGTGGGCCCACTACATCTTTCCGAAGCGGAGTCTCCTATGCAGATGTAACTAAAGCCAGTATTGGTCCCAAGCAGATACGGCAACAGATGCCACAACACAATCAGCAGAAACACTCCGAATACAGAAACCGCAGCCGGCAAAGGAGGCAGTCTAGGCGTGCGCATCAGCACTCAGTGAAAACCATTAACGGAATGACAACATTTTGCAGACGTTAAATGAAAGCATGAATGCACTGCGCTTGTTCCGAATATAGACAAATATATTTTATGACAACAGCAGGGGCAGATGCTCAATCTACTCACTGAGATACAAGCCCAACTAAGATCATGTGATTTAACACCGCTAGAGTACCTTCTGTGGGGCTATGTAAAGTCACTGGTCTATGCGAATAAGCCAAAAACGCTTTACCATTTGAAAGACAACATTCTCCGTGTTATTGACGATATACGGCTACAAATGTTGGGAAAAGTCATCGAAAATTGAACGTCCAGATTCGAAACATACGATAAAGATACATCCGAGCCAACCGTGGCATATGCCACAATGCCACATGATTATCTTTCGGATGAATAAAATTCATGTCAATTGAATAATCCATCATTATTTTATTGGAATTTTAAGTTATATACCTCTAAAAAAAACACCCTTTAACAACAGAAATACAAAAATGACTCGAGCAATCCGATTCGGATTTTGGAACGCACGTTAGCGCGAAGTTCTATGGATCTCTGACATTTCGTAAAAGTACATAATAAAGATATCATGTTTGCAGCTGAGACACATATGCAAGAACTACTCACCACGCCTACCATTCAAGTGGCTATAGTAGAGAAGGTGCCACAGTCAATCTAAAAGTTAACTAAGTTAACCGGACGACGGCTAAGACCGATCGTCCGATGACCAGCTCCGGCCAAATTGCTGACACAGCTTTTGACCGGAAGCTCTTACGTACCCGCAAGCTCTGCATGTTGGCAGAGGCCGCTATAAAGCAAATTTTATGTTAGCTTTTAAGTCAGTTCGTTCTGAAGCCATATTGAAGAAAGAGTACCAGCTCATAAAAAAAGAGACAACTCCGGCAATTAGCCATTACATTATTTTATTGAATTAAAACTGACTGAGTCTCTAGGCCATCAGTTAAGAAGGGTAGTCCCCCTTCCACCATAATCGTCCTACTTCTACAGAGACACACAATGGCTAATCGGTCGTACTCTAGGAGTGACTGCGGCGAGGGATCACAGAGACGTATAAAGGTCAACTGGTCCTACCCTAGAAGTGACTGCTGCGAGGGATTCCCTGTAGCACCTATAAACAAATTAATTGGCACCCAACTACACGATTCCACGACATGTAAGTGAGCTCCTCGAACTATACTACTCCAAACTGCCCTATAGAGTTAAATATTTTCCTGGGTGACAGTAGATAAAATAAAATAAACAACTGCTCCGCCAGAATTAATTCTGCGGACACAATAATATATTTAAACATTTAAATATATTTGTGACAAAAAATTAATTTTTTTTTTAAATAAAAATATATTTACTACACTGCAAGAATAGGTCCTGAATTTCTGTATTAATTAAAACATCTATATGCTTTTGTGAGACCTCGAACTGCGCCAAACAATCCAAAAACTTGCCAATCGAATCGCGGCTGTACGGATTGCACCCACACAGGCACGAACTCTTCAGATTAAGGTATATCTACCGGTGAAAATTGAGGGAAACGTCCCTTGAGACACTGGACGCCGTCAAGTGCCTCCCTGAATTCATGGGAACTCAAGAGACATACGTTTCTTACTTACTTTGCTTACAAACAAGGCCACTATGTCGTACAAAGCATCGGCAGCAACGGTCCTGTGTGAGATGTTCCGTGATGATGGAGGATAGGGACCGTAAACAATACCCCAAAGTGCAGGAGCGCCAAAAGGCCCCTCCACAAGCTAACTTGCAGGGAAGTGCGGGGAAAACTCGCACTTTACTAGACAGCACAGGGCACAGGTGCAGTCTGCTCCACGAAGCGGCAGGATGGCTCGAGGAAACACACCGCAGCCCATGGACGTTGACCCGTCATTGTCCAAAATGTTGCAACCGTCGCACGCCCCGGCTTACCAGAGATGGAAGCAGGCCGCATCTGGCCGCTCGCCCCCTCACAAAAGGCAAAGGGTCAACCACGTCGCTCGGGCCTCGGTCCCCAGCCTCCAGTGCAGCGGGAAAGATCGACGACGATGCCATTCTGGGGTACGACTCTGACACTATTAATTTTTAAGCGGAAAATCTCTGCTGCCCGTCATCGGACGAAGAGTAGCAGGGATCGACATGAAACTCCAAGTTGACACGGGCCCATCAAAAAATTTTATCCAACCATTTCCAACCATGTCCATTTTCAACCTTAAAACGACTTTTTTCATACTACCACACTTGACTTCCTGTGACGCGATCGTTGGACTATACCTGTTAAAACTGGCCGGCGTATCGCTTTGCCTAGCTTCCGGTCAGCTCAAATGGAGCTCCGAAGTAGAGCAAATTGACACTTGCCACGATGTCAATTTTACCTACGTAGATTGCTCTGACGCAAGGGTGCTTTCTTAAAAATGCTCGGGAATAGGAAAAAAAGCTTTTGCCTCTCCTAATGAGGCTCTTCCTTACAATACGTCGGTGGTAGCTACCATCCGGACGACTGACGAATAGCCCATTTATGCCAAATTATACCCATATCTGCTGGCCATATCTGGGATCAGCTGACTTCGACAACGGCGAAATTCAGGAACTGCTTAAAAACGGCATAATCCAGAAGTCGAAGTGCCCCTACAATAACCCAATATGGGTCGTAGACAAAAAGGGCACTGATGAAGCGGGCAATAGAAAAATGCGCTTGGTACTGGACTTTCGCAAACTAAACGAAAGGACGGTACCCGACAGATACCCCATGCCAAATATCTCATTCTGTGAGAGCAAATCGGCAAATTCTGCTACGTTTACCTCGATGATGTAATCATCTTTTCAGAGGATGAAAATGCTCATGTGATACACGTAGATTGGGTTCTGAAGAGCCTATACGATGCAAACATGAGGATATCGGCAGAAAAGTCACGTTTTTTTTAAGAAAATCACCAATAATCGTACGGTGACTGACCCAGAAAAGGTCAAGGCCATCAAACAATTTCCAGAGCCAAAAAACGTATTCGAGGTAAGGTTCATTCTTGGGAGTGGCCAGCTACTATAAATGCTTCATCAAAGACTTCGCATCAGTAGCGAGGCCCATTTCGGACATACTGAAGGGCGAAAATGGGAGTGTTAATAGACACAGATCCAGGAACATTCCAGTGCGATTTTTTAAAGCGCAGCAACGTGACTTCGAGAAACTACGCAATAAACTACACTATAAACTACGACTATAAAAAAGCGTTTGATCTAACGACAGATGCTTCGGCTTACGGCATTGGCGCAGTGCTCTCCCAAAAGGGGCGTCCAATCACAATGATCTCTAGGACATTAAGTGACAAAGAAGTTAACTATGCTACAAACGAAAGGGAACTGTTAGCCATAGTCTGGGCGCCAGCCAAATTGCGGCACTACCTTTATGCAGTTAAAGAAATAAACATATTTACCGACCACCAACTTTTGACACTTGCAGTATCGGAATCCAATCCGAACGCCAAGATCAAGAAGTGGAAAGCACGCATCGATGAGTCCGGCGCGCGAATTTTCTACAAGCCCGGCAAAGATAACTTCATTGCAGATGCCCTCTCGAGACAATAACTCAACCTTGTGTAACGAGCAGGTTCTTGTCAAGGAAGAACAGCGATAGTTACTCGGTATTCTATCGATTCCGATTTAGATATAAGAAGAAGAGAAGAGAAAAAAAGGGCACGAGCGAACGGGGAGCACGCCAAGTTTTTGTAGAACGATAATTAAAATTAGTTTCGTAATGTCATATTCATATTCATTCCAATGAAAGATTATTCCACCAATCGAAAAAGCCATCCCGTTACAGTTCAGAAGTGGGATAATTCGAGTTGGCAATGTTTATGAGGCAGTAACAGAGATACACGAAAAAGCAGAAGTGGCAGAGGAATCGTCGGCGTGGAAAGTTTGTAATGGGATAGGTGTTCCCAAAGGTCTAGGTGACAGAAATTACAAATTACGGATATGGCATCCTTTTCTACGAAATAGCGATCTCGCTTGCAGACGGGCATACAGAGGTGCTCGTGGGTGCAAACGACTGTGGTTGTGCGTACATAGGAAACCAGGCAAGGATTTCGAAGAGTGGCGATCATTTTTGCAGAATATGGTCAAGATATCGGAGCTAAAGGCAGACCAGTTGCGGTATCTGCTGAGAGAGAGGAACTTGGGAGTTGCAGGCCCCAGAGCGGAACTAGTTCAGAGACTAGTGGAACACGAAAATTCAGAAGACGTGGATTTGCCACAAGCAGCTGGAATTATGAGCCAAAATGTGGAATCACTCGCAGCACAGGCGGCTACGATTGCACACAGCTACAAGAACAGTTTGTCAACAATATGCCAGCAGCTAATCAACAACAGCAGCAACGTCAACGTGAAGATCAGATTGATATAGATGAGTTTATTTACCGTAACCCTGGCGATCAGCCATACTAGACAAGCGTCAGTTAAGGAAATTGCGGATACCTTACCAGACTATGACCCCAGAGATGAGAATTCGATCTCAGTGAACCAGTTCATCGATCGTGTCAACAAAGTGGTAGATGCGTATCAATGGGACGAAAAATTTGTAGTTCTTGCCATATACACAAAGCTGAAAGGTCCCGCCAAAATGTGGCTTGATTCTTTGCAAGTTTTACACACAACATGGAACAGTTTTGCAGCAGCAATCCGAGAAGAATTCGGATCAGAGCCGGACGAGGCTGAAATTCATTTCAACATGGCGAATGCAACCAGACGATCGAAGGAAACCGTAAAGGAGTATTGTTTCCGTATGTCAGCACTTGGAGTGCGATTCAAGCTTAGTGAAGCAGCAGTCATCCGATATGTTCGAGCGGGCCTACAGCGCAAAGAGTTGCAAAACAGTATTGCAGCCATTCATTTTTCGACTATGAAGGAGTTTCGCGACGCTGCCGAGTCATATTTTATAAATAGAGGCTGGCCCAATTCCAACAAGAAAGAGTTCGTACCCAAATTCAGTAGTTTTGACGTAAAGCTGGAAAATGAGATGAAGCAACCAAAGCCAAGAGAACCTAAAGCATGCTTTAACTGCGGAGATGTCGGGAATTTTGCAAATTCATGCCCAAAGGAAAGGAAGAAGACGCGTTGCTCCAAATGTAATAAGTTTCATGCCACAGATGAGATTTGCCAAGCCGCACAGGTGATGCGTTTGGGAGCATCCAATCAGGACAAGCTGTTTACAAGAAAAATCTACATCAACACGAAAAATTATACCGCTTTCATTGACACTGGAAGCCAAGCCAGTTTAATTCGCCAATCAATTGCGGACGAGATCGACGCAGATCGACAGGAGTGCTACCTGAAAATCGTGGGCATATGTGGAGGCTCACGTATCCTTACCAAAGCCAAATCGCTGGAAAAATGGTTACAGCCAAAGTTTACATCGCAGACGACAATCTGAATTTCTGATTTGTTGTTGGGACAAGATGTCATTACATGCGCCGAGTTATTATTGAAATGCGAACCAAGCGAGGCAGAAGTCAAGAGAGCAGTTCATCAGCCGGTAACAAGTTCAACCGAGAGTATTTTTAAAAACCTTCTTGTTAATTTTCAGAACACAGAAGAAAGGAGCAAAGTATGCAGTCTGCTCGAGAAGTTTGCCGACGTTTTCTCCACAGGATTGGAAGGCCTAGGCAAGACAAACGTCGTCAAGGCACAAATTGTTGTTGAAAGTGGCCAAGTAGTCTCCCAAGAGCCAAATCGAGTTTCCGAGCCAAAGAAGGAAGTTGTCGGCAAGATGGTCGACGAACTATTGGAACGAGACATTATTACTCCGTCCACGTCACAGTACGCCAGCCCAGTGGTGCTCATCAAGAAGCCGAACGGTAGTGATCGACTTTGCATCGATTACCGCCGCCTGAACAAGCTCATCAGAAAGGAAAACTTCCCAGTACCGAATATTGAGGGAAGGCTGCAGGAAGCGAAGCGCTTCGCATATTTTTCATCCCTTGACATGAATAGCGGCTATTATCAGATCAAAATGGATCCAGAAAGCAGAAAGTTCACTGCATTTATCACCACGGATGGATTGTTTGAGTTTAAACGTCTTCCGTTTGGGCTGAAGAATGCACCTGCTGCATTCAATCGACTCATGGCAGAGTTGCAAAAGCGTGTGAAGAAAGGCGACATGATGCACTACATGGGCGATATCCTCATTGGCAGCCAAACGTTTAATGAAATGTATGAAAAACATGAGAGAATTTTACAAGTGTTACGAGACTGCGGATTAACTTTGAATCGAGATAAGTGTGAGTTGTACAAACAGTCAATCACATTTCTAGGTCACCAAATACACACAGATGGAATCAGCCCCGGATAAGTCAAAACTAAAGCCATTGCAGAATTTCTAAAGCCAAAGAATATCACCGAAGTTCGACAGTTTTTGGGTCTCACGGGATATTTCCGGAAATTCGTACCCGGAGATGCAATAATATCAGAGCCATTGCGAATTCTTTTGCGCAAGGACCAAAACTTCAAATGTGAACAGCCACTAGAAGATGCTTTTGAAAAGTTAAAGTTATGCCTTACGTCAAAGCCTGTTGTGACTAGCTACCGCCTAGATGCCGAACATGAAGTACATACGGATGCAAGTGCCGTTGGGTTAGCGGGAGTTTTGATGCAGAAAGATGAAGATCAACTGAAGCCAATCGCATACTATAGCCGAGCCTCTACCAACCCAGAGAAAAATTACCATAGTTACGAGCTAGAAGCTTTAGCCGTCGTCGAGTCATTAGAACGATTCAAACACATACTACATTTATGGAAAAATGGTTATGGTTATCACTGATTGTAACACTTTGAAAACAGCAATGACAAAACGAGAGCTGATACCACGAATTGCAAGATGGTGGTTACGAATCCAAGAGTTTGACATCGATATTGTTCATCGAGCAGGAACACAGATGTGCCACGTTGACGCGCTAAGTAGAGCGCCAGTTGAAAAAGAACATGATATGGAGACAGTATTCCTGAAGATCTCTAAAACAATCATTGATGAAGCTGAATGGTTGTTTGCCATACAATTACAAGACGAGAAAATCCAGAAAATTGTTGCGAATATGAAAGCCGAGAAGAAATCTGAAAACGAAGAGTACGTGATTGAGCAAGATCGCCTGTTTCGAAAATATAACAGCAAGATGCTATGGGTTGTACCGAAGCAGCTGAGATTCCATATTCTCCTCGAATGTCACGACAAAGCCGGACACATGAGCACAGATAAAACCATCAGTTGGATTTTGAATCTGTTTTGGTTTCCCCGAATGCGTAATTTTGTAAAAGGCTACATTAAGTCCTGTGTCGGCTGCGCAATGTATAAAGCGCCAGGAGGACGCCAAGAAGGTCAGTATCATTACGATGACATCAAGCCGATACCCTTTTCAACCGTTCACATGGATCACCTGGGACCGTTTTCGAAGAGTTCAAAGCGAAATGAACATATTCTAGTCCTTGTCGACGCCTTTCCGAAGTTCACCATAGTTCGAGCAGTGAAAAGTACAGCAACAAAGCACGTCCTAGATGCCCTGCAAGAAGTCACAAGCTGCGTTGGAATGCCAGATCGTATCGTTACCGGTCGAGGGACCGCATTCACCTCAAAAGATTTTGAGAAATATTGTACATCAAACAATGTGAAGCACATACTCAACGCCGTGAGAACACCAAGAGCCAATGGTCATGCATAACGGACAAATCGAATTATTTTGTCAATGCTTTTGCCTTTAAATGATAAGAGAAACGTTGGGACAAGGTGCCATCCATTCCAAGCCAACTGTCTATAATCCTGGAGACATTGTCTTGGTCGAGAACGCGCCGTTCAGCACGGGCACGTCGCGCAAACTAGAGCCGCGATACAAAGGTCCTTTTATTGTATCCAAAGTGCTGCCCAACGACCGATATCTAGTTGAAGATATCCTGCATGCACACAGAAAGCAGAGACACTATAAATCAGTGCATTCATCAGATAAGATGAAACGCTGGTGCGAACTTCCACCCGACGAGTCAGATGAAGACAACGACGTAGAAGACGACCCACACGACTAAACTCGCGAGGACGCTGCGATTGTCAGGAGAGGCCGAATGTAACGAACAGGTTCTTGTCAAGGAAGAACAGCGATAGTTACTCGGTATTCTATCGATACCGATTTAGAGATAAGAAGAAGAGAAGAGGAAAAAAGGGCACGAGCGAACGGGGAGCACGCCAAGTTCTTGTAGAACGATTATTAAAATTAGTTTCGTAATGTCATATTCATATTCATTCCAATAAAAGATTATTCCACCACTTGAAAAAGCCATCCCGTTACTCTTCTTAAACACCAGAAAGTATTACAGACACCCGAGGAAACAGGTGCTCGGAGAGACACCAGTCCCGGCCCATGTAGGGGAAATACTGCAAATTGATATTTTCTCAACAGATAAAAAACACTTCCTCACTTGCATCGAAAAATTTTTCAAATTTTTCGCCATGGTAAAGCCGATTCCGTCTAGAACCATAGAGGATCACAAACCACCCCTGCTGCAACTCATGAATGTTTTCCCCAAAGCCAGGGCCATCTACTGCGACAATGAAACGTCATTTCGATAGTATCCATGCTGGAAAACCATTTTGGGCGTCAAAATCTCGAATGCGCCACCCCTCCACAGTGTCTCCAACGGACAAGTGGAACGCTTCCATAGCAGGTTGGTCAAACTTGCTAGATGCTTTAAAATTGACAAAGGCATAGGTGACACGGTGGAATTGATCTTGCTGGCCACCGCCAGATATAAAAAATATATCCACTCTGTCATTGATAAGAAACCAGCCGAGGTTATGCGGGTGAAACTGGACAATCCACAACATGACGTCAAAAAAAAAATAGAAAAGGCCCAAGATATGACCAGAAACCGGGAGAACGCTTCTCTAAAGTCAAATAGACGACTAGGCAACAAACTCACTCCCTTGTGTGAAGAAAAGACCATCGAACCGGACTTGGGGACCACAGTCCTTATTAAAGGGAGGGTGGTCCACAAGGACAACCGCAAATAACCCGAACAGAACCCGGTTGCGGTTCCTTCGGAGTTTTTTCACTTTTCATTCATAGCCACTTGGCATAAGTTTTTATTATTTGTAGCCACTTGGCATACATTTTTATTACCTTTTATTATTTGTAGCCGCTTGGCATAATTTTTTAATTTTTTTTTTAGTATAATTCATTTGGTGGAATCCCATTCTGAAAATGTATTACATGTACATGTACATGTATCAATCGAAACACACATATTACAGGTTGTTACCAACGCTTCTACTATATCTACTGGCCATGACATCGGCCCATATTACTGATTATTTCCGAGCAAATTGCATTCCCGTCATAGACGGTAGAGTCTTAGTCTGAGAGGAATTTGCCTATATTAGACACTCAGCTAACATCTCTGAATAAAGGCGAGTGATGAAAGAAACCGACAGCATGATCGGCATGTTTCCCCATCCCACATGCAAAAGCTTCTGAGTGTCGACATCGCTCACCTTCGTAATATGCTTGACACACAGAGTAGCTAGCAGCTTAGATTTCTTGGGAACAGCGTTAAAGGTTGTCGGAAGGACACCTGACGCTGAAGACTTAGATAAGATAAAGTTTACAGAAACGCAGCTAGTTAACGCACACAATAAACAGATATAAATCAATACTAGAGCACAAAGTCAAATTAATGAGCTTACCAATACTGTCAATTAGATTTTAAGAGTTTCAAAAAATAAACAAGTAGATTCAGGCCACTTGTACGAGATGTTATTAACTCGTAACAGGATCATTATCATGGAATTGCAGAATCTCATGCTTGCCATTACCCTTGCTAAAATTAATATAGCTAGTCCAAATATTTTGAACCATGCAGATTTGGAGAGTGTTTGGGTTAAGGAGCCCACAGATACCCCCATAAGGGATATTTTGCAGTTCCTTAACATGTTGCACTTTTTGATTAAGTTCCACAGGGTTAAAACAGCCTGCAATAAGATCACCATTCTTCCTCTGGCACACCATGATACGGTGTTAAAGGATAATGTAGTGGCGGAATGCAATAAAGAACGCACCATCAAAAACTGCTCCATAACACCAGGGGCCACGTTCTGTCAACTATTCACAATGAGCTCGTGAGTTACCGACTCGACTATACAGAGTATACACAATTCGGTAGCACCCGCCAAGCCACCTAGGAGGAGTTCATCGTTCCAGTGATCGCAAGCGATCTCTACACTGTTGCAATGCTGACGCAGCAGTAGACAAGTTCGCTTGCGACAGTTCAAGGAAAAACTAGAACTGCCGCAACAGCATTTTCGCGGAATAGAATAAAACATAAGGAATTCTTGTTAACACTTTTAGCTTAAGCTTTTAATCGATAAATAAAGTCAGTTCAGTTTGGACCTCGCAGGAGAACAGCCGATCGTCTTATTTTAAAAAATTGATTAAAACACCTACAGAAGTACACCCACACCAGAAGCAGGAGGAACTGAAGGTACACACACACCAGCCGCAGGAGGAACTGGTAACTGGCGCAGTCGAATTACGAACAGGATACAACCCCAAGGGACACCTGCAACCAGGATGAAAATCATAATAAGTCTAATAGTGTGAGTTGCTGTGTAGTGATGCGAAAGATGGTTCACAAAAAAAGGGGAACAAACGGCGTATAAATAAATAAATAAAAAACCAAATAAATGAAATGAAATTTCAAAAAAAAAAATATATATATATATATATAAACTAAAATAATAATAATTATGTAAATATTCACCGATGATATAAACCACAGAAAATAAATAATGCCAACAACTTAGCGTCGGGCCATACGCCCACATATCGCTGGCAGTTCGCTGCTACCGAGCAACAAGTTCGATGCGGCCCTTTTCGGCGTTCACAACGTGTTTGGTGTGACGTGCAAACAGTGTCGTGAACAGGTCACTGAAGTGAGTCAAGCAAACGCTTCGACACACTGGACGCAAAACGAACCGATTGGAACAGGTCACTGAAGCGTGAAAACAATAACAAAAAAAAACAAAAACAAAATAAAAAAAAAATGTTTTATATATAAAAAGTGAAGTGTACCTGTGAGGCATAAATCGCTGATAAATCACTGCCGAAATATTAAAGACCTTGTACCACATCACAAAAAGATATATACAACAAAAAAAGAAAAGAGAAAAATAAAAATATTTATACATAAATAAAAACAAAACAAAATATACCTACACCTTTTTGTACTACCGCTAAAACAAAATTATTTATATTGCACAAGAAATATAAAAACCAATAACATATCACTACATTACAGATATTGAACACTCTTACAACAAGGAAAGAAGTCTACACTACACAAATAACATAAACAATCTATAATTACATTACTACACAAATAACATAAGCAATCTATAATTAGATTATTACACAAATAATATAAGCAATCTATAATTCGATTATTACACAAATAGTTACACAAATAATCAAGCGGTTTTACCAATAAGCAACAACATCATCTGTGTGATGAAATTCAACCCCGACGGACATGTTTTAACAGAGCTCCAGTTAATATTGAAGTTTAAGTGCAAAATTCAAGCCAAAATTCAAATGTGAAACCATTAAATAAAAGCGAAAAGACGTTATACATGTATAATGAATATTCTCTATATGTGTTAAAAACCTTATATATTTCTGTGAATAAAATTAACAAAAATCAAGTGAAAACAATAAACGAAACAAAATATGAGCGCATCCGGCGCTCAAAATCAGAAGCGAGAGCTTTAAGCTAAACAAAACAAAAACCACTCCTACCTCTCACTTACCCACATATCAAATCACAAAAACAATTATTAAAACTTGCACCCTCAAAGTGATGAAAGAGCGCGATCTTGCTCTCCAGCATTGGAGAGACCCAACAGTTACTCTCAGCAACGGAGCGCAGAATGTGCGCAAAACTACCTGCGCGTACATCAACAACAACTATACCAATAAACACACACTCAACTCTCCCGGTCACAGCAGTTACGCTCTCAGCTCTCCCACTCTCAACTCTTCCGCTCTCAGCAACCTCAGAAACCAATACCATAACTACAGCAACTATAGCAACAACAACTACAGTTTGCTATGCTTCAATGCCGATATGTTCTTCTTTAGCGAATATTAAAACGCCCACAACCTCAATACCCGCTCCAACAACAATAAACAAAACCCAATCCTCTCTCCCAATCCAACAAAACTTAAAATGTCACCGAGACAATCAGTCTCCAAACGGTTCCGAAGATCTTTTAAATAGAAACAAGAAACAGAGAATAAAGCTCAAACCGATACTCAAACAAGTGAGAAAAGTTATCTTCGGCTTGCCGAAGATGGTATACCCTTGAAAACAAAAAAGTTTTCCATACAAAGCCTTGTTTTCATATCGGTCGTTTGTATGGTAGCTATATGATATAGTGGTAAGATCCGGACCAAACTTTCACAAATCGTGTATGGCTATGTCAAATGAATAAATGTTGAATTCGGTTGCAATAGGTTGGAGAACAAAAAAATTTTCCATACAAAGACTTGTTTTCATATCGGTCGTTTGTATGGCAGCTATATGATATAGTGATCCGATCTGGATCAAACTTTCAAAAAATCATGTATGGCTATGTCAAATGAATAAATGTTGAATTCAGTTGCAATAGCTTGGAAAACAAAAAAGTTTCCCATACAAAGACTTGTTTTCATATCGGTCGTTTGTATGGCAGCTATATGATATAGTGGTCCGATCCGACCGATTCTTAAACTTGATCTGCGTGCAACAAAAATAATGATCTGGTAAAAATTTCAAAACGCTAGCTTAAAAACTACTGTCTATTTTTTGCATAGAAACAGACGGACAGACGGACAGACGGACATGGCTATATCGACTCGGCTGTTGATGCTGATCAAGAATATATATACTTTGTGGGGTCGGAGATGCTTCCTTTAATGCGTTACACATTTCTGGACAAAATTATAATACCCTTTTTCAAGGGTATAAAAACACTCAAAGACACTGGCTAGCCGAGCCAAACTCAAGCAACCGTTTTGAGTTATTACCACAAGATGATGAAGACGAAAACCAAACTGACAATGGGACAAATGCAACTATAAATACGCAAATGCAAATTGAGCACAAAAAAGCAAACAAAAAAGACCAGAGAGGGTTTAAGGTAATCCTTCGTAACGTCCATCATGCTACAGACAAAGACGATATTATCAATGAACTAGCTCAGCAAGGGCATGAAGTTATAAATTTACACAATATCCAGCGCTACGACTCCAAACAACCATTGCCTCTATTCTCTATTGAACTCAAAATGAAAGACAATAATAAAGACATTTATAAAATTGAGCTCCTTCTTCATTGCAAAGTAATTTTTGAGCCACCGCGACCAAAGCGAACACTTCCCCAATGTACAAGCTGCCAAAAATATGGATATACAAAAAATTACTGCACCAAAGACCCTACTTGTGTAAAGTGCGCTGGAAAACACAGCTCATCATCCTGTACTATTAATATAAGATCGGACAGAACAAGCTGTGTGATGAAATTCAACCCCGACGGACATGTTTTAACAGAGCTCCAGTTAATATTGAAGTTTAAGTGCAAAATTCAAGCCAAAATTCAAATGTGAAACCATTAAATAAAAGCGAAAAGACGTTATACATGTATAATGAATATTCTCTATATGTGTTAAAAACCTTATATATTTCTGTGAATAAAATTAACAAAAATCAAGTGAAAACAATAAACGAAACAAAATATGAGCGCATCCGGCGCTCAAAATCAGAAGCGAGAGCTTTAAGCTAAACAAAACAAAAACCACTCCTACCTCTCACTTACCCACATATCAAATCACAAAAACAATTATTAAAACTTGCACCCTCAAAGTGATGAAAGAGCGCGATCTTGCTCTCCAGCATTGGAGAGACCCAACAGTTACTCTCAGCAACGGAGCGCAGAATGTGCGCAAAACTACCTGCGCGTACATCAACAACAACTATACCAATAAACACACACTCAACTCTCCCGGTCACAGCAGTTACGCTCTCAGCTCTCCCACTCTCAACTCTTCCGCTCTCAGCAACCTCAGAAACCAATACCATAACTACAGCAACTATAGCAACAACAACTACAGTTTGCTATGCTTCAATGCCGATATGTTCTTCTTTAGCGAATATTAAAACGCCCACAACCTCAATACCCGCTCCAACAACAATAAACAAAACCCAATCCTCTCTCCCAATCCAACAAAACTTAAAATGTCACCGAGACAATCAGTCTCCAAACGGTTCCGAAGATCTTTTAAATAGAAACAAGAAACAGAGAATAAAGCTCAAACCGATACTCAAACAAGTGAGAAAAGTTATCTTCGGCTTGCCGAAGATGGTATACCCTTGAAAACAAAAAAGTTTTCCATACAAAGCCTTGTTTTCATATCGGTCGTTTGTATGGTAGCTATATGATATAGTGGTAAGATCCGGACCAAACTTTCACAAATCGTGTATGGCTATGTCAAATGAATAAATGTTGAATTCGGTTGCAATAGGTTGGAGAACAAAAAAATTTTCCATACAAAGACTTGTTTTCATATCGGTCGTTTGTATGGCAGCTATATGATATAGTGATCCGATCTGGATCAAACTTTCAAAAATCATGTATGGCTATGTCAAATGAATAAATGTTGAATTCAGTTGCAATAGCTTGGAAAACAAAAAAGTTTCCCATACAAAGACTTGTTTTCATATCGGTCGTTTGTATGGCAGCTATATGATATAGTGGTCCGATCCGACCGATTCTTAAACTTGATCTGCGTGCAACAAAAATAATGATCTGGTAAAAATTTCAAAACGCTAGCTTTAAAACTACTGTCTATTTTTTGCATAGAAACAGACGGATAGACGGACAGACGGACATGGCTATATCGACTCGGCTGTTGATGCTGATCAAGAATATATATACTTTGTGGGGTCGGAGATGCTTCCTTTAATGCGTTACACATTTCTGGACAAAATTATAATACCCTTTTTCAAGGTTATAAAAACACTCAAAGACACTGGCTAGCCGAGCCAAACTCAAGCAACCGTTTTGAGTTATTACCACAAGATGATGAAGACGAAAACCAAACTGACAATGGGACAAATGCAACTATAAATACGCAAATGCAAATTGAGCACAAAAAAGCAAACAAAAAAGACCAGAGAGGGTTTAAGGTAATCCTTCGTAACGTCCATCATGCTACAGACAAAGACGATATTATCAATGAACTAGCTCAGCAAGGGCATGAAGTTATAAATTTACACAATATCCAGCGCTACGACTCCAAACAACCATTGCCTCTATTCTCTATTGAACTCAAAATGAAAGACAATAATAAACACATTTATAAAATTGAGCTCCTTCTTCATTGCAAAGTAATTTTTGAGCCACCGCTACCAAAGTGAACACTTCCCCAATGTACAAGCTGCCAAAAATATGGACATACAAAAAATTACTGCACCAAAGACCCTACTTGTGTAAAGTGCGCTGGAAAACACAGCTCATCATCCTGTACTATTAATATAAGATCGGACAGAACAAGCATTAAATGTACACTATGCAGTGAAAGCCACACTGCAAACTATAAAGATTGTATGGTGTACAAAGCACTGCAAATTCAAAAATACCCAACTCTTCGGAAAAAAGAAATACCTGTAACAGAAACAAATCATCAAACGACACAATACAGTACAACAAATAACGTAGTAGCTTAAAGACGCCAGCTATATCCAATGCCGAAGTCTTAAATAAAAACCAAGTAACTAGCCATCAAACCAACTCAACAATTTAAACTACTATTGTCCCTGATACACAGCCTGCTTCAACTCAATTAAGCCAAACCGCACAAAATGATTTTAACGAACTAAAACAAATGATGAAACTAATGACAAATATGATGAACATTGTCACGCTTTAATTATCTAAACTTGACAAATAAACATCTAAAAATCGCCATTTGGAATGCTAACGGACTTTCACGCCATTTACTTGAACTAAAAACATTCTTAAATGAAAAGCTAATTGACGTCATGCTTATTTCTGAAACAAACTCAACTGAGAAAACCTATATAAACATACCTAACTCTAATATTTTCTCTACTAATCACCCGGACGGTAACGCCCATGGTGGTACTGCAGTAATAATTAAAAAAACAATCAAGTGCATAGAGCTCGATGAATTCAAAAGGGACTACATACAGGCTACTACTATATCGACCTCAGACACAACGGGTCCAATAAATATATCTGCAGTTTATTGCCCACCTAAATTAAATAATACAAAAGACCAATACCTCGATTTTCTAAAATCACTGGGAAATCGGTATTTGGCAGGGGTGACTATAATGCCAAACACATAATATGGGGGTCCAGACTTACCACTGCAAAGGGAAGACAACTGTATGAAGCAATAAGAAGCAATAATAGCCGTGCTCTAAGCACAAGAGAGCCGCCTTACTGGCCAACTGACATCAATAAACTACCGGATTTAATTGACTTCTGCATTACAAGGAATATAACATGCGAGAACCTAACAATAAAATTATGCCTAGACCTCTCCTCCGACCATTCCCCAATATTAATTACGTTACCAGAGCAACAGACGAGCTCAATACTACCTTAGCAACCTTGGAAGTTCCTTATCTACAAATTATTCTCTGTGGAAAGCGACCACAAAATTTACGAACTCACAATTGACACAAGCCGCCTATAAAAAGAAACTACAATACATGGGCGAAATTCAAACAAAGGAAAAGCAGACACTCTTGCTGAACACTTTAAAACATCATTTACCAATTACTTGGACAACGGCAATACTGAGCTTCCAACACAAATCACCAACTTAAATTGTGCAATTAAAACTATTACAAAGGCAGAAATTAAATCTCACATAAAACAAATTAAAAACAAGAAAGCCCCCGGATATGATTTAATCGGAGGAAAAGTTCTTAAAAAACTACCAGACGCTATAATCACCTATATTAGAAACCTGTTTAACGGAATCCTTCGATTGTAATACTTTCCATAACTTGGGAGATAGGCCAAATCAAAGGAATTCCAAAACCAAATAAAAACGCCAATACTGTAAGCTCGTACAGACCAATCACCTTATTATCTGTCCTCTCAAAAGTATTTGAAAAAGTCCTACTTAATAGAATCGAGCCAACCCTAAACCAAAAAAATATAGTACCTCCTCACCAATTCGGCTTTGGATGCTTCATGGAGTAATTAACAAAATAACAGAAGTCTTGCTATGCTGTGTACTTGGACATTGCTAAAGCATTTGACAAAGTATGGCACAAAGGACTGCTGCATAAGCTAAAAAATATACTACCATATAACCTATATACTATCCTTCAAAGCTATATAACGGACAGATATTTCTATATTAAATACGACAATGAATGCTCAGATATTATGCCAGTGTCAGCGGGTGTTCCCCAAGGTAGTGTGTTTGGGCCCATCTTATACCTGATTTATACCTCCGATATTCCAGCGCCAACTATCCCTGGATCAATGATTGCGACGTTCGCAGACGATACTGTGTTAATGTCGTCAAGCGCGTGTGAAAAAAACAGCTGAAAGTACACAACAAATCATGACACAAACAGTATCCTGGTTTGAGAGATGGGGTATTTAGATAAATAAATACAAAACTCAACAAGTAATATACACAAAACGACAACCCAAAAACTTCGCAATTAAAATCAATGACAATCAAATATTATTACACGCATATGCCAAGTACCTTGGACTAACTAGTGACTCAAAACTAACATGGAAACAGCACATTCTAAATAAACGAAATGAAATAAAAAACAAATTTAGACAACTTAACTGGCTAATAGGAAAACACTCAAAACTAGAAGTACATAATAAAATTGCAATATACAAGGTGATAATAAAACCAATATGGACGTATGGAATAGAACTCTGGGGAACTGCCAGTAAATCCCTTACAGCTAATTCAGAGAATGCAATCGAAAATACTCAGAATAATCACAAAAGCCGAATGGTACATGAGAAACGAAGATATCCATAATGATTTAAACATAGAGACAGTCAACGAAACTATTAACTACTTACTACTTAGCCACCAAAACTCAAACTTGAGACAAATACCGATGACAGAGTTGGAACTTTTTTTTTACAAGAAACTTTTTTTTTTATTGTTATTATTTAAGTAATGAAACCGTGCTACAATTTTGCACCTTAATAATACAAGCAAAAAATTATTTTCAATAAGCCCATCGCCGAGCGCTTAGCACGGGGATTTATGATAATGGTGGATGAAACGGGGATTTATGTTCGTGGAGGGGGAAGCGTCTTCACGAAGCCTTGTCTTTTTAGCCTTCTAAGCGGCCTGGCGGGAAGTAAATTCCTGGCTAGTTCGCTGTGATGGGTGGTGAGTCTGTCTCTGTACCTGCTGGTGTGTCTATTGATCTGCTCCTCCACAGTATGCAGATTGAGGTCTCGGTGTAAAGTTGAATTCCGTACATACCAAGGACAGTTGGTTATCTGCCTTAGGGTACGATTCTGCAGTACCTGGATGCGATTGCAGTTAGATTTTGCTGCAATCCCCCAAATTTGCAGCCCGTAGAGCCAGATTGGGGCGACACACTGAGTGTACACTTTTCTCTTCACCCTTAGTGACATACTGCTCTTTCTGCTCAGCAGCCAACGTAATTGCTGAAGTCTTAGGACGCACCTCTTGCGAGTGGCTTTAAGATGCGGCAAGAAAGTGAGTCGCTTGTCAATAGTAATGCCAAGATACTTCACCGTTGCTTGTTGCTTCAGGATCTGTCCTTCCATTTGGATTGGTGGGATTGTTCTCATCCTAAGTGTGAAGGTAGGGTTGGACGTTTTTCGAGGGTTTATCTTAAGGTTCCACCTTTTTCACCACGCTGATAGGACTGCAACGTATCCCTGCAGACCGTCTGCTGCCTCAAAGCGTCATTTGGAGCTATACAGAACGGCAATGTCGTCTGTGGCAATTAGAGCCTTCGAGGGGTCCTCCATTTAGTCATCATCGGGTACGGGCAAGTCAGCAGTATAAAATGAGTACAGAAGCGGGCCAAGAACACTGCCTTGCGGGACTCCAGCTCTCATCTGGGCAGGCGCAGAGTAAGTGTCCCGAATCTTGACTTTAAATATCCGCCCTTCCAGGTAGGACTTTAGGAGCAAGTAATATGGAGCTGGTAGTAAATCTTTCACCTTGCAAAGGAGACCGTCGTACCACACCCGATCAAAGGCTTGTTGAATATCAATAAAAACTGAGTTGCAGTATTCAAGGTTATCAAATGCCTGTAGAATGTGCTGCGTAACCCTGTGAACCTGCTCGACAGTGCCGTGTCCCTCTCGAAATCCAAATTGATGGTCCGGCACAATTCCGCACTGAGTTATAATCCCACTAAGTCGTTAAGCAATGAGTCTTTCCCATACCTTTGATAAAGAGGGGAGAAGACTTATTGGCCGATAGGATTCCGGGTCGTCTTCCGGCTTGCCTGGCTTATAGATCATGTGGATTGCTGCTATTTTCCATTGGGAAGGGAAGAATTGAATCCTTAGCATAGCATTAAAAATAAGTGCCATGTAGAGGATCGCACGATTTGGCAGGGCCTTCAGTGTGACGTGACATATTCTGTCCATGCCAGGAGCCTTGTTTTTCGAAAGAGCTTTGATTGCTTCGGTAATCTCCTGAACTCTGATTGGCGTGATGGGGAGGGACATCTGGAGCGGGGTTTGCAAGCTCTCCTGGGTCTCTTCGATATCAGCCAGAGTAGCAACGTTGTGTGGGGTGAATCTAGCCTCCAGGTGTTGAGCAAATATGTTTGCCTGTTCCTCTTCATTCTGTGCAAGGTCGCCGCCATGATGCCTAACTGGGACCTGTCTAAACGGCTGGTTTTTCGTAGCCTTTGTGCATTTCCATAGTGAGTAATTGGCGTCAACAGTGTAGTCCATCGAGGACAGCTTGTGTTCAAAGAAGTTATTTCTGAGCTCCCAAGGGTCTTGGGTTCGAATTGCTTTTCTTCGTAGGCGCCTTTTTGCAGCTAGTAGCTCTTTTGCCTCCCTGGTGAGTGTGACGCCATATTTTGTCGGCTTAAGTGGGCTCGCAGGTGGAGTGGATGCAGCAGCAGCCCTGTGGATATTATTGGTGATGATTTCCACTGCCATTTCAATATCCTCCCCAGAATTCAGCTCCGTTTCAAGATGGATGGAGCTCTCCAGATTCCGGTGAAATAGAGTTAGGTCAGTTCGATTGCTGATCAACCTTGCATTAGAGCGAGCATTAATCCCATTGGTATCTATGGTGACTACGAGGGCCAGATGGTCAGACTCTAAATCCCAATTTTGGGTAATACTCGCACAGTAGACCGGTACTCCATGGTGGACGGCAAAATCAATACATGAGGGCGTATGTGTGGTGACGTATGGGTATCTGGTAGGGGCTCCTGTGGCAAGAATCTTTGCCCCGGTGGCGGAGATGGCTTCAGCTAATTCTTGTCCCCTAGGGGAGTTGCAGGTGTCGCCCCATAGCCAATGTCGTGCGTTCCAATCGCCACCAACCAGGTACCTTTGTCCACATTTTCGAAGTGTATTGGTAAAGAGACTTTCCCGTATCCTGTTTCCTGGAGGGCAGTAGATGGAACTGAACTCCATATCACCAAGACCCGTAGCAACTTTCACCGATGACATTTGTATACTGCGCGTCTCTATTACCCTTTGGGGAAAATGTCGGGGAGTAGTCCTGACTAGCACCGCCACTCCACCTCCACTGTGCCTATTGGAAGATGGCTTGTAGGCAGGATAAAATGTGTATCCAAAGACTCGAACAATTCCGCCGCGGTTTAATCTGGTTTCAGTCAAGAGAAGGATATCAATGTCGTTGTTGTGTGCAAAAAGTTCGACTTCTCCGACTTTTCCTGAAATGCCGTTGACATTCCAGATGAGAACTTTAAGTCAGTTCAAGGCGAGGCTGTAGCGTTGATCTGATTTCCAGCCCATTGCTTCATGGTGCTGACCATCTCAGTCACTATTATTTCTAGCCGTGCAAGGCGTTCATTAGCTAGCTTATTTTGCTGTTGTTGTTCTTGTTGTTGCTGTTAGAGCCACATGAGAAACTGCTGTTGCTGCTGCTGCTGGAGGTGCTGTTGCCATTCCTGAAACTGCTGTTGCTGCTGTTGCTGCAGCGACTGGATATCGATCGGCTGTTGTTGTTGTGGACTTAGCTGCGTTTGAGCATAGTTCAAACTACGTTGAGCATTTCCAGAATTGCTTGGCGCTGAAGCTGCGACTGCTGCATAGGAGACACTTGTGCGGGCACTGTAGCTTCGTGGTGTCATCTGCTGTGTTGCTGGTTGGAATGCAATTTGGGGCACTTGTTTCCTTGCTATTCTAGCGGGGCCAGGCACAGGAAATTCCTGCACGTACCTTGTAGGAGAATATTGATTGGCCACATTGCCATTAAGTGATCTAGTTTCGGTTGCCGATTTTTTTGAAGACTCCGATGACCGACGAAGATACTCCTGGTACGACTTGCAGCCTTTGTAGCTAGCTTTATGAGCTCCTGAACAATGAAAGCAGGTAGGTGTTGCGTCAAGGGGGCGTATACACTCACTTGTTTGATGACCCTCGCCACATCTGGCGCAATTGGGGTGTCGTCGGCAATATCTGGCAGTGTGGCCGTACCGCTGCACCGTTTGCACTGTGCGACGTCTGTGGCTTTTCTCATTCGCTCCACCCTCACCTTTTGTCTGCAGAGGATTGTGATTTTGAAGACGTCATTTATCGTAGCGCACGGTTTGATGTTTATAAAGAAGAGATTTAGCTTCTCTTCCCTGTTAGCCCTGGATGCAGGATTATGAATGTGGAGTACCTCAAAACCGTACTTTTGCAGACTATCTTTGATATCTTTGTTTAGAGTGCTGTGGTGTAGGCCCTTGACAACAATCCGATGTGGCTTTTCAGTCTGCATTTGGTATGTGTGGAACTCCACACAATGTCTGTCCAGATGGTCAACAATAGCCCTGTAGGTGTCACTATCCTTGGGGAAAATTCTGGTGGTTTCTAGATTGCTCTTGGTGACCACATTGTTCACATTACTGACCTCCCCTATGAACTCAAAGAGGTCATATATGCTGCAGCCCGGGACAACAATTAAATTATTAGTAAATTATTAATGTATTAGCGTATCCTTGCAATGGGAAGGGCCGCTACTTTTTTTTTTCGTCACAACTAGTCAACATTGAAAAATCGTTCATCAAAAAGGAACTTTGTTTTTGATTTTAAATTGAATTATTTTTCGGAATTTTTTGTTATTCCCGCACGTGGGACTTGGTGGATTGCACATTTTACGGGCCGGGTCGGGCTGCCAAGAGCGGAGTCCCACTTTGTCCGTTGCCCTTTCGCTGCCGTTGCTGCTGTGACTTATTATCTGCATAAACGTTATAGAACGCCAACCTAGAGTATGGACTGGCAAGCCCCGCCGCGTGCCATTAAGCTCGGCAAAACAATGCCCAGTAAGAAGGCCCTCAAAGCAAGGAAGTGCAGCTCGAGCAGAGACTCAAGCTGGAGCTCTTCCTTCTCGGAGCCCAGCGAAATCAAGCGCAAGTCCGCGCATAATAGGCAAGGAGAGAAGCCAAGCGTCACACCTAGCACCAGCGCAGTTCTGCGCAGCTAGCTGGCAAATAACCCCTTTGCCCTCCTCTCAAGCAAAGAAGATGACGACGATCATGACGAACCCAAAACTGCTTCAGAGGCAGTCGCATCTAAAACAGAAGAGAAACCAATCCCGATCCCGAAGACCCTCAAGCCTCCCCCGATCTACATCCCAGACGTGACCGACATTACAGCGGTTGTCAAGATGATATCGGATTTAGTCGGATCCGAAAAGGATTTCTCCTATAAAACAGAGAGAAATAATAACGTACGCGTAATGATGCCAGACAAGGAGTCCTACACAGCGCTACGCCAGCACCTCGTGGCACATAACAAAAGACACCGCACCTTCCAACCAAAGGATGAGAGAGCTTACAGGGCGGTCATCAAGGGACTTCACCACTCAACGGACCAGACTGAAATTAAAGAAGAACTCCACAAATACGGCCATACTGTGAGGGATCTGCACAATTCCATTGGCAGGAAATCCAAACAACCACTGGGGATCTTCTTTGTCAATCTAGAACCAGCAAGCAACAACACAGAGGTTTTTAAAATAAAGAGGATTTGCAGATCAGTCGTCACCGTAGAGCCCCCTCTGAAATTCAACGACGTTCCACAATGTTTCAGATGCCAAGGGTTTGGACACACCCAGCGCTACTGCTTCCTGGAACATCGCTGCGTGAAATGTGGTGATTCTCATGACTCTAGGTCATGCACCAAAAAAAAAGACGAGAAAGCATGCTGTTTACATTGCCAAGCTGATCACTCTGCGTCGTTCAGAGGATGCCCTGCCTACAAAAAGGCAAAAGCGCAGCAATCTCCTAAAGCCAGACCCGTTGAGAGTAGCAACAAACCACCTCTCATCTAGATACCAACTATCATTAATGGTACAAGTTATAGGGACGTACTCCTAGGAAACCAAGTGACACAGCCAACGAATCCCCAACAAACCCCTCATACCACTCCCGAAGCCCCACAACCCAACCAGTTTGATACGATGCTTGCCCGCATGGAAGAATCAATTGAGAGGATGATGGAAAAGTTGATATCGCAGATGTTATCGCAGATGTTCTCACAGATGATGCAGTTTATAGCTCCCATCCTCAACAAAAAATAATGCAAATAAGCCTTAACATAATTTTTTGGAACGCAAACGGCCTGCAGAGGAGCAAACCGAAGTAGAGCATCTCATCAAAACAGACAATATCGATGTTCTTCTAGTTTCGGAATCCCACTTTTGTACCAGATCCTACTTTAAAATTAGCGGGTACGAACTGTTACATGCCAACCATCCAACTGGCAGAGCACGCGGAGGAGCAGCTATGCTCATCAGGAGTGGCATTCAGTACACGGAACTTCCCGCGTTTCAGGAGGAATGGGCTCAGTGCGCCGTGACCAGGATTTCTAGCCCACAGGGAGATATCACCATTGGTGCGGTTTACTTCCCACCCAGACACTCGATAACCGAGACCCACCTTCAGGACTTCTTCGAGTCCCTCGGTCCTCGGTTTATAGCAGCCGGAGACTTTAACGCCAAACACTCCTGGTGGGGGTCCCGCACAAACAACCCCAAAGGCATAAAGCTCTATAAGTACCTGCAGCGGAAGAGTCTGGACTGCCATTCCACTGGAGAACCCACACACTGGCCTACCGACCCTTCAAAACAGCCGGATCTGCTGGACTTCGCCGTCTCCAAGGGCATAGGACACTCTAAGATAACATGCTCAAGCTATGATAAACTGCTATCTGACCACAGCGCAGTAAACTTGCTCCTAAACATCCCCGTCCTCAGAAAAATCCCGCTTAGAAGATTCACCGGAAAACACACAAATGCCCCCAAGTTTACGTTTTGGATGCTTTCCTCCCAGTACCCAGATACCCCTCTTTCCACACCAAGCAACATAGATGCGGCCATAGAAAAACTAACCAAAGAGATGCACAATGCCGCTGAGTTTGCGAATCCACCTCCACCGACTACCCCGAGAATACCTAAAAGAGACGTGCACTTGTGGTCTCCGGAAATCGCGGCCCTCGTGGCCGAAAAAAGGCGCCTCAGAAGAGTCTGGTTTTCCTCGCGCAACCCCAGGGACAAGACAGCACTTAATCGTGCCACCAAAGATTTGAAGGACAAGCTATC
This sequence comes from Drosophila ercepeae, assembly GCA_018150545.1. Lineage (NCBI taxonomy): Eukaryota > Metazoa > Arthropoda > Insecta > Diptera > Drosophilidae > Drosophila > Drosophila ercepeae. The sequence continues at coordinate 22,144,014 of JAECWL010000161.1, read as the reverse complement.
CATCCTACGGCAGGACTCGTTTTATAGATTCCTTATGGAGCTGGAACCTGGAGACCCGCAACACAATCTGTGGAATGTCACGAGGCACATAAAAAGACCTGTGAAGAAGATATCACCCGTGCGAAAAGTGGACGGTTCCTGATGTCGGACTGAGGTCGAAAGAGCAGAAGCCTTTGCTGATCATCTACATAGTGCATTCGCACCGTTCGACAGATGCACTGGCGAAGAGAGAGCTGCAACCATAAGGTTCATAGACAGCCCAAGTGCTCCTGATCGCCTCCCTAAATAATGGCAAGTCACCGGGTCCTGACCGTATCGATGCAACAGCACTGAAAATGTTGCCCCTAATCTGTTCCCAAAGGCTGGCCAACATATTCAACAGCTGCCTCCGTCTAGGGTACTTCCCTAAAGAGTGGAAGCGAGCGGAAGTAATTGTCCTCCTCAAACCTGGGAAACCTGAAGACAACCTAGCATCGTATCGACCGATTAGCTTGCTAGCAATCCTTTCCAAAATACTTGAAAGAGTATTTTTACGTAGAGTACTGCCAGTATTGGAGGAGGCGGGTCTGATCCCTGACCACCAGTTTGGCTTCAGACGCCTTCACGGAACACCTGAGCAATGCCACCGGATTGTTGAGACTATACTTGAGGCCTTCGAAAAGAAGAAGTACTGCTGCGCCGTTATGCTTGATGTCAAACAGGCAAACGCCGACAGAGTCTGGCACCCAGGACTACTTTTCAAAATTAAAACCCACCTCCCAAGTTCCCATTTCGCCTTCCTCAAGTCATACACAGAGGGAAGAGAATTCAGAGTGAGATGCGGATCATCAATCAGCACCCCTAGGCCCATAAGAGCAGGAGTACCACAAGGCAGTGTTCTTGGACCCATCTTATACACACTCTACACAGCGGACTTCCCCATCACCCCCTCCCGGAACCTCACAGTAGCCACTTATGCCGATGACACCGCCTTCCTAGCCTCCGCCACAGATCCTCAGGAAGCTTCAGCCATCATCCAGAGGCAACTGAATGCCCTCGGTCCATGGATGAAACGATGGAACATCGTGATCAACGCCGAGAAATCTACACAAACAACCTTCGCACTACGCGGGGGAGAATGCCCCCCCCCGTCACACTCAACGGAGAAACCATCCCAACTAATAACACTCCCAAATATCTAGGGCTGACACTGGACCGCAGGCTCACATGGCGTCCGCACCTAATCAATAAGCGCAACCAGGCCAACCTACGGCTTAAGCAACTGCATTGGCTCCTGGGAAGGAGGTCCAAACTCAAAGTAAAATTCAAGCTGCTTATTTATAAGGTAATGCTTAAGCCAATCTGGACATATGTGATACAGTTGTGGGGCACGGCAAGCTGTTCGAACCGCATCAAAATACAGCGATTTCAGAATAAATGCCTGAGAATAGTTTCGAACGCCCATCCGTACCACGAAAACTCAATAATCCATAAAGAGCTTGGAATTAGATGTGTAGCAGAGGAGATCACCCGTCTCAGCGGAAGATACATAAAAAGACTGGATAACCACCCCAACCACCTGGCCAACCAATAGACACCTAAGTCAACCTCATAAGATATAGATTCCATGTACCTCCCTTAAGTCAAGGTCCCCCCCAAACCATTTAATGATTGCCCACTTGGACAGATTTTAAATACAAATTAAGAATGTTATACAAAAAAAAAAAAAAAAACAACTAGTCAACCAATTACACACCCTTCGAGATTTACCACGGAAGACCACACATTATAAATCAAAACATCTCTCAAAACAACGAACACGACTACCTGAAAAAACTGAACGAGTTTCGCAACACGATCTACCTAAACATTAAGAATGTAAAGAAATGAAGGACCGAATAGCTAAGAGCAACGAGAAAAGGAACCAACCAGAAACTATCAAGATAGGTAAAACAGTCTTTAGAAAGGAAACCAGAAGGAATAAACTAATGCCCCGATTTACGAAACATATCGTTAAACAGGACAAGGGGCTGACTTTCATAACACACAAAGATCAGAAAATCCACAAATCTAAGATAAAAAAGAAATAGTGATCACAGTCATATTTTTCCAGATTATACTGCGGAACAGCACAGTTTATCAAAATTCATCAGTTGGAGGAACACGACAAGATCGCGAAGATCGACCTGGGAAGCGCAAGACTGCTGCAATCATACAAACGCTTACTACAAAAAATGAATACAAAAGACCTTCTTGAAAATACAGAAAAATTTGAAACGACATTAAACGACCGGAGACAAATAGAATTCTCAGAAGAAATAATTGACGGTTTGAAAAGTAGACCAGCTAAAAATCAAAATTAGAGCATTAATACCCTCAAAAAAAAAAAAAAAAAAAAAGAGTATTGGTGAACGGCCTTGGCAGCTTATTAAAGACGCCCAACCAATAAATGATAAGTTTAACGTTGTTAAGGAAAACGAAAATGAAATTACAAAAAAAAACAAGTGAGAAAAGATATCTTCGGCTTGCCGAAGATGGTATACCCTTGAAAACAAAAAAGTTTTCCATACAAAGACTTGTTTTCATATCGATCGTTCGGATCATACACAAATCGTGTATGGCTATGTCAAATAAATAAATGTTGAATTCGTTTGATATAGCTTGGAGAACAAAAAAGTTTTTCATACAAAGACTTGAAATGCGATTGATCGTTTGTATGGCAGCTATATGATAAAGTGGTCCGATCCGACCGATTCTTAAACTTGATCTGCGTGCAACAAAAATAATGATCTGGTAAAATTTCAAAAGGCTAGCTTTAAAACTACATTCTATTTTTTGCATAAAAGCAGACGGACAGACGGACATGGCTATATCGACTCGGCTGTTGATGCTGATCAAGAATATATATACTTTGTGGGGTCGGAGATGCTTCCTTTAATGCGTTACACATTTCTGGACAGAATTATAATACCCTTTTCAAGGGTATAAAAATTAACCAACAAAATATACTTAAAAAAGAAATTACTTTAAGATTTAAAAACATTACACAACACATAAACCAATAACAAACAACTATTAACAACTTCATTAAAAATTACAATAGCAAGATATATAAATCACTTAATGACGAACACAACGAAATACACTTACTCCAATACATTATTAGAATTAATTTTAATATAGATATTTTACAAAACCACGTTAATAACACAGCGGAAAGTATTGTGCTAACTAAACTCAATATAATACCTAAATTCATATTATCAGAAACAGAAATCGAATCCATAAACAAATTTGTATTCAATCAGAACATAATAATATAATCCGAAGAACATTTATATAGATTGCTAACCTTAGAAGCTTATATTGATAAATATATTGATATTCCATGTCAAAATATATATATATTTAAGACACAAATTTTCCAATTAGCACACGTGGTCCCTCTGCCACTACATCAAACCAAAGTCTTAATTACACCTAATTATAATTTAAATAACCAAAACGACCAAGTTATGTACTTCGAAGAAAAGTGTCCAAAAATACATACGACCTATATATGCTAAAGTGCTCGAGCACAAACCAACCTAATCGACATCCGCTGAATGCGACATTAAAGACATCGGGCTGCAAGAAATCATTAAGGAAGTAGAACAACGCACGGTCAATATCAACGGCTTAACATATGACGATACGGTGATGGAATTCGAACCGAAAACAGAACTCTCAATAGAGTCGTTCAATAAGATTAATATTTACAACACGTTCGAAAACATAAACTTATATAAACTTCACCTACGGTCTCTATCCAGCTAAGACGACCTAATTGTCATGAAGACTTCAGCAACAAACCACCTTTACACAAGCTACATTTTGATTGTATTGTTAACCATATGTGCAGCATGTATCCTGAAATGCAAAAGAAGGAGCATCATTTTCGTCTCGACAGAGCTTCCGTTAAATTACGCTCCAGCTATTCCAACAATGTGGCCGTCACTCCATTCCAGGGGGGGGGGAGTTACCCAATCGACTATACAGAGTATACACAATTCGGTAGCACCCGCCAAGCCACCTAGGAGGAGTTCATCGTTCCAGTGATCGCAAGCGATCTCTACACTGTTGCAATGCTGACGCAGCAGTTGACAAGTTCGATTGCGACAGTTCAAGGAAAAACTAGAACTGCCGCAACGGCATTTTCACGGAATATAATGAAACATAATGAATTCTTGTTTACACTTTTAGCTTAAGCTTTTAATCGAGAAATAAAGTCAGTTCAGTTTGGACCTCGCAGGAGAACAGCCGATCGTCTTATTTTAGAAAATTGATTAAAACACCTACAGAAGTACACCCACATCAGCAGCAGGAGGAACTGAAGATACACCCACACCAGCAGCAGGAGGAATTGGTAACTCGTGTGCTCAAGAACTCCACGCTGGAGTCGTGGCGCATTGCGACACACAGCAGAGTGATTTACATCCGATCACCAACGTTGACAAAGGAATCATCATCATTAATTACAGACCAGCACTCGTGCGTGTGGATAACGGAACAACCATCAGCCTTGAGGGCACGCACCTTGTAACATTCATACGGAGTGCTACGGTCAATGAGTCTACGTTTATCAACCATGATTAATTTAAACATTGACTGTGGCACCTTCTCTGCTATAGATGCACTACAAACATATACGAGGGCTGCTATATATGGTATATATTTCTGGCCTAGGCAACACTAAGTGATGCCAGGTGCAATCTGACATTTCCATTGAAAAGTTTGACATTTTTTATCATAACATCACTCAGAGATTTTGTCATTTAATCGTGAATTGTTTTATTTACAGGGAATTAAAAAATTCATCGCGGCCAAAAAATGGAATTAATTTGTGAACATTTTCGTGCGATTATTTTTCACAACTTTCGACGTGGATTATCACGACAAGACTGCTTCGATGAACTAAAATCTTTGTATGGCTATGAAACACCATCCTATAGCACTGTGAAAACTGGTACAACGAATTCAATCGAGGCCGACGCTCGCTCAAAGACGAATGCCGTGAAGTCCGTCCAAAATCAGCCGTTGTGCCAGAAAGCATCGATGCCGTACGTGAACTGATAATGCAAGACCGTCATGTAACATACCTTCAGATAGAGGCATGCCTATGCATTTCTCCCACCAGCATACATTCGATATTGCATGAATACCTGGCCGTAAAAAATGTTTGTTCTCGTTGGATCCCGCACAATTTGACTCGTAGGATGTTTTTTAGGGGGTTTTTTTTCAATAGGATTCAGTTCGGCCATCTTTAATGTCAGCTGACATCTGTCGAGTGCTTCATGTTCAGTTTGGTTTGGCAATTCATAATGAACCGGTTAACAGCTGAGCAGCGATACCAAATTGTTGAATTTTATTTCGAAAATCAGAGGTCGTTGGTGAAAGTTCACAGTCAAGCCATCGACTTATTTGGCGAAGTGTTCGGTAACACCGTTATCGCCAGAAATTGTCCTGTGCCATGACCTCCAAGATCGTGCAATATTACACCATTGGATTATTTTTTGTGTCGGTATTTAAAGTCGTTGGTCTAGCCTACGAGCCAACATTTTACTTCTCCATTTATCGGATAAGCACATCTGCGTTACCAACGGGTATGATATGAGTAGGTTCAATAACCGAACGCTTCATGAACTTTCATTGGTTAACGTTCCACTTCTGGATGAATTGCACGATTTCTGCTCGTGATGCTAATATTGATATTTTCAAGACCTTTCTATATAATCTACTTAAATATGGGAATTGAAGAAGTGCGGCGTGCAGCTGCACACGCCGCACTGACAAATCAGCAAAATAGACACCACAAATAACACCAACAACAAAGTCTGAAGCAACTCAAAATTCGGCTGTAAGAAATCCGTCAGGAAGCTGGTGCCGCACTTCACAGGAAAAGACGGAACCGTTTATTACAAACCTGGAGGATGCTTGAGACCACTAGAATTAGCCTCTTCGAGTCACTGACTTATGGTTGCGGAGTCACTAGAATCATTTTCCCAAACGGCTTTGCCTGCTGATGCTGTCACTCTTGAAGAATGGAAGCAGCTTATCGCTAAATTAGAGTAAGAAAACCTCCTTCTTGCCACATCCTGCCCTGCGGTTCTTAGCACGAATTTACAACAAAAGTCTGGAAGTCCGCTAATACAGGATGCGACAGCATAACTTCCTTTTTTAAAATGCGCACCATTCAGTAAGTTGTTGGCCATTAGCGGAGCGCTAGTGATCCCGTTCAATTGGGGCTTCTGCAAAGTTTTGTCCCGACAGTCGCCATCATGCATTGGAATAGAGGCCTACTGCCGTTGAGGCCTACCTAAGCGGATAATCGGTTATTACAACACAGCGTGCATTTCGGAATCGCTTTAATATAGCCCCGTTGGCTCCCGTCCCAGACCGCAAATCAATTGTTACATGGGTCACTACAATCAGGCAAACTGCAAGTGCGACAAACGGGTCCCTCGACCCGTTAGAGCACCTGAGAAATTTGAAGCAGTGTGAGCGTCAATCTCATCTCAATTAGAAGCAATTTGGAATGGCCGGCACGCTCTTCGCATTTGTCCCCTTGTGATTTTTTTATGGAGTTTTTTGAAATCCCGTGTTTATGTGAACCGTCCAAGAAGCCTACAAGATTTGAAAACCAACATCCATGAATAAATTGCCAACATAACACCTGCTATGTTAACAATAGTCACGACAAATGCCTGATATCGGTTTGCGCAATGTATGGAGATGGGGGGATGTCACCTATTAGATTTCATCTTAAAAAAAATTATAAATAAAAACTTTTAACATGTACCTACTTTATAAAAATAAATAAAAATTTTTCGATGCCTACAATAGTTTTTATTGAGTTCTGAAAAAAGAAAATTTTGCTGCCGCATCCTTAAACCAGGAAAACGAGCAACTGAGTTGAACTCCTAAAGACCAATCAGCCTTCTTCCCTCCCTGTGCAAAACTATGGAGAGGTTAATCCTCAACCGACTGTTCAAGTTAAAGCTGCTGTAAAGGCGATTCCAAAGTTTCAATTTGTATTCCGGCTTCAGCATTTTTCCCCTTTTTTTCGGGATAATTTTCATTTACAGATTAATACAGACAAATAAAAATGTAAAAAAAAAATGTGTGTTCATAAAGACACGCGATAAAAGTGAAACTTTAGTGCTAACGTGTCATTAGAGTCAGACTAACCATATTTGTTATTAATTATCTGGGTTGAAATGGAAATTATTGAAGAAATCATGTTCTGACTATAAATCTTTTTATTTAAAGTTTATTATATCATGTTACATCATCTTCATTGGTCAGAAAAGAAACAATACGTTTATGATGGCCGATGTAAGTTATGAAAATTCTCTATTTTAATTTCTTTCAATAACGTAAGAAAACTGCATCAATTGTTGTTCGGGGTCGTGTGATGGATTTTTTTTGTGAATTGTTCGTTTTTAGAGCCAATGGTTCTTCTAAAAAATTGAATCAAAGGCACTGCATCGTATAACCAAAATTAATATGGAAATCGCCCCCTAGGTTAATAGAGATTCTACCCCAATGACACCCAATTATGTGCATGGTAATAATTGCTAATAAAGGAACTTGATAATATTTGTGATGGACTGATTAGGCGAAATATAAATTGGAATGATCATAATGCGTTGGCCACCGTCAATCTGACATTCTGCTTCATACATTTCTCCAATATTGAACATGATTTGAGTTATTTTATAATTATATCCATATTGGGTGTAATGAAATTTGTTCTATGAGGTGCGTTTTTAAGTACAGCTACTCCTCCGGCTTTTATACTGGGTCGATTAAACTAAATAATGCTGTCAAAATTGGGAACCTCAATTGGTTGATAAATTTCTTTTCACGTCTCCGAAAGTATTAATATATTGGATCGTTGGATTACTCGATCTTCCATGTCCTCCTTATGAGCTTGTATGCTTCGGCACTTTAATGTTATTGATAAACTTTAGCTGTCTATGAAGTCTCGAAGGCTTGTAGTGAAAAAAATCAATGGATTTGTTGATAAGCGTTGAAACTCTTGTTAAAGAGAAAGCATTTTCTGAGACAAGCCAATGGAGTGTTGTCATAATTATTAACGAAAATTGAAAACGGTATTACATTGAATCCGGTATAGATTTAACTGATAAAATCGCTGTTTTATACGAGAGAGAAAGCAGATAGTCTTTGCCCACATGCGATCAGGCTCTTTCAATTCAGTTATATTTCTCTTTCGATTTTCTTTCACCCCACGCTTTCGTTCTTTCTGCCCCCGATTTCGTCTTCTTTATTATTAAACAAGTGAGAAAAGTTATCTTCGGCTTGCCGAAGATGGTATACCCTTGAAAACAAAAAAGTTTTTCATACAAAGACTTGTTATACCCTGTACCCATTAAAAATGGGTGAAAAGGGTATCATAATATGGTGCAAATGTATGTAACAGACAGAAGGAAGCATCTCCGACCCCATAAAGTATATATATTCTTGATCAGCATCAACAGCCGAGTCGATATAGCCATGTCCGTCTGTCCGTCCGTCCGTCCGTCCGTCCGTCCGGCGTTCGTCTGTCCGTATCAACGCCTAGATCTCAGAAACTACAAGAGCTACAGACATGTGCCATATATCTATGGGTAGGTAATTACCATACGCAGTATGATATCACCCCCCGTTCCCCGCAAACCGCAAAAAACTGCCACGACCACGCTTCCCGCAAACCGCAAAAAAATTCCATGCCCACAATTATTAACCTACTGCTATGCAATTCGGCATATGCGTTGGTGCTTATAAAACCTATTTAATTTTTAAATTTGAACCAAATCGGATAAGAAACACGGAAGTTATGCCACATGCAAAATCTATGGCAAGGGAAGCAGAAGCGCAGCAAAACACGCATTGCGCGACGCCGACTGCGACGTTGACAGCGAAATGTGTATGGCTTTATGACACACGAAACCTATTTTCATAACCAAAATCATACCAAATTTATATTGTTATGGTCCTCTTTTCTAATAGAATATTGTTTCATTTATTTATTGATACTAAAGAAGTAAATTGTAAGCATGTCTAAGGGTACAGGGTATTTTGCAATCGGGAAACTCGACTGCTGCTACCTTACTTGTTTTCATATCGGTCGTTTGTATGGAAGCTATGTGATATAGTAGTCCACATGCGCTTTTTGTCACAGGGGGGCAAGTCTGGGGAATACGGTGGCTGTGGCATCGTTACTGTTTTGGCCAAAAATTGTTTATCTCATAACACGTTGCGTATATAATTTGCCAATTCCTCATAAAATCTAATTTAAAAAAATATCTTACGTCATTTCCAACCGTATGACACTAGACGTCCAGATCATCATAAAACAAGTAAGGTAGCAGCAGTCGAGTTGCCCGATTGCAAAATACCCTGTACCCTTGGACATGCTTACAATTTATTTATTTAATATCAATAAATAAATGAAACAATATTCTATTAGAAAAGAGGACCATAACAATATAAATTTGGTATGATTTTGTTTATGAAAATAAGTTTCGTGTGTCATAAAGCCATACACATTTCGCTGTCAACGTCGCAGTCGGCGTCGCGCAATGCGTGTTTTGCTGCGCTTCTGCTTCCCTTGCCATAGATTTTGCATGTGGCATAACTTCCGTGTTTCTTATCCGATTTGGTTCAAATTAAAAATTACATAGCTTTTATAAGCACCAACGCATATGCCGAATTGCATAGCAGTAGGTTAATAATTGTGGGCATGGAATTTTTTTGCGGTTTGCGGGAAGCGTGGTCGTGGCAGTTTTTTGCGGTTTGCGGGGAACGGGGGGTGATATCATACTGCGTATGGTAATTACCTACCCATAGATATATGGCACATGTCTGTAGCTCTTGTAGTTTCTGAGATCTAGGCGTTGATACGGACAGACGAACGACGGACGGACGGACGGACAGACGGACAGACGGACATGGCTATATCGACTCGGCTGTTGATGCTGATCAAGAATATATATACTTTATGGGGTCGGAGATGCTTCCTTCTGCCTGTTACATACATTTTCACCATATTATGATACCCTTTTCACCCATTTTTAATGGGTACAGGGTATAAAAAGTATCAAGCAAATTTAAATTTTATCTGCAAAAGCATGAATGTTATATATTTCGTTTCGTTCAGTATAGTGGCATATTGTCAACTGATTCCGAACGTTCCGATTTTTAAATTTTCAAGTTGATAAAAGAGAAAAATTGGTTGGCGTAAAACCAGACATACTCAAAAAAAGAACATAGCACCATACTACGAAAAATACAAACAGCCCAGTGAGAATACTGCTGAGTATAAGACAGTTTTATATTATGTACATATACTATATGACCGTTTTAGGAAATCCATTAGAGGGAAATTTTTTGGAAAAGAATTGAATTTTTGTTGTAAAATGAATTTGTAGGAGTTCAAGGAATTATAAATTCAAAATTAGTTCTCGAAACTATTCTAAGCTTAGGTACCTGTGCTCTTGTTGCCATGAAAAATGGTATTTTAAATAATTAATTATTTTATTTATTTAATTTATTTAACAATTTAACCATGATCTGCTTAATATAAATACAATATAACTATACTAAGAGGAATTCCAAAATTTTAGATTTATTAACTTTAAGGGATATTTCAAGGGATACCGTATGGGATAAGAGGTTTGCATTTTGACCAGTTTAGGAATAGAATATTGCCTGAACACCACGAAAAGAGCTTTTTTTTTTTTTATTATGCCTTACGGTAGGAAAATTAAAATCTTCCAAAGATACCCCTTACCGTCCATAGGTGGCATGCACGATTCATAACCCCAGTAAAGTTATGCCTACGTACTAAAAACAAAAACCTCCGTATGCTCTTCTGTCCTTTACAAGCTCACCGGGACTGCCAGTCAAGTTATTTCGTCGGTGAGCAGGATGTGAGCCCGGTTGTACTCCCTTCCTCCTGCCACCGTATAGGTGTACGTCGCCTGTATAAGCCTTCAGCTCTGTTGGCCATCTCGTCGGCTCGGATCCGCTTCATCATATCCCTGATGATGTTATGTCCCCGCTCCCAAGAGTCGCTGTTCTCCATCATGGCCGCGATCAAGCCGCCAGGGCTGAGCGGGGCACCGATCAGCGCCCTTAGCTGCACCCTCTCCTCCGTGAACCTGGAGCAGTGCATGAGTACATGCTCTGCTGTTTCCTCAGCATCGGGGCAGTGGAGGCATTGAGCTGCCGTGGTGGAAACGGAGTAGGTATGCCCGAAAGCAACCATGATCCGTGAGGAACTGGTTAAGATGGTAGTCCAGTTTTTTGTGGCGGCAATTGGCCCACGCCGTTAAGTCGGGGATGAGTTGGTAGGACCACCTCCCCCGATGCGATGTTATCCATCTAGTCTGCCACTCTCCCTCCAGTCGCTCGTGAGCCTCCAGCCGGGTAGCACCTTCTCGGACCTGACAAATAGCCTTTATCTCCAGGTCGATTGGCGGCAAGCCTGCCAGTGCTAGTGCTGCGTCTCCGGATATGGTCCTGAAGCCTCTAATGAGCCTAAGGGCCATAGACCGTACCACCGCGCGTGCTCCTTTCAAGTAAGTGCCTTTCTTGGTGGCGTTGCTCCATATTGGTGCAGCATAGAGCAGCGTTGCCTTGGCTACCGCCACCAGTAATTTCCTTGCCGGGTAATTTGGACCTCCTACATTGGGCATGAGCCTGGACAAGGACGCAGTTGTTATTGCTGCTTTCCTGCTTGCGTAGCTAGCATGCTCCTTAAAAGCTAGCCTGTGGTCTATCATTACTCCCAGGTATTTTAAGGAGTCTTGTGATGCCACCTGTGTCCCGTTGACCATGATAAGCATTCTTTCCACCTTCTTCCTGCTGCTTAATAGGACAGCCTCGGTCTTGTGCGCCGCAATTGCTAAGCCGGCTTTCTCTAGCCAGTCGGTGGCCATAGTAATTGTCGCGTTGCACTTCTCTTCGAGGACTGCTATTGTCTTGGCCAGTGCAGTTATTGCCACATCGTCCGCAAAGCAATGTAGCTCAGCTCCTAAGGGCTTGTTGATGCCAAGGATTCCATCATACATAATGTTCCACAGGATCGGTCCAAGCAGAGATCCTTGTGGGACTCCTGCAGAAACACTGTAGCATCTCGGGCCAGCGTCCGTGTCGAATCAGAGGACACGATCCGTGAAGTACCTTCCAACGACGATCCTGAGGTACTCCGGGATACCCATCCTATGCATGGCGCTGAGGATAACTGGCCATCTGGCGGTGTTGAAGGCGTTCTTCACGTCCAACGTGACGATTGCGCAGTACTCCTTCCTTCCACCCAGCCATCTATCGCCATCAAGTGCGTTCTCGGCGATGTTTCTCACCGCCATAAGTGCGTCCAGAGTGCTCCTGCCCTTCCGAAATCCGTGCTGCTGTGTACCTAGGCCGTTGCTGCTCTCGGTGATTGCCTCTATTCGAGCATACAGGATGCGCTCGAATAGCTTGCCCACGATGTCCAGTAGGCACAGCGGGCAGTAGCTAGCTGCGGCGTGTGCTGATCCCTTGCCTTTCGGCAGCAGAACTAGGTTTTGGCTTTACCACCTCGTCGGAAAGACCCCGTCCAAGAGACACTCCTGGAAGGTTTCCCTGAATATATCGGGTCTAGTTACCGCCGCTGCCTTGACGACTGCTCCAGGAATTCCATCCAGGCCAGGAGCTTTGGTGGGCTTGATTCGCTTGGCTGCCTCCACAACTTCGAGGTCTGTAATGCTCGGGAAGTCATAGGGGGGGGGAGCTCCTGCTGTTGGCCGCCATAGAGTGGTCTGCCTTGGGAATAATTCTGCTACTATGCTAGCCAGAACATCCGGGTCAGTTGGAGTTGCCCTCACTCTTCCTTAGCTTGTTAGCTACGAGTTTGTAGGCAAGTCCCCAGGGTTCTCTATCCACGGTGTCTAGCAGTTCCTTATAGGCCCGCGCTTTGGCTGCCAATATGCCGTGTTTAAACTCTGAGCGTTTGCTTCTGAAAGCCTCCATGAGTTCTGCGTGCTGGGTGCTGTCTCTGGCTCGTTGCGCCCTTCTCCTTGCACTTAGGCATTCCGAGCGTAGCTTGCTTAAGTTGGCGCTCCACCAATGCACTGGGGGCTTGCGCTGCTCTTTTTTCCTCCTAGGCATGGAAGCATCACACGTTGCCTCAAGCATCTTCATGAGGTCGGCCGCCATTGAATCTGCGTGTCCAGTTGAGATTTGGAGCGAGTCGATTTGGTATGCCAGCATAACTTCGTCGATCTTCCTCGAGTCCCAGGCTTGCCCGACTGATCTTCTCTGCCGCCTCCAAGTCGTGCCCTTCGGTAAGATGCAGAAGGAAATCAGTGCGTGGTCACTCAGCGTTACAACGTCGTGGACCGTCCAGCTCGCGTTAACCACTAACCCTCTGCTGATGTAGGTGATATCGATATAGGACGAACCCCTATCGTTGTTGAACGTTGGTTTGCAGCCGTCGTTCAGCAGTACCAGGTCCAACATAAGCATTGTGTTTATAACTGCTCGGCCTCTGGGATTGGATATCCTGCTGCCCCATTCTTCTGCCCATGCATTGAAGTCGCCCGCGATGATCTTCGGGCCGCGTCCTCTCGCATGGCTGCCCAGCACCTTCATCATCTGCTCGAACTGGTCTGTGGTGTCGCTAGGGGGGGCGGAGCAGCTGTAAAAATGCACTGCTTTTGTTTTTGCATATGCTATTCCGAGCATCGGCGAGGCCGCCAATTCCTGTATAGTATGTGCAGGTTGCTGCAACACTTCATGGCTGCTTTGCCGGTCTCGTCCAATGTCGTTGTGGGGTTGCCTCGGACAGGGTAATAGGGTTCGCTCAAAAGCATGATGTCTACCTTGCGCTCCGCCGCAGTTTGGGCCAGGAGGCTCTGAGCAGCTGCGCAATGGTTAACATTGAGCTGAACAATCTTAATTTGCTCCTGCATTATGCTGGGACTTTGCTTCTTTAAGGCTGGCTCTGTATGTCGGGCACGCGAAACAGCCCGTCGGGTGGTTTTTGTCCACTTCGTCGCAGCATATTAGGGACTTTGGTGGTACAACACATCCCCTTGCCTTGTGTCCTCGTTCGCCGCATCGCAGGCAGCAGTCTGATCGGTCGGTCGCCTTGCAGGTCGTTGCTCGGTGCCCGTAGCCCAGGCACTTGTAACATCTCGTGGGCCGGACGTCCTGGATGATGCGGCACCTTGACCACCCCACGGTTACCGTGCCCTTCTTTAAGACCTCGATCGCATCATTCGCGTTCATCAGGACAGAGGCTATCTGAGTCCCATCCCGCATCCTACGTAGACCTTTGATGTTCTCTGGTTTCAGCTGAATGCCTTGAAATTGGGAGACCAGGCAGCTGTGGAGATCTACCGCTGTCGTGGCCTCGTCCAATCCACTGCAGGATAGTGCAATTCTATGAGTTCCCGTACGTACCGAAGTCATGTCTTTTAGAGTTGCTTCCAGCTCGGTCTTAAATTTGGGGACGCTGTCTGAGACTGTTCCCTCTACTTCCAGCAGTAGTTCCCCTTGCTGAGTTCTGCGGACTTTGCGTACATGTTTGCCCAGTTCGCTGAGGTTCGAGTCCGCTTTCAGTTTCCGGAGCATTTCCGCGTACGAGGCCTCTCCCGTCTTCTTTAATATAAGTGCCTCCGGCTTCTTCCTCAGGCGTTTAGGCTGAACTTTTTTCCACTCGCCTCCAGTGCTAGCCTCCTTGGCGACGGATGCATAGCTGCGCGGATTGGACGCGTTTTCTTTGGGTTTGGCTATGCCGTCTGAGCTCACCGCGGGGTAGTTGCCGCGCTTGGGTGCCTGTGCTTTAGGCTCCTGGACTTTGGGCATCTGTCCCTTTGGCAGTTCCCTTGCTGGTGTAGCCTTTTTTCCAGGCTTTTGGGGCTCGGTTTGGGTAGAAGCGGTCGTAGAAAGATTCTCTTTAGCGCCGCCTTCGTGAAGCTCGATGGCCCTGTTGCTGAGAGCCGAGAGTTCCAGCAGTACGCTCTTGTCCTCTATGACTACATGGCGCCGAATTTGTAGTATCGCGTTAATTTTATTTCCCATCCTAGCGAGAATGCTCCGCAAGTCTTCATGTTGGAATCCCGCGGCGAAGTCGAGTTGCTCGTATTAGTATCGCTGCTGGCTACAGGGGCCGAGTTGTCCAGCTCTGCCGCACTGCGGGGGCTAGTCGGTATATCCTCCAACACAACCGCCGGCGCAGGGGTTCCCGCGGCTAGGTCTAAAGGCCCTATAGGCGATCCGATTGGTGATTTCCTTAATTTCCTGAGCGACGGCACGCTGATAACGTCCTTTGCCTTCTGGTTACTCGTATTGATGGCGCTGCTGGCTGCAGGGGCCGATTTGTCCAACGCTGTATCACTGCGGCGGCAAGTCGGTATATCCTCCGGCACTACCGCCGGCGCAAGGGTTCCGGCGTCCTGCACCGCGATTCCTCCTCCTTTTGTTGGTGACCTTGACATTCTGGAGCTCCTCCTGAATGGGTCATCATTGGTGGGGGCGGGGCCCCCCGCTGCTCTGTCCATTTAGTTCCCGATCACCAGATCTGGCAGCACTGTTGGCGACGAGTTGACAGCTCCACCGGCTGATTTAACAGGTGGGCCTCCCACCGCAAATAGTGCAATCGGAAAAGCAAAAAGTGAGAAATTGTATTTCGACCTTTTTAACACACTTGCTTTTGGTTGGTTCGCTCAACCGAACAATTACACGTTCCCACGGTGTGGCTCTGTGCAATTTAGGCTTGTTCCAGCTGGGCTGTCTCCGTTTTTTATATCCTCCGGCACTACCGCCGGCGCAAGGGTTCCGGCGTCCTGCACCGCGATTCCTCCTCCTTTTGTTGGTGACCTTGACATTCTGGAGCTCCTCCTGAATGGGTCATCATTGGTGGGGGCGGGGCCCCCCGCTGCTCTGTCCATTTAGTTCCCGATCACCAGATCTGGCAGCACTGTTGGCGACGAGTTGACAGCTCCACCGGCTGATTTAACAGGTGGGCCTCCCACCGCAAATAGTGCAATCGGAAAAGCAAAAAGTGAGAAATTGTATTTCGACCTTTTTAACACACTTGCTTTTGGTTGGTTCGCTCAGCCGAACAATTACACGTTCCCACGGTGTGGCTCTGTGCAATTTAGGCTTGTTCCAGCTGGGCTGTCTCCGTTTTTTATGGTTTTTTTGCGCTGCTTATGTTAAACACGTCTTTATTGATCAGAATCTCTCTTCTTCTTCCCACGAAAAGAGCTTATCTAGGTCTAGTTGCAGATTCCTGTGCAGAAAATGTTCCGAGAAGAAATAGCATAACTTGACATCATCACATTATGAAGACCGTTAGAAAAGAGTATTAACAACAGTGGTCCTACATGACTTCCCTGCGGGACACCCGATAAGACACTGATGACTTTCGACTTGGTAGTTTTAAATAGAACACGCTGAGTTCGATCTGAAAGGTAGGAAGCAATCTACATAAGGATATTTGGTGGAAAACCAATAAGCGAGAGTTTCCGTAGCAGGGTCTGAAGATGAACTGAATCAAATGCTAAAGTCAGTATAAATTACTTCATTTTGCAATCGATGATTGAAGAAAATTCTAGTAGATTAGTTGTTGTCGAGCGAAGCTTGACAAAACCATGTTGTGCAGGTGAGATTATGCTCTTGCTTTCATGTTGCAGCTGCGATGTTATGAGTTTCTCGAGAAGCTTGGGAATACCGCAGTAGTTCCTCAGTAGAAAGAGTTTGGATCCTTTCGAAAATTTAATTTAATTTTGTAATATATTTTTTATATAGTTGATTTTTAAGGTCAACAAACTGGTTGCGGATGAGTAGGTTATTTGAAAGATGTAACAAGGTTCGAAACCTTGGAGACTTGTGTCTCAAGATTTCCTATTTTTAATTTCAATATATTCTATTCAGCTTTCTCCTTTCTCCAGCTCATAGCTTAATATTTACATTCTGTGTGGGTGCGGGACTCATAGAGCATTGTCATTCATTCTACTCTTTTGGTCTTCAAAATCTTCCAAGTTCAAAAAAAGAAAGCAAAATGAATTAAAATCAAAATACAGAACTCCGTTGGCAATATTTGCATTAAAATTATAAAAAGAAAAAGAAAAAAAAAGAAAAAATAGACAGAAGGAAGCAACATGACATCTTCGAGCTAAGGACCAAAAAAATCTTTCAAGATCAAAAAAAAAAAAAAAAATTTATATCAATAAGGTTAACTCCGTTCACTGGCAATATTTGCATACAAAAAAGAAAAAAAAGACAAAAAGCAGCGCGACATATTCAAGCTAAGGACCAAAGGAATCTTTTAAGATAACAAAATAAGTTTTACTCCGTACACTGACAAATTAAAAACTTCAGAATAAATGAAAAAAATAGACTCGAGAAGCAACATGGATATTTGAAGAACTACCAAAGAAATTTTCAAAGTTCCAAAAAAGAAATTAAAAGTAAAATAAGCTTAACTCCGTGGACTGACTCCTTGAAAATAAAAAAAGGGAGAGTATATGTACGACTTGCAAAACAAATGAAAAAATAGACTGCAGAAGCAACAGGACATCTCCAATGAAGGACCAAAGAATTAATGACGAAATACTCTATGAGAAGTGGATCCTGGGATCCTGTGGCTTCTGTTTGGGTGGTGCGTTTGGCTGGCGGTCCGCTCAACAGTCACCGTCCGAATTGCCAGAGCCACTGGACTCGGACACCTTCTCGTTTCCGTTCATCACGGAGACGGGCGAGTCCGCCTATAAGGGACGTGGCTCGCGGTACTTGCTGAACAAGCCGCGCACCTTGTTCAGCGGCGTTTGGAATGACTGCGTTACGGTAGCTGCTGCCGCCAATGCAGAGAATGCGGTGCTGGTGCTGGGAGCCGATGAACTGGTTACTCCGTTTGTGACAGTGGCAAAGCCGGCACTGGCTGCAGGCGGAACGGGCGCCGGAGTGCGCGGCAATCGCATCGGTTTCGGCGGCGTCATCAGCGTTGAACTGGGTCCGGCACCACGTCGTCCAGAAGACACCGCGGCGCTCAGCTTGGATTTTCCAAACAGGAGGCCATCGACTGGCCGGCGTGGTTCATCGAGACGCTGTTCTACTTGTTGGGTGTCCCCGAAGACCAGAAGACCGGCTTTTGGGTCTTTCGCACGTTTCGTGTCAGTCATAAAAGCAAGCATCATCTTCGATGTAGGACTCCTCCTCGTCGCTGTTCTGCCGCCAAAAGGAACCGCCTTTGGTTACGGGAGCCACGAGACCAGCAATTGGCGCAGTTTGCGCAGCGTTTGGAGCATCTGCAGCCGCATGGCCACGCTCACCTCCTGGGAGTGGGCAATGTAGCTGGCCACCAGGTGGGCGATGCGCGAGTGCAACATGCCAAAGTCCACGCAGATGAAGCGTGCATCGTCCTTAAAGCTAACTATCAGCCATTTCAGTCTTTTGAGCTCGCAGAGCAGCGTGTCGTTGATGGATACCATGTTGCCAATGTTAAGGAGACAGAGTTGCCTGGCGGTTTTGACATTGATGGAGTCAATATTTCAAGGACAGATTTATTTAAGGCGTTATGAATTACTACATAAAATGAGTCCCAGCACCATCGATATTGCTGAAATTTAAGAGATAACTCCAGTTAATATTAGCCAAGTGGTTTCGAAGGTCACAATAGTCGGTTTTTTTTTTTAAACTTTTGACAAAACTGGGTGCAACTCAGGAGAGTCGATAATTAGCGAAACCAAACTATAATGGTGTGAGTCCTCAGGAGACCTTATTATTGTGGCAGAAGGAGGTTATATTAGAGAAAATGAGGTCAAGCAACCTGCCACGGGAGTTTCTTCTAGGGTTAAGCTGGAAAACGGCAGAGTCGGCTAAGGCATCAAGGAAGTCATTTTGGATAGTGGGTAACAGCGAGTTATCGTCGTCAGAGTTGATCCACGAAATGAGGGGCAAATTGAAGTCACCTATAGTAAAGGGTTTTCCAATAGGGGCGCTCGAACTTTGACACCTCACTGCGGTCATGTTGTTTGAGTGACAGATGTCAAATGCAGTGTAATATATTCATTCAGTCCTTCCAAACCACCATGGCAGACTATAGTGTCGAGCACGTGCAAATCATAAAATGATTTTATTAAAATGGGTCTTCAGTTCAACCAACGCTCCGCAAGAAAATCGTCTTCAGCCAAGAGGCGCATTTTTGGATGAATGGCTATGTCAACAAGCAAAATTGCAGTATTTGGGATGAGACCAATCCACACGAGGTTCACCAAGTGGCAATGCATCCGCAGAAACTGACTGTTTGGTGCGGATTTTGGGCCGGAGGCGTGATTGGTCCGTATTTTTTCGAAAACGATAATGGTGTGGACGTCACCGTCAATGGTGAGCGATACCGGTCGATGATAACCAACTTCTTTTATCCTGAAATCGAGAATATGGATCTGGACAAAATGTGGTTTCAACAGGACGGCGCTACGTGCCACACAGCACACGCTACGATGAATGTTCAGCACGAGCAATTTCCAGACATGGTTATCTCGCGAGGAGGCGACGTGAACTGGCCACCGAGATTGTGCGATTTGACAGCGCTGGATTTTTTCTTGTGGGGTTTTTGTTAAGTCGCAGGAATGTGCCAACAAGCCGCAAACTACCGATGCCCTCAAAGTCAACATACGCGTCGCTATCGATCAAATACAGCCTGATTTGTGCGCCAGAGTCATCGAAAATTTGACTTTTCGTGTGCCATCAACCAAAGCCGTGGCGGTCATTTCAATGATGTCATGTTTCATACATAATGGTATTGATGAACCTTTCAAATAAAAAAAAATTTCGCAAATATCTCTCCTTCATGTATTTTTTTTTTCAATCATCCAGCACCGTCACCGCCTAGCGCTTCAAGCAGGCCCAAGGAACCGACAGTGCCACCCAAAGGGCACAGATTCTGGCAGCACAACCCAAGGTGCAGGAAAATCAACAATAAAAAACAAAGCAGGAGCATTATAAGTGGCAGCAAGAAAAAAAAAATAATAATGTTATTATTAATAATTAAGAAAACTTTGTAACATTGAGCGGAATCACCTCTGCCCGATAGCCTGTAAAGCTATACGAAAACTACAGGTTGGAAAAATAAGTTTATCTACATGTCAATTTTGACAAATAAAATAAATAAAATAGATTTAAATGTTATTTATAAACTAGAAGTAGAATCAAACAATTAAAGATAAATAACATCCATTTTACTAGCTATTTTCATATCATAACATTATAAATGTATTAATAAAACTGTATAAACTGCACAATAAATGTCTAAAGAAAAGATACAACAGTAGAGCCGATGGCTTTGAAACAGTTTAATTAATGATATACAATACAGGGTGCGTTATGAAAGTAATGCGCATGGTTTCATTGTCACGTAACTACCTGTCGTAGCACGCTCGGACCTGTCTGAAAATTTGGGGCGGAGTCTCTCCTTTCCAACGCGCTCGGTCTCAGTTCGCTCTGAGCAATAGAAGTGGTAGGACGTGTCGTAGAGCGAAGTCATTTTGTATATGAAAGACCAAGGGTTCTAATTAAATTTTTAAATATGTACATTAAAAATGTTTATAATTAAATATGGATTGGCAAAATGTAACAGCCACCATAAATGAAATTAAAGAAAAATTTTACAAATCGTACAAATGTTTGTCTCAGAAGAGGCCAATTCATAAAGCAACGGCAAATAAACATACGGCAGCTTTAGTAGATTGCTTTAATAAAGCAAGGACTCTCATTCATAACCAGAGAGGAAAGTTGGATAAATAGCAGTGGACATCAGTCTCCAAATTTTTGATAAAACTTTAAAAAAATCTTATACAAATAAAGGAAAAGTACAAGTTGGACATATCAATACCAACAATTTTATGTTCCCCTTTGACACTAGAAGTTAGTGAGGAAACAGCAGAATCATTAAGTGATTCTGATACAGAAATTAAAGGAGAACATCTTAACAATCCCGGCGGTATTGAAATTATCGGAAGAATTCGAATTTTCAGAGTACCAAGAAACAGACACAATGACAGACTATTTAGCCCCCATAAGGGCGTATATAAAGGAAGTTTCTAGTTCAGTACCAGAATTCGATGGAAAAAAAATTCATCTTTGAAGGTTCATAGTGGCAATCAAATTGGTGGACCTTGTAAAAGGTACATATGGGGACATATGGTCGCTGTCCGGAGCAAAAGAATCAGCCTGTGTTAAAATCTTCCGGCTGAGAGGGCTGAAAATTTTGATGACAGCTTAAGCGTTGCCTGTGAAATTCCAGTTCCAACGAGTGTTACACGTATCTGAGTTCCGTATCGTACCTAGTAAGCAGGGCCGGCGGAAGGTGTACGTCGGGTAAGGAACACTCCTCATGCGAAATCTGAGCGGGTGAGGAATTCATCACCCGAAAAAATTGTATTGTGTATCGCGATTCGGTTGATGATCTTGATATCGAAAATTTGATGGACGAGTTCATTTCTAAAAATTCAAAAAGGAGTACAACCTTTGCAAAATCCGTGAAATGAAATGTTCTGGTACATTTTTTACAGTATAATAAAAGATTTCTAATCATTATGAAATTGTGTGTTTATTGACCTAAATAAACATAAATAATTTTTAGTTAGATACAATGTACATAATTTTGAATGATGTTGTAAAAGGGGGGAGGGGGCATACAAAATTTCAGAGCTCCTCAACCCACTCAGAAGTGTTGCCCTGCTAGTAAGGATGGGAAAGCTAGGATGCTAGTAAGGATGCTAGTAAGGTGTGCCGTCTGGACAAGCATGTGCCCAGTGAGGGAGCGATGGTTCCCATGCCTCCTGCCTCTTGCTACTCCGCCTCGAAGGTGGCTCTGTCCAAGTTCGACTCGGACGTCTTTCTGCCCTACGAAAAGCTGAACAAGCGCCTGGATGTCGTTCGCAGTCACCTGAACCGACCCCTTACCCTCTTCGAGAAGGTTCTGTACTCCCATCTGGATGACCCGGCCAACCAGGACATCGAGCGCGGCACCTCGTACCTGCGCCTGCGTCCCGATCGTGTGGTCATGCAGGATGCCACCGCTCAGATGGCCTTGCTGCAGTTCATCTCCTTGGGCCTGAAAAAGGTTGCTGTTCCCTCGACAGTGCATTGCGATCATTTGATCGAGGCCCAGATCGGAGGACCCAAGGACCTCAACCATGAAGTGTACGATTTTTTGGCCTCCACCTGCGCCACGTACGGTCTGGGCTTCTGGAAGCCCGGCAGCGGCATCATCCATCAGATCATCCTGGAGAACTACGCCTTTCCCGGCCTGTTGATGATCGGTACCGATTCCCACACCCCCATCGGCGGTGGTCTGGGCGGTCTGTGCATCGGTGTCGGTGGTGCTGATGCCGTTGATGTCATGGCCGACATTCCCTGGGAGCTGAAGTGCCCCAAAGTGATCGGTGTTAACCTCACCGGCTGATTGGAAGATACGCGAGTGCAGACGTCTCACAATTGTGCTCCGTGAATTTAACAATCTCAACAGTGTAAAACTCTACATAAAAACATATAAAGTGGTACCACCACCAAGCGAAAAGACGCTACTGTGTGCAATGTGCAAGCACACAAAACCTTGTGGTACTTCTATTAAGTAATCTAAGAAAAACATAAAATCAACAATGCCAATGTATAATAATGCAAAAGCAATCGGTAAAAGTGCCAAAAACAATAATATTCAAGACGTAATCAGAATGCAATGGAAAAGAGAGCAAGGCGAGCGTCGTCTCTCAGTGGCTCGCAATAATGCCTACCTGTCAATAATTTCCCCAACAGCAACAACAAGCAATGCAAGCGATCGATCTATTTCTCCCGCTCCACTGGGCTCAAAAGAAAGTTGGAGTGTAGAATGCGCGGCATTCTCTTTGCCAACAACATCAACAACAACTACGCAACCTTCGTTCTCCCTGTCTCAGTCCACAGTGACTGCAACAACAACATCAACGGCAACGTCAATGACCACTGCTGCTATGCCCGACCGGCCAATACTGCAAAGTCAGCAGTTTCCGAGTGAATTACCTAAACAACCTACCTCAACTTTAAACTCACGTCCAATTATACAGACCGGAATGGATCGATACATACAAGTTACCAAGCGCAAATTAAGCCCGCACAATAAAAAGTTGGGCAATAATCCAAAGCTAAATAAAACCTCCGAATCAAAATCAAATCAAGAAAACATTTCAAACGATAATAGATTCAAAATTTTAGGCGAATACCTTGAAGACGAACCCGAAGAAGTGGCCACAGAACCTGCAAAGCCAAAACACCCTCCCATCTACATAAGAGACTCAAATTGTTCTTCGATCGTCGAACGACTTACGGAGGTAATAGGCACCAACAACTTTTATGTTACCCATATAAATAAGGGCAATATACGCGAAGTCAAGCTTCAAGTTAAAAATGAAAATAACTACTGCACCGTTGAGAAAAACCTAAGAGCTACAAAGAAAAATTACTATACCTACCAATTAAAGAGCAGTAAAGGTCTTCAAGTGGTAATCAAAGGCATCGAACCAACTGTGTCAACTGCAGAAATAATCTCTGCTCTACAAGAAAAAGGATTTGAGGTGAAATCGGTGAATCCACCGCAGAATAACAGTGGAGGAGCCACATAAGCGTACTGCTCCTGTACAATGCACGAATTGCCAGGAGTTTGGACACACTAGAACCTACTGTACACTACGCCCAGTGTGCGTAGGTTGCGGAGACTTGCACGACTCTGGCATCTGTCCAAATAATAATAACGACCCTAATCTAAGGAAATGCGGCAACTGTGGTGGAAACCACACAGCAAACTTTAGAGGGTGTCCAGTCTACAAAGACCTCAAACCTCGCGTTTTTAAGCAACCATTCCCCAAACAGAACTCTGTAACTCCATCTCAATCAACACCGGGAGTCTTTTTCACCAAAGCAACTAAGTCCTCCTTTGAACCTGTATGCACAATTCCAGGAGTATCATTTGCAAATGCCTTGACAGGCATAGTAAAGCCAGCTTCCAAGTCGGCAATCTCCCTAACACCAGCAGCCCAATCAACATCAGAGAAACACCACATCTTAGAACAGCCGTCAACTGGAATTGAATCACTAATTAGTTCACTTCATAAAAGCATGATGGAATTTATGCAGTTTATGCAATCTACAATACAAAACCTCATGCGAAATCAAAACATACTTATGGAAATGCTTGCATCCCAACACTCCAAACCATAAATGGCTATTTTAAAGATATGTTTCTGGAATGCTAACGGCATTTCACAGCACAAAAACGAACTTATTCAATTTCTAAAGGAACACGACATTGATATAATGTTAATCTCGGAAACCCATCTCACAAATAAAAATAACTTCTTTCTTAGTGAGCACACTTTTTACTCAACGAATCATCCAGACGACAAAGATCATGGGGGAACAGGCATCCTTATCAAGAGACGCATCAAGCACCATCAATTGCAGCCATTCGCAACCAATTACTTCCAAGCTACGTCAATAAGTATTAAAGTGTCATTCGGCAGTCTTAGTATTGCCTCAATATACTGCCCACCACGGTTTTCTATTTCGGAAGAAGACTTCATGGAATATTTCAACCAACTAGGTGCCCATTTCATATCAACAGGCGATTATAATGCCAAACACACGCACTGGGGCTCCCGTCTTACAAACCCAAAAGAAAGGCAATTATACAAAGCTTTAATCACAAAATCGAATAAACTTGACTTCATATCTCCGGGTAGGCCTACACATTGGCCAGCTGATCCAAACCAAAAACCGGTTCTTATAGACTTTGCTATGACCCGAAACATACCAAAACAACTAACGCAGATAGAAGCAATAGCCGACTTCTCCTCGGACCACTCTCCTATCCTTCTTCAACTGTTCGAACAACCACCAACGTTGGAACGGCCTGATATTATTACATCCAACCAACCAAACTGGCTCCGCTAAAAAAAATATATAAGCTCACACATTGAGCTAAGCCCATAACTGCACTACGAGGCTGACATTGATAATTCAACAGCTTCTTTTAGAAAAAAGACATTTACGACGAGAGTGGCAAAAAAACAGATCACCAGCAAGCAAAGAGAAATTAAAAGCTGCAACTCGAAAACTCTCTAGAGTACTGAAACAAGAAGAAAATCTTGCACAACACCAATACATCGAACAACTCTCTCCAACATGTGCCAAAAACCCACTCTGGAAAGCGCGCAGTCTCAGTGCCCCTATTGAAACAGACAGCCCTATCCGAAGTCTTACAGGAAGATGGGCTAGAAGTGACTCCGAAAAGGCGAACGTGTTTGCAACACACCTCCAAGAAGTCTTCCAACCAAATCCTGCGACCAATTTATTTGAGCTTCCGGAATTCTCAAGCTCGGACATAATACGCCCCTGAAATTCCGATCAAGCGAAATTATTCAAATAATCAAAGAGCAATTAAAGCCGAACAAAGCACCGGGCCACGATAGAATTACTCCAAAAATGATCATAGAACTACCGAGCTGTGCTGTAAATCATTTATGCACGCTGTTCAACGCAATGACTAAATATGGTTATTTTCCTCAAAGTTGGAAAAAGTCAACTATAGTTATGATTCCAAAACCTGGTAAAGACAAAACACAAGCATCTTCATATAGACCAATAAGTCTTCTGTCCTGCTTATCAAAACTATTCGAAAAACTCATCTTATCGCACATCAGTCCCCATCTTAGTAACAGACAGCCCTATATAAATAACATAATCCCAATGCATCAATTTGGGTTCCGAGAAAAACATGGTACAATAGAACAGGTAAACCGTATCACCACGGAAATACGCTTTGCGTTTGAACAACGAGAATACTGCTCTGCTTTATTTCTTGATATTGCCCAAGCGTTTGACAGGGTGTGGCTCGATGGACTCATGTACAAAATCAAAACATTACTCCCCAATAGTATGCACAAACTCCTCGAATCCTATCTGCATAAAAGATTATTCTCCGTAAGATGCAGCGCCTCAACATCTGCTGAGCGTGAAATCAAAGCTGGAGTCCCTCAAGGAAGCGTTCTCGGTCCCATTCTATATACACTATACACATCGGACATTCCGACAAACATTCAACTTACCACTTCAACTTTTGCAGATGACCCTGCCATTCTTAGCCGGAGTAAATGTCCCCTTAGAGCAACTGTTATTCTACAAAATCATTTGGAATCTCTTAAAAAATGGTTAGCTAATTGGAGAATTAAAGTAAATGAAAGTAAATGTAAACACGTAGCATTCACACTGAACAGACAAACCTGTCCCCACCTTACTCTAAACGGAGCACGAATCCCCCAGTCAAACACCGTCACATACTTGGGTATCCACATAGCAGCCAAAAAAACTCAACTAAAGTTGAAGACCAACAAGCTCCATTGGCTAATCAACTCTCAATCTCCACTTTGCCTTGAATACAAAATACTTATCTATAAACTTTGGGGAAATGCCAGTCGTAGTAACATTGAAGTAATTCTAAGAGTTTAATCTAATCACTTAGACTCATCACTGGTGCTCCTTGGTATTTAAGGAACGAAAACATTTATCGAGACTTAAATATCAACACCGTTTCTGACGAAATTTTCCATCAAAAAGCAAAACACCAAGCTAAATTAACATCTCATCCAAATCCTCTTGCACGCTCGCTAACCAGAACTTCCAGTTGGAGTAGACTTCAACGTGCCGATCATCCACTCGCTCAGTTCCGATATAATTAGAGCCGTGCTTAAAACTAAACCCATCACAAAAAAAAAAAAATGGATTTTAGTTATAATATTAGTCTAAGATTTTAAAACTTGTTGTTAGTCTCTATTAAGAAGAGAAGATCCAGCAAATAAAATAAAAAAAAAATAAAATTGGAAAAAAACCTCACCGGCAAGCCGCTGATCTCAGCGGCTGGACTTCGCTCAAGGACGTCATCCTGAAGGTCGCCGACATTCTGACCGTCAAGGGAGGCACCGGCGCCATCATCGAGTACCACGGCAAGGGTGTGGACTCCATTTCCTGCACGGGCATGGCCACCATCTGCAACATGGGTGCTGAGATCGGAGCCTTCACCTCGTTGTTCCCCTTCAACCAGAGTATGGCCGACTACCTCGACCGTGACGGCATCTCCAAGGTCTTTGACAAGTTCGGCGGCACTGTCCTGACCAACGCCTGTGGCCCTTGCATTGGTCAGTGGGACCGCAAGGACGTGAAGAAGGGTGACAAGAACACCATTGTGACCTCTTACAACCGTAACTTCACCAGCAGGAATGACGCCAACCCAGCCACTCAATGTTTCGTCACCAGCCCCAAACTGGTAACAGCTCTGTCCATCGCTGGTCGCCTGGACTTCAACCCACTTAGGGATGAGCTTACCGGCTCTGACGATAAGAAGTTCAAGCTCAAGGCTCCCTTCGGTGATGAGCTGCCAGCCTAGGGCTTGCGTGACCGTCGCTGTGGATCCCAAGTCGCAGCGCTTGCGGCTGTTGGAGCCCTTTGACAAGTGGAACGGCAGCGATCTGACCGACGTGACCGTTCTCATTAAGGTTAAGGGCAAGTGCACCACCAATCACATCTCCGCTGCCGGCCCTTGGCTGAAGTACCGCGGTCATCTGGACAACATCTCGAACAACATGTTCATTGGCGTTACCAACTACGAGAACAGTGAAATGAACAACATTAAGAACCAGCGCACTGGCTCCTGGGGTGGAGTTCCCGTGACTACAAGGCCAATGGCATCAAGTGGGTGGCTGTCGGTGACCACAACTACGGTGAGGGCTCCTCCCGCGAGCATGCTGCCCTGGAACCCCGTCACCTTGGAGGTCGCGCTATTATTGTCAAGTCCTTCGCCCATATCCATGAGACCAACTTAAAGAAGCAAGGTCTTCTGCCTCTCACTTTCGCCAATCCCGCTGACTACGATAAGCACTAGCAAGATCTCCCTGCTGAACCTGAACTCTCTGGCGCCCGGCAAGCCCGTGGAATGCGAAGTGAAGAACGGCAACAAGGTGGACAAGATCACGATGAACCACATGCTGAACGATTTGCAGATCGGCTGGTTCAAGGCTGGCCCATTAAACGGTCCTGGACCCACTTAAGACCCCTGCCCAGAATCGCTATCCCAGATCCGTTTAATCGAACACACTCAGATTCATAGGGACACAGTCACGCATTGCAAGCAATCGAGTTATGGTATTGTTTTTATGTTGAAAGTTTTTCTCAAATTGTCTAGATTTTATTTCGAGTATACCGAGTGTGCTATTTTTAAAGTGAATGAATTATGTAACATCTAGTAATACCGAGGATTGTCAAACTTTTATGTATATTGCAGTCCAAGTAATAAAAACAAAATTGATTGGCACAACTTTGAACTTGGTACAGGATGAAACAACAATTCTAGCAATAAATAATAAATAACAAATAAAACTTCAATTGTTGGTGAGACATCCCAAAACATCCTCGTAAGCCTCGTATCAATAAAGGTTTACCAGCAAATCATACCACCAGAATAAGTACCAGCGACGCAATTAATGTAATGATATAAAAGGCCGATCACGAAAGTTTTAAAACCGTGCTGGAGGCAGGTACATGCATAACTATAGACGCTGCCATAG
The DNA here is from genome assembly GCA_018150545.1 of Drosophila ercepeae. Taxonomy (NCBI): domain Eukaryota; kingdom Metazoa; phylum Arthropoda; class Insecta; order Diptera; family Drosophilidae; genus Drosophila; species Drosophila ercepeae. Next base: position 22,115,350 of record JAECWL010000161.1, on the reverse strand, counting down.
GTACATAAGTACCAGTACAAGAGTTACAGGAAATGTGAATTCCATATTGTATTCCAATAGAGGTACCTCTAACAGAGGTAATAGTTACAATGGTAACTGTCGCGACTGAGGCAATGGCCGTTACAATAATAGAAACTATAACAATAATGGTTATAACGGCAATAATTATAACCAAAATAATGGTAATAATTATAGAGGCCGCGCAACTCAAATAGAGGTAGCCGAAAAAACCAAAATGAAAATAATAATAACAACTATGGAAATAATTCGAGAAACTCTCATCAGCCCTCAGATACACAGGAATAGACAAAGCAAAGGTTCACTGAATCAATCTCTTTTCTTAGTTGACACAGGTGCAGACATTTTAATTTTAAAAGGAGAAGCCGATTACTTCAATAACATACAGTATGACAATAGAATTAATATCCAAGGCATTGGCCAATAGATTATTGATTCCAAAAGTTTATTTAACAAATTAATATATAATTCCACACAATTTTCATATAGTAGATCAGCAATTCCCAATACCATGTGATGGAATAATAGGCATTGATTTTATCAAAAAATTTAATTGCCAACTAGATTTCGAACCTACAGAAGATTGGTTTATTGTTAGACCTAATATTTTAAATTGTCCGATTTATGTTCCCATAACATATAACTCTGGTAATAATGGGATACTATTACCATCTCAAGATATCCGAAAGATCAATGTAACTTCAATTGAAGATACAAATATATTGATCCCAAATCAAGAAATACAAAAATGTATTTATATAGCAAATACTATTTCAACATAACAGAATGTTTTTGTACGAACATTATATACACAAAATACTGATCAATTAATAAATTTGAATATTAGAATATGAACCACTTTCGAATTATCACTTACTTCAATCTAATGAAGAAAAAAGAGAAGAAGCTGTACCAACTTTCAAAAAACTTCCCTCCACAAATTTGAAACACAATTAAAACAAGTGAGAAAAGCTATCTTCGGCTTGCCGAAGATGGTATACCCTTGAAAACAAAAAAGTTTTCCATACAACGACTTGTTTTCATATCGGTCGTTTGTATGGCAGCTATATGATATAGTGGTCCGATCCGGATCAAACTTTCACAACTCGTGTATGGCTATGTCAAATAAATAAATGTTGAATTCAGTTGTAATAGCTATATGATATAGTGGTCCGATCCGGATTAAACTTTCACAAATCGTGTATGCCTATGTCAAATAAATAAGTGTTGAATTCGGTTGCAATAGGGTGGAAAACAAAAAAGTTTCCCATACAAAGACTTGTTTTCATATCGGTCGTTTGTATGGCAGCTATATGATATAGTGGTCCGATCCGACCGATTCTTAAACTTGATCTGCGTGCAACAAAAATAATGATCTGGTAAAAATTTCAAAACGCTAGCTTTAAAACTACTGTCTATTTTTTGCATAGAAACTGACGGACAGACGGACATGGCTATATCGACTCGGCTGTTGATGCTGATCAAGAATATATATACTTTGTGGGGTCGGAGATGCTTCCTTTAATGCGTTACACATTTCTGGACAAAATTATAATACCCTTTTTCAAGGGTAAAAGCTATGTAGTAAATATACAGATATATTGTGTCTGACAACAAAACCAGTATCGGCAAACAATTTTTATAAGCAGAAACTGAGATTGAAAGATGACGAACCAGACTATATAAAAAATTATAGAAATCCTCATAGTCAGATAGACGAGATTCCAGCTCAAGTACAAAAATTGATCGATGATAAGATAGTAGAATCAGTATCAGTATATAATAGTCCACTTTTATTAGTACAGAAAAAAACGCTCCCAGACTCGGAAAAAAAATGGCGATTAGAAATCGACTATCGTCAAATTTGATGTCAGTTTTTCACCAAACTGAACTAGAAAAGAGTTCAAGAAATATAACTTCATTTTCAACAGCAAACGGTTCATATCGTTTGGTTTGAAAATAGCGCCTAATTCCTTTCAATGAATGATGACTATAGAATTTTCTGTGCTTGAGCCTTCGCAAGCATTTCTCTACATGGATGATCTGATAGTCATAGGTTGTTCCGAAAAGCATATGATTAAGAACTTATCAGATGTTTTTGACAAATGCAGGAAATACAATCTTAAATTACATCCTCAGAAATGTTCATTTTTTACGCGTGAAAATACCTTTTTGGGACGCGGATAAAGGAATATTGCCGGATGACAAGAAGTTTAATGTCATCCAAAATTATCCAGTACCCCAAAAGCGTTTTGTTGCGCTTTAGTAACTATTATAGGAGATTTATTTCGCCGACTATTAACGGCTCATAACTATTTATTTATTATGTAAAAAGAATATTCCCTTTGAATGGACAGAATATTGTCAAAAAGCATTTTTCCATTTAAAAACTAAACTGATGGAACCAACAATCGCATACCCTGATTTTATTAAAGAATTTTGTATTGAAACAGATGCAAGCCAGATGGGGTGTGGCGCAGTTTAATCTCAAAACCATAATGGCCACCAACTTCCAGTTGCATACGCATCAAGATCTTTTACAAAAGATAAGAGAAATAAAAGTACAACCGAGTTAGCAGCAATACATTGGGCAATAACCCACTTTAGACCCTATATTTACGGTGAACATTTTACAGTCAAAACAGATCATAGACCACTTACCTTCTTGTTTTCAATGACTAATCCTGGCTCAAAATTAACTCGTATGAGACTTGAATTGGAGGAATATAATTTTACAGTTGAGTATCTGAGAGGTAAAGAAAATTACGTTGCTGATGCGTTATAACCATCAAAGAACTAAAAGAAATAACTGGTAACATAATGAAGGTCCCTACAAGATTTCAAAGTACAACAAAGAAACAAATAAATCTGAATTGCATACGCAATCGATAGAAAAAGCTTTAATACCCAACGTATGCCAAGTCATCAAAAACGATGAGGTACGTAATGTAGTGACCTTACAAATAAAAATATGTTTCTTTAAACATGGGAAAAAAATTTACTGCAAGATATGATGTTGATGATTTATATACAAATCGAGTTCTTGATTTGGATCAATTTTTTTTAAAGGCTTGAAAAGCAGGCCTGTATATACAAAATCAGTCAACTTAAAATGGCACCGTGGGAAAATATCTTTGAATACATTTCAATTGATTATTTTAAAAAAATGGGCAATAAAATATTGAATAAATTAAGAGTAGCGCTACTCAACACGGTGACCTTAATAAATAATAAAAAAGAAGCAATTTCTACACGACGATCCATTACAAGGAGGACATACAGGCATTTCTGAGACCTTGGTCAAGGTCAAAAAAATTATTATTGGAAAGGTATGTCTAAACAAATAACAGACTACCTAAAAATATGTCAAAAATGCCAAAAAGCTAAAGTAAGCAAGCATACAAAGACTCCAATGGCTATTACTGATACCCCTGAACATGCTTTCGACAGAGTGATTGTGGATACTGTACCAAAGTCGGATAATGGCAATAAATATGCAGTCACCCTCATCTGCTATACCCATACCAAACAAAAGCGCAAGTACCGTCGCTAAGGCAATTTTCGAATCTTTAATTCTAACTTACGGTCCAATGAAGACGTTCATTACGGACATGGGTACAGAGTACAAGAATTCAATAATCACGGATTTATGCAAAAATTTTAAAATTAAAAATGTAACGTCTACCGCTTATCACCATCAGACAGTAGGTGTAGTCGAAAGAAGTCAAAGATTTTTAAATGAATACATACGATCTTACATATCGATTGATAAGACTGATTGGGACGTATGGCTTCAGTATTTCGTCTACTGTTTTAATAAAATCCCGTCTATGGTATATAATTATTGTCCATATGAGTTAGTATTCGGTAAAACAAATAACCTACCCAAACATTTCAATAATATAACTAGGATAGAAGCAATTTATAATATAGATGATTATGCTAAGGAAAGTCAATTTAGATTGGAAGTAGCATATAAGAGAGCTAGAATTATGCTTGAAGAGCATAAAAGAAAAAATAAGGAAAATTATGATTTACATACGAAAAATATATAAATAGCAGTAGGAGAGAAGGTTTTATAAAGAAATGAAGTACTAGATTTTAAATATACGGGACCTTATAAAGCAGAAAAGATAAAAGAAAGAGACAATATAATAATATCAAATAATAAAAATATAAAACAAGTAGTACATAAAGACAGATTAAACATTTTTTATTCATGATTGACATCATAAATAAAAATGAAAAAAATATATATAACAAGTAAGGTAGCAGCAGTCGAGTTTCCCGATTGCAAAATACCCTGTACCCTTAGACATGCTCACAATTTATTTATTTAGTATCAATAAATAAATGAAACAATATTCTATTAGAAAAGAGGACCATAACAATATAAATTTGTTATGATTTGGTTATGATTTTGGTTATGAAAATAAGTTTCGTGTGTCATAAAGCCATACACATTTCGATGTCAACATCGCTGTCGGCGTCGCGCAATGCGTGTTTTGCTGCGCTTCTGCTTCCCTTGCCATAGATTTTGCATGTGGCATAACTTCCGTGTTTCTTATCCGATTTGGTTCAAATTTAAAAATTAGATAGCTTTTATAAGCACCAGCGCCGAATTCATTGCATTAGGACAATAATTGTGCGCGTGGCAGATTTTTGAGGTTTGCGGGGGAGCTTGGTCGTGACAGTTTTTTGATGTTTGCGGGGGAACGAGGGGTGATATCAAAATAAAAAAACAAACTTGTACTACGTATGGTAATTACCTATCCAACTATATATGGCACATGCCTGTAGCTCTTGTAGTTTCTGAGATCTAGGCGTTGATACGGACAGACGGACGGACGGACGGACGGACGGACGGACGGACGGACGGACGGACGGACGGACGGACGGACGGACGGACGGACAGACGGACAGACTGACATGGCTATATCGACTCGGCTGTTGATGCTGATCAAGAATATATATGCTTTATGGGGTCGGAGATGCTTCCTTCTGCCTGTTACATACATTTGCACCATATTATGATACCCTTTTCACCCATTTTTAATGGGTACATGGTATAAAAATAAATATGGAAAATATAATAAATAAAATAACTACCTAAGTTACGCTATTTTTTAAAAGGAGGGAGATTTGGTATGCATATATATTGAGTATACACTGTATACAAATACAGTTCAATATTTGATCAAAACATACAGGGTGCGTTATGAAAGTAATGCGCATTTTCTAAGAAAAATATATTTGTTGATCCAATCAGTACAAATTATTAAAATTCTTCAAAATAGTAACTTCCTGCGTCAATACACTTGCGGAGACGTGTTTGCCACGCCTGGAAAGCACCTGAAACTCCTCGACAGAAATGCCTTTCAGGAACCTTGTTACGCGAGCTTGGATGTTCTCCACCGACTCCCAGTGTTTTCCCTTTAGCTCTCTCTTCAGTAGGGGGAACAAAAAAAAGTCGCACGGAGCTAAGTCAGGGCTGTAAGGAGGCTGGGGCACAACTGAGATCTTCTTCTGAGTCAAGAAGTTGGTGACGACGAAGGCCGTGTGGCTGTGGGCGTTATCGTAGTGGAGCATGAAAACGTCTTTGATGTCTGGCCTGACGCGTACGACTCGGCGTTTTAGTCTCTTGAGTACCTCTTGGTAAAAGGCTCCGTTGACAGTTTGTCCTTGCGGTACAAACTCAAAATGGACGATTCCTCGGACGTCAAAGAAGACAATCAGCATTGTTTTGATACGAGATTTGCTCATGCGCGCCTTCTTGGGTCTGGGAGAAAATTGTGTGTGCCACTCGGAGCTCTGTCGTTTGGATTCTGGATCGTACTCGAACATCCAGGATTCATCCCCAGTTACAGTAAAATTTAAAAAACCTGGATCATTTCTAATCGATTCCAACAATTCTTCACAGCGCAAAACTCGAACGCTCCATCGCACCGTGACACAACAGAAAAAATGACTTCGCTCTACGACACGTCCTACCACTTCTATTGCTCAGAGCGAACTGAGACCGAGCGCGTTGGAAAGGAGAGACTCCGCCCCAAAGTTACGTGACAATAAAACCATGCGCATTACTTTCATAACGCACCCTGTATATATCGCTGCAACTCAGCGCTAAAGGCAAGGGGAAGTGCGCATGTTATTATGGCTAGCGTGGGAACGCTGATTATGAAATTGTATTAACAGGCCGCTCAAGTGAGTGATCTTCTTACATCTTCTTGCACTTGGGCATCGTTTACTTTAACATTGTATAAAAGTTCTACAATGTGTTAGTATTTACAGGGTGCGTTATGAAAGTAATGCGCATGGTTTTATTGTCACGTAACTACCCGTCGTAGCACGCTCGGACCTGTCTGAAAATTTGGGGCGGAGTCTCTCCTTTCCAACGCGCTCGGTCTCAGTTCGCTCTGAGCAATAGAAGTGGTAGGACGTGTCGTAGAGCGAAGTCATTTTTTCTGTTGTGTCACGGTGCGATGGAGCGTTCGAGTTTTGCGCTGTGAAGAATTGTTGGAATCGATTAGAAATGATCCAGGTTTTTTAAATTTTACTGTAACTGGGGATGAATCCTGGATTTTCGAGTACGATCCAGAATCCAAACGACAGAGCTCCGAGTGGCACACACAATTTTCTCCCAGACCCAAGAAGGCGCGCATGAGCAAATCTCGTATCAAAACAATACTGATTGTCTTCTTTGACGTCCGAGGAATCGTCCATTTTGAGTTTGTACCGCAAGGACAAACTGTCAACGGAGCCTTTTACCAAGAGGTACTCAAGAGACTGAAACGCCGAGTCGTACGCGTCAGGCCAGACATCAAAGACGTTTTCATGCTCCACTACGATAACGCCCCCAGCCACACGGCCTTCGTCGTCACCAACTTCTTGACTCAGAAGAAGATCTCAGTTGTGCCCCAGCCTCCTTACAGCCCTGACTTAGCTCCGTGCGACTTTTTTTTGTTCCCCCTACTGAAGAGAGAGCTAAAGGGAAAACACTGGGAGTCGGTGGAGAACATCCAAGCTCGCGTAACAAGGTTCCTGAAAGGCATTTCTGTCGAGGAGTTTCAGGTGCTTTCCAGGCGTGGCATACACGTCTCCGCAAGTGTATTGACGCAGGAGGTGACTATTTTGAAGAATTTTAATAATTTGTACTGATTGGATCAACAAATATATTTTTCTTAGAAAATGCGCATTACTTTCATAACGCACCCTGTATAAGCTAAAGTAATAAATATATAAAAAAGACGCTCCGCTTCTGGCGTCACCGGCAGCGCAGCTCCGCGGTTTTAGGCTAAGCGAACCTTTTATATGAAGAGGTAAGATCACTCAATAAATATACTTTGGAGCGGGACATTCCCTGCTCCAATTTAATAATTTGGATTTTTGGATTGTGACAACTCTTTACAGTGGAATTACTTTTTCCGACGCCGATGATACATCTTTGGAAATAAGAGAAATTATATAAATAATTACAAAGCAAAATTCTTTTGACATCTTTATTTTCGCTCCCAGATCAGTTGAAATCATCAGTCTTAACTTAGTCAACATTCAAATGAGCTCCAATAGTAAGTAGTGTGAACGATTTAAATATTAATCTATAAAGCATCCCGTAATCATAACTTTCTCACTTCACAGAAATAACAGTTGCAATATGATTTTGCTTATGTAATGCTGAAGCTTTTAACTTTTAAAATGTAGCGTTTTAATCCACATCTTTGTACACTGAGTTCACAAGCAACCGTTTTCATTAAAAAAAACCATGCACAATAATTATTACATCTTATATAGGTTCTGAGAAGTGAATTAGTAGGGTAAGTTGTTCAGTTATGGCCATGGTTTGGTTGTGGGCGCCCCTGCGTAAGATTTGACAGAAAACAGATGCGACTGTTTTGAGAAGTGTCAAGCGTGTGTCTATACAGTACGAAAGTTTTGTGCAGATACAAAAAACAGACTCATTTTTTCGGCAATTGCTCGTTGACTTAACCAAGCATAATTCTGATAATTCTCACTAATGTTTGGAAAAACATTTTCATTAAGAGCTAATTGAGATTCTTAAAATCGGCAAAAGTCGTTGGTAAGAGTAATTAATCCAGATGCCGCATCAACTGGGACTTTTCCATTTCCAACAGCTAACAACAGCTTCAAGTGATTTTTTGCCATTGTGCACTCATCCCAAACAATGAGCTTGCATTGCATCAACAATTTTCCCATTGCACTGGATCGGGAAATGTTGCATGTTGGAGTATCATGTTTAAATTGAGTGTCAAGTCAAGGGCAGAATGTGCAGTACGACCGCCATCAATAAAATGACAAATGTTTTCCCTGTTCATCCAGGTGCGTCCAGAAAGAATAGACCACCAGTATTATTGCCCACCGCTAGAATTAATGTCTCGTATACTTGTTTTTGCTGTTCATTCAGCAACGGCACATTATTTCGAACGAATTCCTGCAATGTATGAACATTGTATTGAAGCTCTCGATTTAATTCTTGGTTGAATGCATCGTGCATCGATCGATTTAACGCAATCATTCCTACTTCAACCAGTTGCTTGTTTGCAATAGTCAAGCATTGACCCTCAATCAGAATCAATCCTTTATTGTAGATTTCATCGGTTATTTGGATGTCAGAATTATTCGTTTGAATGCGCAAGCGATGCAAGATATCTTTACATATGTACATATGTCGTCTTTGTATTTTGTATAACTGAATTGCTTGTAAAGGAAAATATGTGGTGATAATTGCGAACAGCGTTTGTATTTGGTACGCATTTGATGAAACAACTAAATCCGCAAGTGTTCAATCCCAATGAGAATCGTTCTCCAGAAAACCCAATAGTTGACATGCTTCTCGATATGTTTGGCATTGGTGGCCATTCACAGTTTTCAAATGAGCAAATTATTTTGGTCCACGTACATTTACCAACAGCATTCGCAAATAAAAACATTCATCATTTTTAGGATAAACAGTATACATGCGACCTAGTCCATCAGTGGAAAACATCTGTTGCCAATCTGGAACTGGGGTTCCTTGTCTGAGTCGTTGGAATTTCTTTTTTCATTGATTGCAAGTGTAATAAAGGGTGCTTAAATTTTCAAGGGCCGATGTTGATTTTGAATAAAACACAAACTATTTAGGAAATTATTGAAATTTTATTTTATTATGATATATTGGTATTACTCAATTATGTATTTAACAAAATATCGGCCAAATGAGCGCCGCGACCTCGGCGGCACACCTCCATACGATGGTTCAAATTTTCGATGACGCTGAGGCATAATGGAGGTTTTATGCCGTTAATGTGCCGAATTATCTTATAATATATCTCATGAATTATTGCTGGCTTATCGACGTACACCTTTTCTTTCAAATAACCCCAAAGAAAAAAGTCCAACGGTGTCAAATCACATGATCTTGGCCAATTGACATCGCCATTACGTGAGATAACACGGCCATTGAATTTGTTGCGCAAAAGAGCCATTGTTTCGTTAGCTGTGTGGCAAGTGGCACCGTCCTGCTGAAACCACACATCGTCCACATCCATATCTTCCAATTGTGGCCATAAAAAATTCGTTATCATCTCACGATAGCGAACACCATTCACAGTAACTGCCTGACCGGCCTCATTTTGGAAAAAATACGGCCCGATGATGCCGCCAGCCCATAAACCGCACCAAACAGTCACTCTTTGTGGGTGCATTGGTTTTTCGACAATCACTCTTGGATTCTCATTCGCCCAAATGCGGCAATTCTGTTTATTGGATTCGTCAATAAATAACTGAGGTGAAAATGTGCCTCATCACTAAAGATGATTTTCTTCGAAAATTGATCATCCACTGTTGCCGAGGTCGCGGCACTCATTTGGCGATATTTTGTTACATACAAGTACATAATTGAGTAATACCAATATATCATAATAAAAAAAAAATTTCAATAATTTCCTAAATAGTTTGTGTTTTATTCAAAATCAACATAGGCCCTTACAATTTAACCACCCTTTACTTGGGCATTTCAACGTACATCAGCGTCGCTGCGAATGGATCTGCGGCATATTTTTCACGAATTTGAAATGACAATAATCGTCATAGTGCTTTATTAGTACTGACGTATCGGCCCATTTGGAAGTTGCTGATTTCGACATTCGCTTTTTCCGACGCAATACCAAACACACCCATGTCAAATTGATTTTGATTGATTTGGCCGAATGACAAGTGTCAACGTTTGCATGTGTTTCGAAAATTCGTGATAGCACCGGGCAATTTGGTACAATGAATTAATTTCCTATCTCAATCTCTTGATTTTGAACTTTAACTTTGATAATGGATATGGATATCCATCGTTCCATGTGACTGTTTCAGGAACTAACGGTCGCGGATATCGTTTTGTGCACTTTTCATCAGCCATGCAAGGCCATAATGGATTTAATGCACCGCATGGTCCATGCATCATCTGTGTCGTCACAATGTCGTGTAGATGGTGATTAGTGACTGGATCAGAAATTTCAGAATTGTCATCCACTTCATTTGAATGTAATTTGTTCAGTAACCAAGTTATTCGTTGATACGCCTGACAATGCAAACTGAAATGAATTATTAATGGAAACCAATAATAGCAATAATTAGTGTGTGAATATTGTACCCGTAGTTGGATCGACCATCTTCAGCGTATTGTCGTATCCGTCTTGCCCTTGCCAATAAATGATTGGATATTGTAACGCATCGTACAAACGATGTGTCTCGTTTACAAGATGCATGATATTGCTTTTTCGCTGAACGACAATGTCTCGCGATTTAGTTGGATCGCCAACAATAATTGCAGCAGCATCATTAACGGTGGGTGCATTAAATCTTCGCACAGTTCACCTGTTGGGGTACAATCCGCTCTTATAACAAATTTTTTCATATCCGATGGCATTCGTTCCAATGCTGTTTTGAACATATTAACCACAGCATTATTAGCGTGAAAAATGCTTCAAACTGTTCAATAATTGGTCTCTTTAACTGTTGTCTTCCCTGTATACCATCGACGAAAATAAATATATATGCAGAAATTGATGCGGTTTATTTGGTGTTGGCACCATTGAACAATGCAAATGATATATTTGTCCTTGTATCTGTAGTATGTATGTACATGTAGTTGTTATGTGTTGCAATTCATTGTGTTGGTGTGAGTGATTGGTTATGTGTGTTGTATCTTTTATATTGCAAGTCGGCGTGAAGGCGCCTTCGGCGAAAGCAGTTATTTTTTTTTTTTTTTTTTTGTTATACCTTACGGTAGGAAAATTAAAATCTTTAAAAGATACCACCTACCGTCCATAGGTGGCATGCACGATACATAACCCACAAATTTGAGTTATGCCTACGTACTTAAAACAAAAACCTCCGTATGCTCTTCCGTCCTTTACAAGCTCATCGGGACTGCCAGTCAAGTTATTTCGTCGGTGAGCAGGATGTGGAGCCTGGTCGTACTCCCTTCCTTGTTAATTGGCCAAGAGGCGCACGTCCTTCATCCCTGGTTTCGCTGGGTAGTTTTCCTCCTGCCACCATATAGGTGTTCGTCGCCTGTATTAGCCTTCAGCTCTGTTGGCCATCTCGTCGGCTCGGACTCGCTTTATCATATCTCTGATGATGTTATGTCCCCGCTCCCAAGAGTCGCTGTTCTCCATCATGGCCGCGATCAAGCCTCTAGGGCTGAGCGGGGCACCGGTCAGCGCCTTTAGCTGCACCCTCTCCTCCGTGAACCTGGAGCAGTGGATGAGTACATACTCTGCTGTTTCCTCAGCATCGGGGCATTAGAGGCATGGAGCAGACTCTACGTGGTGGAGCCGGAGGAGGTATGACCAAAAGCAACCATGATCCGTGAGGAACTGGGTAAGGTAGTCCAGTTTTTTGTGGCGGTAATCCGCCCACGCCTTTAAATCGGGGATGAGTTGGTAGGACCACCTCCCCCGTTGCGATGTTCGCCATCCGCTCTGCCACTCTCCCTCCAGTCGCTCGTGAGGCTCCAGCCGGGTAGCACCTTCTCGGACCTGACAAATAGCCTTTATCGCAAGGTCGATTGGCGGCAGGCCTGCCAGTGCTAGTGCTGCGTCTCCGGATATGGTCCTGAAGCCTCTAATGACCCTAAGGGCCATAGACCGTACCACCGCGCGTGTTCCTTTCATGTAAGAGCCTTTCTTGGTGGCGTTGCTCCATACTGGTGCAGCATAGAGCAGCGTTGCCTTGGCAACCGCCACCAGTAGTTTCCTGGCCGGGTAATTGGGACCTCCTATGTGGGGCATGAGCCAAGCACGCAGTTGTTATTGCTGCTTTCCTGCTTGCGTAGCTATCATGCTCCTTAAAACCTGGCCTGTGGTCTATCATTACTCCCAGGTATTTTAAGGAGTCTTGTGATGCCACCTGTGTCCCGTTGACCGTGATCAGCATTCTTTCCACTTTCTTCCTGCTGCTTAATAGAACAGCCTCGGTCTTGTGCGCCGCATTTGTTAAGTCGGCTTTCTCTAGCCAGTCGATGGTCATAATAATTGTCGCGTTGCGCTTCTCTTCGAGGACTGCTATTGTCTTGGCCAGTGCAGCTATTGCCACATCGTCCGCAAAGCAATGTAGCTCAGCTCCTAAGGGCCTGTTGATGTCCAGGATTCCATCATACATAATGTTCCACAGGATCGGTCCAAGCACAGATCCTTGTGGAACCCCTGCAGAAACACTGTAGCATCTCAGGCCAGCGTCCGTGTCGAACCAGAGGAAACGATCCGTGAAGTAGCTTCCAACGACGATCCTGAGGTACTCCGGGATACCCATCCTATGCATGGCGCTGAGGATTACTGGCCATCTGGCGGTGTTGAAGGCGTTCTTCACGTCCAACGGGACGATTGCGCAGTACTCCTTCCTTCCACGCAGCCATCTATCACCATCGAGAGCGTTCTCGGCGATGTTTCTCACCGCCATAAGTGCGTCCAGGGTGGTCTTGCCTCCGAAAGCCGTGCTGCTGCGTACCTAGGCCGTTGCTGCTCTCAGTGATTGCCTCTATTCGAGCATACAGGATGCGCTCGAATAGCTTGCCCACGATATCCAGTAGGCATAGCGGGCGGTAGTTGGTTGCGGCGTATGCTGATCCCTTGCCTTTCGTCAGCAGAACTAGTTTCTGACTTTTCCACTTCGTCGGAAAGACCTCGTCTAAGAGACACTGCTGGCAGGTTTCCCTGAATATATCAGGTCTAGCTAACGCCACTACCTTGACAACTGCTCCAGGAATTCCATCCAGGCCAGGAGCTTTGTTGGGCTTGATTCGCTTGGCTGCCTCCACAACTTCGAGGTCTGTGATGGACGGGAAGTCATAGGGGGGGAGGGGAGCTACTGCTGTTGGCCGCCATAGAGTGGTCTACCTTGGGAATAGTTCTGCTACTATGCTAGCCAGGACATCAGGGTCAGTTGGAGTTGCCTCTCTCTTCCTTAGCTTGTTAGCTACGAGTTTGTAGGCAAGTCCCCAGGGATCTCTATCCACGGTATCTAGTAGTTCCTTATAGACCCGCGCTTTGGCAGCCAATATGCCGTGCTCAAACTCAGAGCGTTTGCTTCTAAAAGCCTCCATGAGTTCTGCGTGCTAGGTGCTGCCTCTGGCTCGTTGCGCCCTTCTCCTAGCCCTTAGGCATTCCGAGCGTATCTTGCTTAAGGTGGCGCTCCACCAGTACACTGGGGGCTTGCGCTGCTCTTTTTTCCTCCTTGGCATGGTTGCATCACAAGTTGCCTCAAGCATCTTCATGAGGTCGGCCGCCATTGAATCTGCGTGTCCATTTGAGATTTGAAACGAGTCGATTTGGTATGCCAGCATATCTTCGTCGATCTCCCTCGAGTCCCAGGCTTGCCCGACTGATCTTCTCTGCCGCCTCCAAGTCGTGCCCTTCGGTAGGATGCAGAAGGAAATCAGTGCGTGGTCACTCAGCGTTACAACGTCGTGGACCGTCCAGCTGGCGTTAGCCACTAGCCCTCTGTTGATGTAGGTGATGTCGATGTAGGACGAGCCCCTATCGTTGTTGAACGTTGGTTTGCAGCCGTCGTTCAGCACTACCAGGTCCAACTTAAGCATTGTGTTTATTACTGCTCGGCCTCTGGAATTCGATACCCTGCTGTCCCATTCTACTGCCCATGCATTAAAGTCGCCCGCAATGATCTTCGGGCCGCGCCCTCTCGCATAGCTGCCCAGCACCTCCAGCATGTCCTCGAACTGGTCTGAGGTGTGCCTAGGGGAGGCGTAGCAGCTGTATAAGTTAACTGGAGTTACATACTTATTGCGTATTCCCGCTTTAACGTAACAGTATCGGAGCTTTCGAGTCAAGGCCTAAGCTTTGCATAAGAACTTAGGGTAATCTTAAGAGATCGAATTAGGAATAATCAGTCGAGATTTGGAGATCAGAAGCGTCGGTCATCGCCACGCAGAAATATACAAATTCGTCTCAACAAATGCAGACCGCATTTATTCTAAGATTTATATTATACAAATAAATATAATTGTCAAAATCATCAACCTAAATTGGCGCCCAAATAAATCTAAAATCCACGACATTAAAAGGAGAAACACAACAGCTGGAGCAGACCTACTCAAGCGGAGATTACAATAGAAATAATAGAAATCACTAGATATTCCAAAACACCAAACAAATTGTAAGTACAACGCCAATTGATTAATTATTAAAAGATAAAATAAAAAAATTGTTCATGCAAATTGTTCAAAAAATAAAATCAAAAATTTGTTCATGCTCACGTGAAGGTTATTGAAGGTTATTGAAGATTATTGAAGGTTATTGACACGTTGATGAGTGAAGGTGACAAAGAGATAGACGACTTAATATCAAGTTGGAATAGAATATTAAAAGGGACTAGACAATTAGAAACCGCAAGCAAAAAAGCGAAATCAGAAAACAGAACTAGTAAAATGGAGTTATCAGCAATCCAACTGAAAGCTATTGTAGAAAGTGCCGTTGCAGGTGCGCTTGCAAGTCAAAAAGAATTATTTGACAAACAATTAGAAGCGATTAACGAGCGCATGGAAAAATGTACAGTGAACACCCCAGAAGTTGAAACTTACACAGATGCTGAAATTATACCAGGTGTAGAGTGTAATGAATCTCTAGACATAGTAAAGTCGCTGCCAGACTTCGAGGGCGAAAGCGAAACCTATGTGTCATGGAGAAAAGCGGCTCATGTCGCTTTTAAAGTTTATGAATCATACGAGGGGAGTTCAAAATATTATTAAGCCCTTATTTTCCGAAATAAAATTAAAAATTCAGCAAACAACGTGCTAGCTTCGTTCAGCACACCGCTGAATTTTAAGGCAATAATTAATCGCCTTGACTTTACATACGCTGACAAAAGGCCTATCTACCTAATTGAGCAGGAGTTGTCGACGTTGAGACAGGGTGATATGACGCTCACCGAATTTTATGATGAAGTTGAGAAAAAATTGACTCTGCTTACCAATAAAACTATAATGACATGCGATAAACCCTTGGCGATGTCACTCAATGAAAAGTATAGGGCTGACGCATTACGTGTATTTATAACAGGCACAAAGAAGTCATTGAGTGATATCCTGTTTGCCAAAGGAGCCAAGGACTTACCAACAGCCCTTGCTCTAGCACAGGAGGTTGAGTCAAATCACGAGCGTTATCAATTCGCTCTGAACTACTCAAGAAACTGTCGGGACAAAGTTCCCAAACTGGAAAAAAATACTAATAGGGATAGAAGCACTAATATGCAAGACAAAAACCCATATTTTAGTAAGCGTCAGTTTGTGCCCAGTTTTGACAGGCAAGCAGCTCAAATACCAGTCCAGGCACCGACTCAGCTGTTTGATACTGACGTATCGATGCGAACCATTCGATCCAACCAATTTAGACAAGCACCAATTTTGAACCAAGCTAACTTACCCCAATATCAAAATGTTTGGTCAACCCAACAGCAACAACAACATTACCCAAGGTCTGTTCAGGCACAAATTGCCTTTGAAATCGCTAGATATTCCAAAACACCAAACAAATTGTAAGTACAACGCCAATTGATTAATTATTAAAAGATAAAATAAAAAAATTGTTCATGCAAATTGTTCAAAAAATAAAATCAAAAATTTGTTCATGCTCACGTGAAGGTTATTGAAGGTTATTGAAGATTATTGAAGGTTATTGACACGTTGATGAGTGAAGGTGACAAAGAGATAGACGACTTAATATCAAGTTGGAATAGAATATTAAAAGGGACTAGACAATAAGAAACCGCAAGCAAAAAAGCGAAATCAGAAAACAGAACTAGTAAAATGGAGTTATCAGCAATCCAACTGAAAGCTATTGTAGAAAGTGCCGTTGCAGGTGCGCTTGCAAGTCAAAAAGAATTATTTGACAAACAATTAGAAGCGATTAACGAGCGCATGGAAAAATGTACAGTGAACACCCCAGAAGTTGAAACTTACACAGATGCTGAAATTATACCAGGTGTAGAGTGTAATGAATCTCTAGACATAGTAAAGTCGCTGCCAGACTTCGAGGGCGAAAGCGAAACCTATGTGTCATGGAGAAAAGCGGCTCATGTCGCTTTTAAAGTTTATGAATCATACGAGGGGAGTTCAAAATATTATTAAGCCCTTATTATCCGAAATAAAATTAAAAATTCAGCAAACAACGTGCTAGCTTCGTTCAGCACACCGCTGAATTTTAAGGCAATAATTAATCGCCTTGACTTTACATACGCTGACAAAAGGCCTATCTACCTAATTGAGCAGGAGTTGTCGACGTTGAGACAGGGTGATATGACGCTCACCGAATTTTATGATGAAGTTGAGAAAAAATTGACTCTGCTTACCAATAAAACTATAATGACATGCGATAAACCCTTGGCGATGTCACTCAATGAAAAGTATAGGGCTGACGCATTACGTGTATTTATAACAGGCACAAAGAAGTCATTGAGTGATATCCTGTTTGCCAAAGGAGCCAAGGACTTACCAACAGCCCTTGCTCTAGCACAGGAGGTTGAGTCAAATCACGAGCGTTATCAATTCGCTCTGAACTACTCAAGAAACTGTCGGGACAAAGTTCCCAAACTGGAAAAAAATACTAATAGGGATAGAAGCACTAATATGCAAGACAAAAACCCATATTTTAGTAAGCGTCAGTTTGTGCCCAGTTTTGACAGGCAAGCAGCTCAAATACCAGTCCAGGCACCGACCCAGCTGTTTGATACTGACGTATCGATGCGAACCATTCGATCCAACCAATTTAGACAAGCACCAATTTTGAACCAAGCTAACTTACCCCAATATCAAAATGTTTGGTCAACCCAACAGCAACAACAACATTACCCAAGGTCTGTTCAGGCACAAATTGCTTTGGACACATAACAAAAAGACCAAATAGTGGCACTGCCAGGTTTACAGGACCGAAACATCAACGAGTGAACCATTTAGCTCAAGAAGAAGATCTAGAGGAGTCCGATGAAAATGATTATGAACAAGTGGCAACAGCAGCTGTTGAGGATATTGACCACGAACTTACAAATTACGACAACGTGAATTTTTTAGCCACAGGTCCTTGCTACCGTTCATAGAAAGAAAGATAGCAGGGAAAACCATAAAAATCTTAATCGACACCGGCTCTTCAAAAAACTATATACAGCCCCTCGCAGAACTTAAGTACATAACACCGGTACAAAAAGAATTCTCAGTTAAGTCCCTTCATGGTTGCAACACGGTGAAATATAAATGCATTGTTGAACTTTTCAGCAAGACTATTCCCTTTTTCATTCTACCGGACCTCTCAAGCTTTGACGCTAGATTAGGATTTGACACATTGACGCAGATGAATGCAACATTGGACTTGAAAAATAAAATTTTAAAAATCGAAAACTCAGTCGAACCAATTCAATTTGTAAAATGCAATAGCGTAAATTTTTCTGATATAAAGGACATCGTAATACCAAACCAAATAGCCGACAAATTCCACACAATGTTAAAAGACCGATTGGGTATCTTTGCAGACACAGAAAAAGCACTGCCATTTAACACCAATATTATTGCTACCATACGGACGGAAGATGACCAACCGGTATACTCAAGACTTCATCCATACCCCATGGGCGTAGCAGATTTTGTAAATGAAGAGACGAAAGCGTTGTTAAAAGACGGAATTATTCGACCTTCGCGCTCACCCTACAACAATCCGGTTTGGGTAGTCGACTCGGTTGCACATGGAAAATACGAGTTTTGTAGACTTCCCTTCGGTCTTAAAAATGCGCCCAGTATGTTTCAACGTGCCATAGATGACGTACTCAGGCCCCAAATAGGAAAGTTTTGTTTACGTTGATGACGTTATTATTTTTTTCCGAACGACTTGAAGACCATCTGAATCATATTTGTTGGGTACTTGATAGACTACTTGAAGCCAACATGAGGGTGTCTAACAAGAAATCGAACTTCTTTAAGGAAAGTGTCGAATATTTGGGATTCATAGTATCCAAAGACGGCATCACAACAAATCCTAAAAAAGTGGAGGCTATCCATAACTATGAAGAACCCACTAATTTATTCAATGTTAGATCCTTTTTAGGGCTAGCAAGCTATTACCGCTGCTTTATAAAGCACTTTGCTTCAATAGCTCGACCTTTGAATGACATCCTCAAGGGGGAAAACGGAAAAGTTTCCGCCACTCGTTCTAAAAGGATACCCATTATTTTCGACGATAAGCAACGCCTTGCATTTCAGAAACTTAAAAATATCTTAGTGTCCGAAAATGTAATGCTACCCTACCCAGACTACACAAAGCCTTTCGATTTAACTACGGACGCTTCAGCTCTTGGCTTGGGCGCGGTTTTATCACAAAACGGAAAGCCTATTACAATGATATCTAGATCCTTAAAAGGTGGA
This sequence comes from Drosophila ercepeae, assembly GCA_018150545.1. Classification (NCBI taxonomy): domain Eukaryota; kingdom Metazoa; phylum Arthropoda; class Insecta; order Diptera; family Drosophilidae; genus Drosophila; species Drosophila ercepeae. The sequence continues at coordinate 22,096,422 of JAECWL010000161.1, read as the reverse complement.
GAGTTTGGGTTCGCAACTAACGAACGAGAGCTCCTAGCCATTGTATGGGCTTTAAAAACATTAAAGGACTATCTGTATGGCGCTAAAAATCTGAATATTTACACAGACCACCAATCATTAACGTTTGCCGTGTCAGATAAAAACACAAATGCTAAAATCAAAAGGTGGAAGGCATTTATAGATGAGCACAACGCAAAAAATTTGTATAAGCCAGGGAGAGAGAACCATGTCGCAGATGCACTATCCAGGCATGCCATCCACGCTTTAGAAAGCCACCTCCGGTCAGATATAGCAACCATACATAGTGAAATTTCGCTTTCATACACAATCGAAACAGTCGACAAGCCGGTCAACTGCTTTAGAAACCAAATAATAATAGAAGAAGGCACAGCGGATAATACTCGCACCTTTATTATATTTGGTAACAAGTCAAGGCACGTAATACAATTCGTAAATAGGGAATCGTTAGTAGGCAGAATTCGTGACGTAGTAAAACAAGATGTAGTGAATGCAATATACTGCGAATTGCCCATACTGGCATTCATCCAGAACAGACTTATAGAAGAGTTCCCAGCAACGACTTTCCGGCATACAAAAAAGCTGGTGACCGACATCTATAACAAAAAGGAACAAAATGAAATAGTAACCATTGAACACAACAGAGCGCACAGGGCAGCGCAAGAAAATGTCAAACATATTCTGGAAGATTATTTTTTCCCAAAAATGTCGCAACTGGCAGCCAGCATAGTAGGTAACTGCCTGGTTTGCCAAAAGCCAAATATGTACGCCATCCGCAAAAACATGTCCTTGGGAGAACGCCTATTCCTTCACAAATCGGCGAGACATTACACATTGATATTTTTTCTACAGACAGGAGATATTTTTTAACCTGTATAGATAAATTTTGAAAATTTGCAGTCGTTCAACCCATAGGCTCCAGAACGATAGCCGACATAGAGCCCGCAATAATGCAGTTAATGAACCTATATCCAAACTCAAAGACAATATTTTGCGACAATGAGCCATCTATTAACTCTGAGTCAATAAGGTCACTCTTAGCAAATCAGTTCAATGTTCAAGTGGAAAATTCACCACCCTATCATAGTACCTCAAATGGACAGGTCGAAAGGTTTCACAGCACCCTATTAGAAATAGCACGATGCCTAAAACTAGAAAAAGGCATAGTTGATACGGTAAATCTCATACTTCAAGCAACCGTGGAATACAACAAAACAGTACATTCAGTCACCAATAAAAAATCGATCGACATAATTCATGCAATGCCCCCAGAATTTGCAGAGGAAATCTCAGAAAAAATTGACAGAGCACAAGAAATACAATTAAGAAGAATTAATAAATCAAGATGTGACAGAACTTTCTAGGTCGGGGACACTGTCTTTGTAAAGCAAAACAAACGGCTCGGAAATAAACTTACTCCACGCTACAAAGAAGAAAAAATTGAAGCAGACATTGGGACAAGTGTCTTCATAAAGGGGAGGGTAGTACATAAAGATAATTTACGTTAGGATTATTATTTTTATGTACTATCTACTACCAATTAGTGTTATTAATGGCCTTCTTTATCCTATTTTTATATCATAATATAAAAAACAAATTTAATCAACGAGCGTTGTACCTTGTTATATATAATCACTATTATTAACTAACTATTTGCAGTTTTTATTTTTTGGAGTCTATAATAATTTAAGCAAAGCGTTAAAAAAAGCTTTTAGATCTTACCATCAACTACTCTATCCATTGTGCCCATTGTGATGAAACTACAGGACCACCAAGGCCATCGTCAACGAGGCACGGATCACCAGGATTCCCATATCAACCGTATAATTTGAAAGGACTGAGGACAGCCTTCATCTTAGTAAGGGAGGAGTTAACTGGAGTTACATACTTATTGCGTATTCCCGCTTTAACGTAACAGTATCGGAGCTTTCGAGTCAAGGCCTAAACTTTGCATAAGAACTTAGGGTAATCTTAAGAGATCGAATTAGGAATAATCAATCGAGATTTGGAGATCAGAAGCGTCGGTCATCGCCACGCAGAAATATACAAATTCGCCTCAACAAATGCAGACCGCTTTTTTTCTAAGATTTATATTATAAAAATAAATATAATTGTCAAAATCATCAACCTAAATTTATATATGCACTCCTTTTATTCTCGCATATGCAATTCCGCGCATCGGCAAGGCCGCCAATTCCTGTATGTGCTTCAAGGGTAGGTTGTTGCAACACTTAATAGCTGCTTTACTGGTCTCTTCATTGTGGAGTTCCCACGGACAGGGTAATAGGGTTCGCTCAAAAGCATGATGTCTACCTTGCGCTCCGCCGTAGTTTGAGCCAGGAGGCTCTGCTATCTGAGGCTATCTGAGTCCCATCCCGCATCCTACGGAGGCCTTTGATGTACTCTGGTTTCAGCAGAATGCCTTGAAATTGGGAGACCAGGCAGCTGTGGAGATCATCTGCTGTCGTGGCCTCGTCCAATCCACTGCAGGATAGTGCAATTCTTTGTGTACCTGTACGTACCGAAGCCATGTCTTTTAGCGTTGCTTCCAGCTCGGTCTTAAATTTGGGCACGCTGTCGGAGGCTTTCCCTTTTACTTCCAGCAGTAGTTCCCCTTGCTGGGTTCTGCGGACTTTGCGAACATGTTTGCCCAGTTCGCTGAGGTTCGGGTCCGCTTTTAGTTTTCGGACCATTTCCGCATACGACGTCTTTTTCCGTCTTCTTCAGTATAAGTGCCTCTGGCTTCTTCCTCGTGCGTTTAGGCTTAACTTTGTTCCACTCGCCTCCATAAAGCTCGATCGCCCTGTTGTTGAGAGCCGAGAGTTCAAGAAATACGCTCTTGTCATCTATGACGACATGGCGCCGAATTTCAAACGCGGATAGTATCGCGTTGAGTTTGGTGCCCATCCTGGCGAGGATGCTCCGCGGCCTTATAGGCGATCCCGTTGGTGATTTCCTTCCGTTCCTGTGCGACGGTACGCTGATGCCCATTGCCATCGGGTTGCTCGTATTGCTAACGCTGTTGGCTACTGGGGCCGAGTTGTCCTGCCCTACAGCACTGCGGCGGCTAGCCGGTATGTCTTCCAACACAACCGCCGGAGCAGAGGTTCCGACTTCCTACACCGCAATTCCTCCTCCTTTTGTTGGGACCTCGACATTCTGGAGCTCCTTCTGAATGGGTCATCGTCGGTGGGGGCAAGGCCCCCCGTTGCTTTGTCCATTTAATTCACGATTTCCCGATCTGGCAGCACTGTTGGTCTGCGATGAGTTGTCAGCTCCACCGGCTGATTTTACAGCTGCGCCTCCCGAAATAGCACCGCAAAGAGTGCAAGCGAGAAAGAACAAAATGAGACATTATATTTGGGACCTTATTTACACACTTGATTGGTTTGGTTCGCTCAGTGTGGCTCTGTGCGATATATATAGTACTTGTTCTGTCTGGGCTGTCTCTGACTTTATGAGATTTCGCGCAGCGTATGTGGAAACACGTTGGTATCGGTCAGAATCCAAAACAATCGCGAAAGCAGTTATTTTATTCAAGAATATGTTGCAGAAAATGGGTGGAATCGGGATCACTTCCATCGAACAATGGTTTCAGTGGCTGTGGTGATGTAAGTAATGGATCCAGTTTGACTTTTCCACTTGCGCAACACAATCCAGCCGTTTCTCTTTGGAACTTTAACGCCGTCCAATATATATTTAATTCAATATTTTTGTGAAATGAAATAAAATTTTCCCTTTTCAAATATGAAACAAAAAAAAAATTTTCTTCATCTTTTAATCACCAAACGAAATGTTACATAAAACGAAGCCAAAACGAAACAGAGTTCGCCTGGTTTTCTACTTGTCGATAAAAATTTGCTTAAAACGCTTATTTTCTTAGACGACTTTCACACTTTTTTCACCCTCGGTGCAGTTTTTCGAAATGTGACCAGTACCGCTGCATTTAAAACATTTGGTTTCAGCTGGACATTTTCTTCTCATATGATCTTTTCACCCATAGTTTAAACAATGTAATTTCTTCGTGCCGTTGTCATCCCCTTGGCCAGTGACCATCATTTTTTTGTTTACATTTTCGCGCTTTGTTGGTATACAGAATAACTTTAATGAAGGTCATCCAACGATTTGCAACTTAACATGTTATATTCGTATTCGTTTCTAATATTTAAGCCATCCACAATGTATCGAATAATTGAAATTACATCTACGTCTCTTCCAAGTGCAGAAAAAGATAAGGAATGCGACCTAATTATTGTGGCAGTGGAGGTTAAAATTGAAAAAATTAGGTCAAGGGACCTGCCACGAGATTTCGTAATAGGATTAAGCTTGAAAACGGTAGAATTGGATTTCAGATTGAAATGAACAGAGGAAAAGGAAAAATTGGTTACAAAATTTCGTTTTGTTAACATTCCTAACACTTTGCTTTTCTTTCTACAACACAAAATTTAAATTCTTAATCTCAACTCAAATTCTTACTTTCGGCATCGATTAAAAAATTCATTGAAATTAATTTTTAACTTAGTTCTAATAATTTCGATTTGTTAACCATCATACTACTTTGTTATTTCCTACGAGTGCATAGAGCTCGATGGATTCAAAAAGGACTACATACATGCTACTACTATATCGACCTCAGACACAACGGGTCCAATAAATATATCTGCAGTTTATTGCCCACCTAAATTTAATAATACAAAAGGCCAATACCTCGATTTTCTAAAATTACTGGGAAATCGGTATTTGGCAGGAGGTGACTATAATGCCAAACACATAACATGGGGGTCCTGACTTGCCACTGCAAAGGGAAGACAACTGTATGAAGCAATAAGAAGCAATAATAGCCGTGCTCTAAGCACAGGAGAGCCGACTTACTGGCCAACTGACACCAATAAACCACCGGATTTAATTGACTTCTGCATTACAAGAAATATAACTTGCGAGAACCTAACAATAAAATCATGCCTAGACCCCTTCTCCGACCATTCCCCAATATTAATTACTTTACATGGTGGGGTAGAAGAAAACAACAATGAGCTCCCTTTATTTAACCACAAAACAAATTGGAATATGTTTCGCGACATTTTGAATCAGAACATGGAAATAAATATCTCTCTAAAGACAAACAACGAACTGGACTCCGCAATAGCATATTTAAATGACAACATCATATATGCAGCAACGCAATCGACACCATCTATAAAAATGATTGCATTAAAGAAAACTCCCGCCTTTATTAAAGACAAAATCAGGCAAAAGCGTAAACTTAGGAGGATATGGCAAAGGACTAGGCATCCAGAAGATAGAACAAACCTAATAGAGCAACAGACGAGCTCAATACTACCTTAGTAACCTTGGAAGTTCCATATCTACAAATTATTCTCTGTGGAAAGCGACCAAAAAATTGACGAACTCAACTATACACAAGCCGCCTATAAAAAGAAACTACAACACATGGGCGAAATTCAAACAAAGAAAAAGCAGACACTCTTGCTGAACACTTTAAAACATCATTTACCAATAACTTGGACAACGGCAATACTGAGCTTCCAACACAAATAACTTGGACAACGGCAATACTGAGCTTCCAACACAAATCACCAACTTAAATTGTGAAATTAAAACTATTCAAAGGCAGAAATTAAATCTCAAATAAAACAAATTAAAAACAAGAAAGCCCCCGGATATGATTTAATCGGAGGAAAAGTTCTTAAAAAACTACCAGACGCTATAATCACCTATACTAGAAACCTGTTTACGGAATCCTTCGATTGCAATACTTTCCATAACTTGGGAGATAGGCCAAATCAAAGGAATTCCAAAACCAAATAAAAACGCCAATACTGTAAGCTCGTACAGACCAATCACCTTATTACCTGTCCTCTCAAAAGTATTTGAAAAAGTCCTACTTAATAGAATCGAGCCAACCCTAAACAAAAAAAATACCTCCTCACCAATTCGGCTTTCGGAAGCATCACTCGACTGTCCAACAGGTCCATCGAGTAATTAACAAAATAACAGACGATTTCGACAAAAAGAAGTTTTGCTATGCTGTGTACTTGGACATTGCTAAAGCATTTGACAAAGTATGGCACAACGGACTGCTGCATAAGCTAAGAAATATACTACCATATAACCTATATACTATCCTTCAAAGCTATATAACGGACAGATATTTCTATATTAAATACGACAATGAATGCTCAGATATTATGCCAGTGTCAGCGGGTGTTCCCCAAGGTAGTGTGCTTGGGCCCATCTTATACCTGATTTATACCTCCGATATTCCAGCGCCAACTATCCCTGGATCAATGATTGCGACGTTCGCAGACGATACTGTGTTAATGTCGTCAAGCGCGTGTGAAAAAAAACAGCTGAAAGTACACATTTTGATCAAAATATTGTACCTTAATTTACACAGGGTACAGAAATATTCTTAAGAATTGCCAAACACTATATCAACATAAGTGAAGTTGGAACATAATTGAAAAGTTTTTACTGTTGTCCAATTGTCTTGGCGAAGCCTTGCCGTTTGAGTCGTCTCAAAGGTCGAGCGGGGATAAGACGTCTTGCAAGGAGACTTCTATGTCTCTGTAATCTGTCGCTATATCGACTTGTGTGTCTTCTAATTTGTTCCTCAACTGTGTGAAGATCTTTATGAAGTGTGGAGTTACGTATATACAGGGACAGTTGGTTATTTGTCGTAGTTCGCGTTTTTGCATAACCTGGATGCGTTTATAATTCGATTTGGCTGCGATTCCCCAAATCTGGATCCCATATAAACATATCGGTACGATACAGTGCGCATACACAGCTCTTTTGCACCTCAGCGAAAGAGTGCTCCTTCTATTCATAAGCCATCTCATCTGTTGTGATCTGTGACCACATTTCTTTACTGTGTTTTTGAGATGCGGCCCAAAGGTGAGACGTTTATCCAGGGTGATACCTAGGTATGTTGCTTGCCGCGGCTGATTCAGGGTAACTCCTTCTAGTCGGATTGGAGGGGTGTTCTAGATGAGCGTTTTCAGTGTGAAAGCATGGATTTGATGTTTTCAGTGGGTTTATTTTTATGTTCCACTTTTTACACCAGGCTGCCAGAGCATTAATATATTCTTGTAGTCCGTTAGCTGCCTCTCTGCTGTCCCTAGAGTTATATACAACTCCGATGTCATCTGCATAGGTTGCCATTAGAGCCTTAGTTATTTCTCACCTTGATTTTAAATTCCCGTCCATCCAGATATGACTTTAAAATGCAGAAGTAAGGCGCAGGTAGTAGGGTCTTTATCTTGCATAACAATCCAACATGCCATACTTTGTCGAAGGCTTATTGCATATCTATAAAGACAGCGTTGGAGTACTCGCAGTCGTCAAAAGCCTGTAATATGTGTTTCACCAGTCTGTGGACCTGTTCTATAGTGCCGTGTCCCTTTCGAAATCCGAATTGATGATCCGGCAAGATATTATATTGTCTTATAGTGTCGTTGATCCGATTGGCAATAAGTCTCTCCCATAATTTAGAAAGGGAGTGTAGCATATTGAACTGTAGCATAGCTACTGAATAGCTACTGTACCAAGAGTACTTACTTTCGATCGGCACAGAAAGTGCAAGTGTATGCATATACCCTCTTTGCATATACCGCTTTAACTTAAGAGAGCATAATATATGTAATAAACATATAGAAGCATAATATAGAATCAACATAACAGTTCCTCGCTGCTTAGCAACTGTGGGCAGCGCAGCGATCATACCGAGGCTTAGTTAGAACTTAAGTAATAATGTTAAATCAGAGTTAAGTGAACCTTGGAAGCGGCACCTTCGCTGCTTCCAAACTCTAAATAAAACCCAAAGAACCTAAAACCCCAAAGTAGAGGTTATTGATCTTACATGGCGACCGTGACAGGACCCGAAGGACCCTACTAGGACATCACTAGGACCCTACTAGGACATCACTAGGACCCTACTAGGACTCTACCAGGACACCCTCTTGGTTCTCAGGACATCCCTTGGACGGCATCTTTAACACAAGGACAAGCTCTGAGATTGGGACGCCATCAATGCGGCTGTCACGAATGTCAACTGCGCCACACGGATAGCTGCTCCATTGTTTCCCACTCCATTGGATACTGCATCATCCTGGACACCGCATCGGTCTGTACCCATACGAAGATTCCGGTAATTCCGTAGCAGGAAGAATTCTATGCTACAAGAAGTTATTATTATTAACTAAAAACATAATAATTGATGGCGGAAGAGCCACAATTCTCAACCGCACAGCCCACGACGCAAAGGGACTTGCCAACGTTGGAAGAAGCTCTGCAGCAAAATCCTGCAGATGGACCACGCCCACTCACAATAGCTGAGTACCGGGCAAGGCAGGAAAGGAAGGAACCGAAGAAGCACAAACGCTCCGGACAAAGGGTAAAGCTACTTAGGCAACGCCGACTGGTCAAGGAAATGACCCAGTTGGCCAGAGACGAGGCATCCCGACAACGCTACAAAGAGCGTCTTGAGGACATCGAAAGCCAGATTTCGCAAGGTGCGAAACAACGCAAACGGGCTGCATAAATAAATGCCAATGCCCCAATTTGCCTTAATTTTAATTTCTAAACCCAAGCCGATGCGGGAAACCGCTGCTTGAAAAACACTAATATCTGTTAGGCTTTTTACTAACAATGCGGTTCTACAATTTTTTTTTATATTGTAAACAAATATGTGAGCCAACCACATTTATTAACAACTAATATTTCCACGTCTCCGCTACTGAGTATATATATATATATTCAGCTGCAAAATTTTTTTTTAATGACAGAAGAATTTTTATCTTCATTAAACGTAAACATTTTTTATTTTTGATTTTCTAGAAGAATAAATAAATATCACAATAATGAGAAAAACTCATAAATAGAAAATCTCATTTTTTTTCTTCTCCTTCAAACAAAACGTTTCATTGAAAATAAAAAAAAAAAAATTAATAATATGGATTAGAAGAAAGCTTAATAAAAACTTTTTCTTACGAAAAGAATGGAATGGAGCGAAATAGCGATACGAATAGACGAATTTCGTTTCAGGTTCGATAAGTCTTATAAATGTATCAATAGAGACGCAATAATAAAATCCGAAACTCTGAAAAATCATATAGAGATATTAGTAGGTGAATATAATAATATAGTTACATTAGTAAATAAATATGCAAATAGGCTCACATCTGAACATAATAACAAATGTTTAAGGGTTATAAAATCCCTAAACACAAGATTAAATAACATCAGAAAAAGAAGGCATATTCTGATAGATGTACCAGAAAGTCTAAGTCAATTGGTTGAATTCAACACAGACCAGTTCAAAGAACTAGACGAATCTGTTCAATCAAGCGGCGCTGAGTCCGATAGTGACATTGAAACGCTAGAAGGAAGCGACCGAATTGAATTTAAATCTGAACCAATAACAATTTCTGAAATGGCACAGACGTTGATAGAATTTATCAGGCTAGCCACATCTCTGATACCAGAGTTTGATGGTAAACCAGAAAATCTACAAAGTTTTTGGGATGCTCTAGGTCTACTAGATAGCTTAAAGGGCACACATGAAACGACAGCAATAAGCCTAATAAAAACTAAACTTAAAGGCCATGTAAGAAACCTTATAAGTAATGAGCAGACGATTGCTGCAATCATTACCCAACTGTCAAGTGCAGTAAAAGGAGAATCGGTAGAAGTGATATCTGCCAAACTTCTGAATCTACAACAGAGAAATAAAACGGCTAACCAATACACCCAAGAGGTGGAGAAACTGACAAAGGCCCTTGAAGGTGCCTATATCAGTGAAGGTCTCAGCCAATCCTTAGCAAATAAATACAGCACTACAACAGCTGTAAAAGCAATGACACAGAATTGCTCCATTGATAAGGTAAAACTTATCATGCAAGCAGGCACATTCACAAACATGAATGATGCCATCTCCAAATTTGTAAACAGTTGCACAGAGATAACAGGTCAAAGTAACACTGTACTCTATTATCGACGAGGTGCAAATAATTATAATAGAAGCGCCCGGGGTTATAATCGTGGAAGAAATAACTACCACAACAATTACAACCGAGGCAGCAATAACAACAATAATAATAACTACAATAACCGTGGAGGTAGACGAGGCCAAAATCAAGGGAGAGGCCGCGGAAACTACAACCATGGTAATAATAATAATAGCAGTGTGATAATCGCGCAAAATACGTCGGAAAACTAACAGAACCCTTTAGGAAACAACCAATAAATGTAAAAGTTCATTCCATCAATTATAGTCTTAATATATTCGTAACTTTCTATAATCATTCAACTGAAAATAAACTAACATTTCTCATAGATACTGGTGCAGATATCTCACTTTTGAAAGTAAATTCTGATAACTTCATAATTCAAAATGAAAAAATAATAAACATCGAAGGCATAGGCCAAGGTGTGATAAAGTCTCAATGAACAACCTTAATAGAACTCCAATCAACAAAATATATTATTCCACATGAATTTCATTTGGTAAACCCAAATTTTGCAATACCATGTGATGGAATAATAGGCATTGATTTTATAAAGAAATTCAATTGTCAACTAGATTTCAAACCAAGTGAAGACTGGTTTATAATTAGACCCCAAAATTTAAATTATCCAATATATGTTCCGATAACATATAGCGCTGGCAACAATACAGTTCTTCTGCCAGCCAGATCACAAGTTATTCGGAAAATAGACATTAATGTTGTAAATGATTTCATATTTGTTCCTAATCAAGAAATACACAGTGGGATTTATGTTGCAAATACAATAGCAGCATCCAAACATGTATACGTTCGACTTCTAAATACAACTAATTTCGACCAAGTGGTCAAAGTAAATAAAATACAATATGAAAATCTAAAAGATTATGACATTCATAATACCGACACTGGAAATAGAAGCGAGCAAATACTTTCAAAACTAAAGAAAAATTTTCCAGACCAATTTAAAAATCAATTAACAGAATTATGCACACAGTATAGTGATGTGTTCGGACTGGAAACCGAACCAATATCAACAAATAATTTTTATAAACAAACATTAAGACTTAAAGATGATGAACCCATTTATATAAAAAACTATAGAAGCCCGCATAGCCATATTGAGGAAATTCAAAAACAAGTAGGGAAATTAATAAGCGACAAAATCGTCGAACCGTCTGTATCTGAATATAACAGCCCACTCTTGCTAGTACCAAAAAAATCATTACCAAATTCACAAGAGAAAAAATGGCGATTAGTAATTGACTATCGTCAAATAAACAAAAAACTTCTTTCTGACAAATTTCCACTCCCTAGAATTGATGACATTTTAGATCAACTAGGTCGAGCTAAATACTTTTCATGCCTTGACTTGATGTCAGGTTTCCACCAAATAGAACTTGAGGAAAACTCTAGGAATATAACATCCTTTTCAACGAGCAATGGCTCATATCGCTTCACGCGATTACCATTTGGTCTTAAAATAGCACCAAATTCATTTCAGAGGATGATGACTATATCATTCTCGGGATTAGAACCCTCTCAGGCATTCCTTTACATGGATGACTTAATGGTGATAGGATGTTCCGAAAAACAAATGATTAAAAACTTAACTGACGTTTTTAATGTATGTAGGAAATATAACCTAAAGTTGCATCCAGAAAAATGTTCATTTTTCATGCACGAAGTGACATTCCTGGGTCACAAATGCACAGACAAAGGAGTATTGCCAGATGACAAGAAATATGACGTCATCAAAAATTATCCTGTCCCTCATGATGCGGACAGTGCGAGACGATTTGTAGCATTCTGCAACTATTATCGTCGATTTATAAGGAACTTCGCCGACTATTCACGGCACATAACTAGATTATGTAAAATGAATGGTCAAGCGAATGCCAGAACGCATTCGAATACCTTAAAGAAAATCTTATGCACCCCACACTATTACAATATCCTGATTTTCGCAAAGAATTTTGCATTATAACGGATGCTAGTAAACAAGCTTGCGGAGCGGTTCTAACTCAGAACCGTGACGGGATTCAGCTCCCAATAGCTTATGCATCACGTTCATTTACAAAAGGAGAAAGCAATAAGAGTACAACGGAACAAGAACTAGCGGCAATTCATTGGGCAATTACCCATTTTAGACCATACATTTATGGCAAACATTTCACCATTAAAACGGACCACAGACCATTAACGTACCTATTTTCTATGACTAATCCCAGTTCTAAATTAACTCGCATGCGGCTAGAGCTTGAAGAATACGACTTCACAGTAGAATACCTAAGGGGGAAAGATAATTTTGTAGCAGACGCACTCTCACGTATAAATATAAAGGAACTCAAAGACATGCAACATAAAGTCCTGAAAGTCACTACCAGGCAACAAAGTAGACAAGAAAACTGTACAGTAACAAATAAGGAACTATTGCCTAGGCAAAGTATCCAAAATGTATCTAAGCCCAACGTACACGAAGTCATAACAAATGATGAAGTACGAAAAGTAGTGACCTTGCGAATAACTGAATCTATTTGTTTACTAAAACGAGGAAATAAAGTTATTGCTAGAATTGATGTTGACGATTTATATACCAATGGAATTTTTGATTTAGGTCAGTTCTTCCAAAGGCTTGAAATGCAAGCCGGTATACTAAAAATCAGACAACTCAAATTGGCACCGAGTGAAAAAATCTTTGAAACCATTTCAATAGATAATTTCAAAAATATGGGCAATATAAAATTGAAATCATTAAGAGTAGCGCTACTCCAGCCGGTGACCATTATAAAAACTGAAAAAGAGATACAATCAATACTGTCTACATATCATGACGATCCAATTCAAGGAGGTCATACAGGCATTACAATAACGCTAGCGAAAATAAAAAGACACTATTATTGGAAAAATATGACTCGTCATATAAAAGAGTACATACGTAGATGTCATAAATGCCAAATGTCAAAAACAACGACACATACAAAGACCCCAATGACTCACACAGAAACCCCAACAAATGCTTTTGATATAGTGATAGTGGACACAGTTGGTCCACTACCGAAATCAGAATATGGCAACGAATACATCGTCACACTAATATGTGATTTGACGAAGTATCTAGTAACCATACCTGTAGCGAATAAGAGCGCAAATACTGTCGCAAAAGCTATATTCGAAAATTTTATACTAAAGTACGGTCCAATGAAGACGTTCATTTCGGACATGGGTACCGAGTATAAAAACAATGTAATTCAAGATATGTGTAAATATATGAAGATTGAAAATCTTACATCCACTGCATATCACCACCAGACTTTAGGGACAATCGAACGAAGTCATAGAACATTCAATGAATACATTCGTTCATACATCTCTGCAGATAAAACTGATTGGGACGTTTGGATACAATACTTTACATATTGTTTCAACACAACACCATCAGTCATGCATAATTATTGTCCATATGAACTAGTCTTTGGAAGATTACCAAGGCAGTTCGCAAATTTTAATAAAACAGATAGGATAGAACCACTATATAATATAGAAGATTACTCAAAGAAAATAAAATTTAGATTAGAAATAGCATATAAAAGAGCTAGACTTATGTTAGAAAAAGCTAAGTCTTATAGAAAACAACTTTATGATAAGAAAACTTCAGATTTTCAATTAAAAATAGGAGATAAAGTTATACTAAGGAACGAATCGGGTCATAAGTTAGATCCAGTATATCTAGGCCCTTATACTGTTGAAACCATAGAAGACAGAGATAACATAGTAATTAGAGATACAAAACAAAAAAAGCAAAAAGTACATAAGGATAGACTAAAAATATATAATCAATGAAACGTTTCATTTCACTTAAGAAAAGGTCTGATCAACCTCAAAAAAAAAAAAAAAAATTTTTAATTATTTTTCCTTCTAAGAAAGTTAAACATAAATCCAAAAATATCGTAATTCAACATAAATTTTTTGTATTATTCTGTCATTATACAAAAATGCTTTGAGACAAAACATTGCTAATAGTTAATAAGAAAAATCAATAACAATAATAATATTAAGAACTAAATGACTACATATATTACGTCATTTCTTTAAAAAGGGAGGTGTAGCATATTGAACTGTAGCATAGCTACTGAATAGCTACTGTACCAAGAGTACTTACTTTCGATCGGCACAGAAAGTGCAAGTGTATGCATATACCCTCTTTGCATATACCGCTTTAACTTAAGAGAGCATAATATATGTAATAAACATATAGAAGCATAATATAGAATCAACATAACAGTTCCTCGCTGCTTAGCAACTGTGGGCAGCGCAGCGATCATACCGAGGCTTAGTTAGAACTTAAGTAATAATGTTAAATCAGAGTTAAGTGAACCTTGGAAGCGGCACCTTCGCTGCTTCCAAACTCTAAATAAAACCCAAAGAACCTAAAACCCCAAAGTAGAGGTTATTGATCTTACAGGAGGGTAAGAGGCTTATAGTCCGGTACGACTCAGGATCAGTTTCTGGTTTCCCAGGCTTGTGGATCATCAAAATAACTGCCAGTTTCCACTGTCTTGGGAACACTTGGACCCTTAAAACAGCATTGAGCATTAGTGCTATATAGATTATCGCTTTTATAGGTAAAATCTTTAGCTTGGCATGGCAAATCTTGTCAATACCTGGAGCTTTCTGTTTCGGTAGTATTTTAATTATTTCGGATATTTCTTCTATCCTTATTGGCTTAATAGGCCAAGACATCTGCAATGGCATTTGTAGGTACTGGTGAGTCTCTCTTATTTCCTCTATCGTGGCGAAGTCCTAAGGAGTGAAGCGATCCTCTAGGTGGTAGCCGAATGCATTAGCCTGTTCCACTTCAGTTTTTGCAGTTTCCCCACCTGGACAACGTACACGTACCCATCGAAGTGGTTGACGTTTAAGCGCTTTTGTGCACTTCCACAGCGAATAGTTTGCATCAACGGTGTAGTCCATGGAAGATAATTTTTACTCAAAGAAATAATTTCTGAGTTCCTTTAATATGATTTTGAGTTGCTTTGCTGCTCGGTTCCACAAGATTCTGTCCCAAGGATCCCGAGTTCGAATTGCTCTTCTTCGAAGACGTCTTTTAGTTCTGATTAGTTCTCTGGCCTCTCTTGTTAGTATAATACAATAACTTCTGGGGCATGTCTCAGGCTCAGACGGCGTAGAAGCAGAAGCAGCTCTATGTATATTTTTCGTTAGAATGTCTACTGCGTTCTCGATGTCTTCCTTAGAGCTTACAACCGTATTTAACTGAAAAGAGTTTTCCAAATGTTGTCTAAAAACCATAAGATCAGTTCGGCTGTTTATTAACCGAGAGCTTGGCCTAACATAGGCACCTTCTGTTTGTAGAGTAGCAACAAGGGCTACATGATCGGAGTCTAGATCCCAGTTTTCGCAAATACTTGTTCTGTCTAAGTTTATCCCATGGTACACAGCAAATCAATGCAGGTAGGTGTGTGGTCACATGTGGGTATCTAGTTGGCGAACCTGTTGCAAGGATATAAGCGCTGGCGGAAATGGCTTCTGCTAGTTCTCGCCCCCTGGGTGAATTGTACGTATCACCCCACAGCTAATGTCAGGCGTTCCAGTCCCCACCAACTAAATACCTTTGGCCACAAGAGACAAGTATGTCACTGAAGTGCCTTTCTTCAATTCTATTTGTTGGTGGACAGTATATCGCGCTAAATTCCATATCTCCCAGCCTGGTGGAGACCTTAACTGAAGACATCTGAATAGTTCTCGTTTCAATTACTCTTTGCGGGAAATGACGAAGAGAACTCCTCACCAGTACTGCTGCTCCTCCAATTCCATGATTCTGTCTTGAAGGTTTGTATGCGGGATAAAAGCTATACCCATGTATCTTAACTGTGTTCCCTCTGTTGAGTCTGATCTCGTTTAGGAGAAGAATGTCAACGCAGTTGTTGTGGGCGAAGAGTTCAACTTCTCTGGCTTTACCTGAAATGCCATTTACATTCCAGATAAGAATCTTCAGAGGGTTCATTGCGATGGTAAAACGTTACTACGGAGTTGGAGAGCCGATGTATCCCCAGTCCGTTGTGTCAATATATTGGCCATTTCAAAAACCATTTTTTCCAGCCGTACAAGTCGTTGACTATTTAGCTTGTTTTGTTGTTGTTGCTCCTGTTGCTGCTGCTGTAGCCACGATAGGAATTGCTGCTGTTGTTGTTGTTGAACCTGTTGCTGCCAATTCATTGTTCCTGCTGCTGTGCCAATATTGACTGAACGTCAAGCTGGTGTGGCTGTTTAATATTAAATCCCTTTAATTGTACATTATGTAAACGAGGCTGGGCTGTTGTATTGCCATTTCTTGCAATATCTGCGTAGGACAAGCTCCCAGTATGGGCTTTGTAAGTGCTAGCTATTGCATGCTGCTTAGTTGCATGCTGCTGTTTTTGCTGGGTTTGCTGCTCTTTAATCTAATCTGGATTGCTTAGGTTGTTGCTTCTTTATAGTGCCTGTTGATCGTCGAAGATACTCCTGGTACCACTGGCAACCTTTGTAACTTGCCGTGTGATTTCCTCCACAGTGTACACAGGTAGGCTGTTGATCATTGGGAAGCGTGCATAATTTGGTTAAGTGATTTTCGCCACAGCGAGCACAATTGGGATGACGACGACAGTATTTCGCTGTGTGTCCGTATCCCTGACAACGTATACATTGAGCAATTTCCGATGATTTACGCATTCTTTCTATCCGCACTTTCTGTCTGCATAGTGTGTTAGTATCATATATGTCATTAATTTTTGGACATGGCTTTATATTAATGAAGAATATATTAAGTTTTTCTTCTCTATTACTCCTGGATCTTGGGTTATGTACTTGTAGAACATCAAAGCCATATGTTTTAAAGTTGGCAATAATTTCGTGGTTTAAGGTGCTATGGTGGAGGCCCTTAACTACTATTCTGTAAGGCTTCTCTTCCTTCATTTGGTACGTATGGAATTCAATTCCCGAACTATCCAAAATATTAACAATGGCTCTATAAGTATCAGCGTCTTTGGGAAATATTCTCACTGTTTCCCCTTGATTGACTTTAACTGTTAAATTATCTAGACGAGTGACCTCCGTAAGAAGCTCAAAGAGATCATTAAGGTTGATATGGCTCAGCACTATTTGTGGTGGTTTTGATTAAACAATCAAGCAATCGTTTTACAAACGTAAAAATTCTACTTATCAGTATTCTGTTGTGGGCTGTTGGATGTCTCATTGGGTACACAGTCATCATTGGGAATATTCGGAGCGACCGATGCACACAAGGTGGCAGCGGCATCATTACAAACTTGTGGAATTTCTATACCATCACTGGTTTCGTCCAATTCCATGTCTAGCATGGCAAACCTGTTGTTTGAGTTTGCCTTCCTAATTGTTGCTGAATATAGCTCCAGCTTCGCGCCTTTGACCGCTCTTTTGGAGCTAAGGTTGGGTAATAAATTTGTCTTCCTCTCACTCGTCAGAATTTTTTGCGCATCACACAATTTAGTAGCAGCTCTTTCTCTAGAGCTCGGCCCACCGATTGCTGCAGTTGTTGTAGTTGTGGTATTGCAAGAAGGACTTGTAAATGTTGTCGTCGTAGTTATTGTGCTTTGGTTAACAGATTCAGTGCATGAAAAGCGTTGATTATTTAATAAGTCCGTCCTGAGCTCCAGTGGAGATTTACCAGCTACTTGCCACATTTCTTCATAATTAATCGGCTTATTACTAAATTGAGAGTTAGAAGTTTTGTTGTTCGTATCCATTTTACAGTTATTAATCCAGTCCAGTGCTTATTGCCCCTCTTTGCGGCTGCGCGCGGGATGAGGGGCCCAATGGGCAGTGAATGCAAGCTTATCACACCTCTCCCACTATTGTTTGTTGTTGTCCAAATGCCGACTCTGCAAGGCAGAGTCCAAAGTTTAGAATCCGTACTGTTTTGCACAGCAGCAAAATAGATAAGCTTTTTATTAAATTAGACTGTTATTTTAGTTTTCTCGTGCACGTGGTCTCCAGTGTGACAGCTATCACAAGGCAATCACTTACAATATAAATTCAAAACCTTGAAATTCAATCTTTTTACGGTCTGCTTCGATTAAAAAAATTCATTTTAATCAATTTACAACTTGGTTCCAATAATTTCGTTTTGTTTACCTTCCTTCGAATTTGTTATATTTTACAACTTCCAATTTTAATTTAAATTCATTAAATTCATCATTTCAAGTTAGAACTCTGGAAGAAAAGCAAATTGGAAGAGTTGGCGAGCAGGCGAGCAGGCCCCAGAAGCAGTGCTAACATAAATGGATGCAATCGAAAAGCTAAAAAATTCTTATTGAAAGTGACTGGCAAGCAGTAAAATGCAAGCATTGACTGATACGTAAACAATTCGTTTGTGTAAACATAAAATCTAATTGAAACACTTACATATTGTTGTTGTTAAGTTGAAATCGACTACTTTAAAACATTCTCAAGATGCAGCTTTAAGAAATAATGTTAATGCGATGCGACGACTTGCGCGCAAATCTAGGAGAGTTCAATTTAGCCATGACCGGTAGAAAACGCCATGCTCATTTTGGTATTAAGGCCGTAGATAATAACAGCGATTTAGATAAAGTTTAATCTGTTTTGCCCATAAGTCGGTCTATGTTTACACTTATAGATGTATAAGATAGTGTATCAACTTTTGCAGAACATATAGTCTAGGGGTAAATACCTTGATACAGTAGTTAGGGGATTGCGCTATGACTGTAGAGTGGAGTCCATCTATCTCCTCCTATTTATTAATTGCAAGAAATGTCTCAGTGGAGCTGTAAAGTCGTTCGAAGCTGGGATTCACTTAGGGCAGCAAACGTAAACAATTTGCTGTTAAAATATCGTTTTAATTTCTCAATCTTCTGTTTCCTACCTTATAGGCACCTAAATATTCATTTATTAGTAAAACTTGATCTGCTATTGATATATTTATATTTTTTGTATTTAAATCACAAATTCCTTATTTTTCCTTTCCTGCACATCAAGCATACTTCTAGCTCTTTTATATGCTGCTTCTAATCTAAACTTGCGCTCGTTCGCGTAATTATCCACATCGTAAATAGTTTCTACGTTATCTATACTATTTAAATGTTTGGAAGATTAATTTTTCTATTAAATACTAATTCATATGTAAATGATCGTATGTACTCATTTAAAGTTCTATGAATTTTTTTCGACTACTCCAACTGTCTGGTGGTGGTGTGGTACTGGACCAATTGTGGCAAATACTATCCTTAAGTTAACTGCTTCATTGCTACAGTCATTGAGGCTGGATGACGGGCTACTCCATCACCGCGCCAAGTAAGCCCAAAAATTGTTAGAAGACCAATACAAAATCCGGAGGCAAGAGCTCTTCTGAACCTTAAAAGACACCTCAGGAGGCGTTTAATAGCAACAGGAGATCCTGCAAGTAAGCAGTCCCTCTCAGCTGTCACAAACAGACTGCGTCGGATGCTTGCCAAAATTCGCCAAGAAAACTTCAACAGCCTACTTGAGGGAGCTGGACAACAGCAGCGATTTCTCAGTCTGGAAGCTAACGAGAGGAATAAAAAGGCAGCTGCTCTACCAATCGTCCGTTTTGGGGCACAGTGGGCTATGGCTCAAAACGGTTTGCGGCAAAGCGAACGCATTTGCTGCATTTGTTTTCCACATTCACCCCCTTCCATTTGACGGACAACTCCCACCGAGAAGAAGTGCCAAGCTTTTAGGAAGGGCCTACTCAACTAGCCCATCCCATAAAACATACCATGCCGCAAGAAGTCACTTTGCAGTTAGAGGGCCTTCAACTGAAGACACCTGAACCCGATGGTATTGACAACTGTGCAGCCAACTACCTTCCACACAAAGGAGTTAGCACTAGTAAAAATTTATAATGCTATGCTAAGACTATGGCACTTCCCTAAGCAATGTAAGCGTGCGAGGATCGTTATGATACCCAAAGCCGGCAAACCTCCAACGCAGATAGACTCGCACCGACCAATAAGTTTACTTCCAACCTTTTCAAAGGTCTTTCAACGCATTCTGATAAAGTGATTGATGGTTTTGCCACAAGTATCAGGCTACATACCCCAATCAATTTGGCTTAAGGAAGTCACACGGATGCCCGGAACAAGTCCACCGTCTAGTCAATCGCGTAACGGCCTTGGGTCCAAGCTCTACCTGGTGGCAGTCTTCCTCTGTGTCAAGCTAAACTTTGACATGGTATGGCACGAGGGTCTCCTTTATAAAGTTAAGGCTCTTCTTCCTATCCTACTATACTATAATACTATAATATTCTAAGATGCTTCATCATCGATCGGGCCTTCGAGGTGGCAGTGAGTGACTATTGATCCAGAATGCTGGATATGAACTCAGGAGTTCCTCAAGGAAAAGTACTCGGACCTTTCCGTACACCCTTTAAACAGCAGATATGCCAGTTCCTACGGCTCCTACGGTCACGCAAGCTTTAACTGCATACTAAAGTGCTACTCATTAAGCTAATACTAAACCCTTCTTGGACCTATGCCATCCAAGTATGGGGAACGGCCTCCAAGCACCAGCTTGACAGGCTGAGAACT
This sequence comes from Drosophila ercepeae, assembly GCA_018150545.1. Taxonomy (NCBI): domain Eukaryota; kingdom Metazoa; phylum Arthropoda; class Insecta; order Diptera; family Drosophilidae; genus Drosophila; species Drosophila ercepeae. The sequence goes on along the minus strand of JAECWL010000161.1, from coordinate 22,075,775 downwards.
GTCCAGAAACGTGCTGCTCGGCTTGCATCCGGGCTCCCCTGGTACGTCTCTAACCAAGCTATCCTAAGGGATCTCCGGATTTCAATGATTGGTGATCAGATAAACCTCCACAGCAGCGACACACCCAAACTCTCCGGCAAGGGATCTCGCTAATGCTTTTTGTTCATGTTTTAAAAAACATGAAAGGTCTAATTGCAAATACCTGAATCAAATGATTTTGTAAAGTCAGTATTAATTACGTCTGGTTTCAAACGATACTGAAACACTCTGTGGATGATCGGGCCAAATTATAGTAAATTACTTGTTGTAGAGCGAAGTTTGACAAAACCATGCTGCAATGGGGAGATGCTCTTGCATGAATGTTGCAGCTGCGATGTAATGAGTTTCTCAAGAAGCTTGGGAATCGCACACATCGTGACAGTGGAATTTAGAAAGATATATGCTATTAATGTAGGGTAACCGATAGGGATAAAGGAGGGATCAAATGAATCAGATAAGTAGGTGTAAGTAAGTGCAAAGTCGGATTTATTATTATATGAGAGTAAGAGGGGGAAAAGATTGGATTTACGTTTAGAGTTGACAAAAGAATAGAAAAGGCTTTGATTCTTTCGAAAAATTAGTTAACATTTGACGATATTTTTATATAGTTGATTGTTAAGGTCAAAGAACTGGTTACGGATAAGTAGGTAATTCGAAAGATGTAACAAGGTTCGAGGCCTTAGACACTTTTTGTAAGCTCTAGATTTTCTATTTTTTTAAGGAGAGAGAGTTACTTATTAAACCATGAAGGTTTTGACGTTGATAGTGTCAATTTTTCAGGGACAGATATGTTAAGGCGTTAAGAATTACATTATAAAATGAGTCCGTATCAGCAACGATATTGCTGAAATTTGAAAGATGGCTCCAGTCAATATTGGCCAAGTGATTTCTTAGCCCACAAAAGTCGGCCCTTTCAAAACACTTCTGACGAAACTGTCCGCTATTACTAGTGGGGACTTCTGGAGTGTCGGTAAAAAGCGAAACCAAGAGTGTTGTATGGTGTCAGTCCTCAGGAGTAGATAAGGGAGGTCATATTTGGGAAAATTAGGTCAAGCGACCTGCATCACACAGAGGAGGAAAGTAGGAACAAGTAACGAAAATGTTAAAGGATTCAGAATAAATTTAAACGGCTATAAATGTAAGGTGGTAACACAAAAGAGTTCTGCCACCTACCCTTTTTAACACTGAGTTGGGAGACGCACGGAAGTCGTAAGTAGTCGTAGGTCAATGGTCGTCAAGCTAGGAGGTCGTTCGCAGTCGTCAACGAAGAAGTCGTCATAAATCCATAGTAAGTTCTACAATGTTGTCAATCTTTTGCTAATCTATTGGATTTCTATTCTGTATTTTAATAAACATATGATACATTACCATATGTATCTTACAATTGGGGGCTTAACCGGTCCAATATGTTTTAGTGTATGTAGTAGTTCTATCAGTTGCGGTGTGAACAGTCAAAAAGTAGAAAAGCCGTCAATAAATTGTTCGCGCAAAAGGGTTATGCATTGTCGATTCCTTAAAGTCGAACAGGTGTAAAGTTGAGCAGCAGTAATGTCGCACTTGCAACAGATAACTCCTTACCAAAAAAACAGCATATAAGTTGTGTCCAAGGTCAAGTGTCGTGTCTCGAAATTTCTAAATAGAAACAAGGAAGAGCGCAAAAGTGACAAAAAGCCGAGTGTGTTCAATGTTGAGCATGTGGAAAACAAGTGGATCCCGCGTAAAAAAGCACAAGTAACAAGTAACGAGAGCGTTGACGCAGTTTTAGAAAAATCAGAGTGTGGAAAAGAAGGACAGATAAGGTCACGGGATGGAAGCACAGTTCCGGCTGCTATAGAAAGCTGCAATGACGCTACAGTTCAAAACCAACAACTCATACAGTTGTTGTCATTGAACGTCGAAGTTGACGAACGATGAGAAACCCAAACGAAAATATCAGTTGACAATTTTGAGGAAATCGTGAGTGATTTTGATGGCTATTCAGTAACTGACGCAAAGTGGTTCAAAATATTTGAACGTAATGCTGATGCCTACGAGCTGTCCGAAAAACAAAAGTATGTACAAGCGAGGGCAAAAATGACTGGTGCTGCCAAATTGTTTTTAGAGTCGGAGTGCGTGAGTGATTTTGAAGAGTTCAAAAAGAAACTCATAGAAGAATTTGAGTGCAGTGGGAACAGTGCCGATATACAAAAGTTGTTGCGCAAACGCAAGAAGAGAAACTCAGAGTCTTTCCATGAATATATGCTGAGCATGAAAAAACTAGCGAGTATCGGAAATGTCGAAAATGCTGCCGTGTCGCGTTATATTGTAAACGGTCTCAATATTAAAAGCGAATTTAAATTTGCTATGTATCGTTGTAAGTCGTATAAAGCGCTCAAAGAGGAATACGCATTTTATGAACTAGTTCGCGAGCAGGAAAATAAGAACTCAGAAAAAACATTGGGACAGCTGTAAACAAACAAACAAACAAAGAGAAAAAGAAGGAATTTTGTTTTGACTGTGTCTCATCGAAGCAGAAGAGAAAAAATTACGTCGCGGATGCTTCAGTTGCAACAAGAACGGTCATATTGCGCGTGATGAAAGTCGAGACAGTACAAATAATTCTTGATTGTAGCCGCTTCAAAACAATTGCTATAAATGGTGTAAGTGTTGAAAGCCTGGTCAACACAGCCTCTGATGTAACAATTGTAAACGACCATGTGCTACAAAAATTGAACAATGTTGAAATGAACAAATGCGAGTCTACGTTGCGCGGTTTGAGCAATGCGTGTACTAAACCAATAATGGGTTTTTGTTTCATGAGCTAGAAACAAAACAGACTGCAACAGATGAGTATCCTTTTAATGTATACAGCGTATTTGAAGAGTCAAATATCATCTCAGTGCCGCCGAAGTATCAAAATCAAGTCGAGCAGTTGATCAAGAACAACTATCAGCCGCCTGCTGTCCTTACACAGGGTCCAATCTAGCTTCAAATCCATCCAAATGGAGTGCTGAAACCATTCTGCCAATCACCGAGTCGGTTGTCCGCCAAAGAAGCTGAAGCTGTCAAAGCCGAAGTTGAGGATTGGTTAAAGAAGGGCATCGTGAGAAAGTCGTCATCCCACGTAGCAAGCAGAGTCGTTGTTGTAAAGAAGAAAAAAGAAGAAACGTTCAGAGTCTGCATAGACTACCGCAAGCTGAATAGTATGGTGTTGCAGGACTGTTTTCCTGTGCCTTTAATTGAAGATGTCCTGGAGAAACTACAAGCTGCCAAATATTTCACAATAATGGACTTAGAAAACGAATTATCCATGTGCCAGTCAAAGAAAAAAGTAGAGTCTACACGGATTTCATAACAAGAGAGGGAGTTTTTGAGTTCTATAAAGCGCCGTTCGGGTTCCGAAATTCATCAGCCACATTTATACGTTTTTTGAAGCATATTTTCCAGAAGCTAATAAACGAAGACATTATGCAGCTGTACATGGACGATATTATTGTATATGCCGTTACAGCCGATGAATGCATGCAGAAGATGGAAATGATGTTGGAAGCTGCCGCTGCGTATGGGTTGCAAATAAAATCGACGAAATGCAAATTCCTATATCAGCATATAGTTTTCCTTGGCCACAACGTATAAAATGGAAAAATTTGGCATGGTCGTGATAAAGTCCCTACTGTCAGCCGTTCAATCATTTCTTGGTCTCACTGTATTTTTCCGGAAATTTATGCCTGGTTATACGGAAGTTGCACGTTCCCTTACAAATCTGCTATAGAAAGAAATTGAATTCAAAGTTGGTCATGAAGAGCTACAGTCGTTGTCAAAGTTGAAGCAGCTCTTGACAAAAGTTGAAGAAGAAAGAAAGAATGTTCCTACATTGCATTGAGAAGGGTGATGTTTCGCTTCATACGTTGCACGTTGGGCTCGATGGATGCAACGCCCAAGCAGTACAAGTGCATTCTGGCAGTCGTCTACGCATTTTCTAAGTTTGTCTGGTTGTTCCCGACGAAATCAACAGGCCAAGAAGAAGTGATCAAAAAGCTGATGCAGTGTTCAAGCGTCTTTGGTTTCCCGAGACGTATTATAAGCGACAGGGGCTCGGCTCAGCAGAAGAACCTTCCAAATGGTTCAAATATGTGCAGAGGGCCATCAATGAACATTTTCACATGTCGACAAAATGTGAATATTTTCCAGATTATGTTCGGGACAAAGATGGTTATAGAACATATATATGTGGATTTGCTTTCACGAAATCCATTGGCTTAAAAAAAATGTGTTAAACAAAATAACTAAAATGCGAATTAATTTGACAGAAGTAACAGACAATTGGTTAATATCTGAACAACAACATGATATATTGAAGATTTATTTATAAAATTACGTAATGATGAACTACCTGAGAATATAGACAGAACGTCTAAATTACAGAGGGGAATATTGCACAGAAAAATTCAAAGGAATGGTAGAATCAAATTTGTACCTGTTATCCCGAGAGCTTTTAGATGGGCAGTGATAAAATACGTTCATGAGTCTATCATGCACCGAGGATGGGAAAAAAACGCGAAAGCCACGGAACCATTGAACAGGTGAACCGAATAATAGCGGAGATAAGAACTGCATTTAAAAATCGAGAATACTGTACAGCCGTATTTCTAGACGTATCCCAAACATTCGACAGAGTCTGGCTAGGCGGCCTAATGTTTAAAGTTAAAACAGCTCTCCGAAAGCACACACAAACTTCTAAAGTCATACCTATATGACAGAAAGTTTGCAGTGCGGTGCAACACTGCTACTTCCACTGACCACGAAATTAAGGCCGGAGTCCCCCAAGGCAGCGTTCTTGGGCCAACTTTATACCTCATCTATACTGCTGACATTCCTACAAATAGTCGGCTAACAGTGTCCACGTTTGCCGACGATACAGCTATCCTTAGCCGTTCAAGGTCCCCAATCCAAGCTACAGCACAGCTGGCATTGCACCTCATAGACACTGAGAAGTGGCTCTCTGACTGGCGAATAAAAGTAAACGAGGATAAATGCAAGCACGTGACATTCACGCTAAACAGACAAGATTGCCCACCACTTTTTTTGAACAACATACCACTCCCGAAAGCAGATGAGGTAACGTACCTAGGAGTACACCTCGACAGAAGACTCACATGGCGCAGACACATTGATTCGAAAAAAACCCATCTTGAATCTTGATCTTTGGCTTTGAGCAACAACTTACACTGGCTCATCAACGCCGGCTCTCCGCTCAGCCTGGACCACAATGTCTTACTCTACAATGCAGTATGGAAACCCATCTGGACCTATGGCGCATAGCTATGGGGCAACGCCAGCAACAGCAATATTGACACCCGAAAAACTCGCCATACAGCGAGCACAATCAAAGATTCTGAGAACCATCACTGGGGCACCGTGGTACGTTCGGAACGAAAACATACATAGAGACTTAAATATTCCAACAGTCACCAATGAAAACACAGAGCTTATGAAAAAATATCATGGCAAGCTTTCCTCGCACCCCAACCACCTAGCGAGAAATAACCCAGCTCAGCAGTCTTTCCCGTCTCTGACGAAGGGACCTACCAACCCAGCGAAGAAATTTTTAGGGACGCTTAATCTCGGAACAGTTGGAAAAAATAAAACAACTGTTTAGAAAAAAATTGTATTAGTTAAGATTTTTAAACTTATTGTTAGTTCTTATTTAAGAGGATTCAATAAATAAAAGCAGAGTTAATATAAAAAAAAAGTCTACAAGCACAATTACGATAAGAAGTGTCGCAATGAGAGGGGCTACAAGATGGGTGATCTCGTCGCCATCAAAAGGACACAATTCGTTTTAGGTCGTACGCTGGAAAGTGAGTTCCTAGGACCTTACGAAATTATCAAAATTAAACGAAACGGTCGCTATGATGTGAAAAAGGCCGCAACTAATGACGAGGGTCCAGTTGTCACAGCCACCAGTTGTGATAACATGAAACTGTGGAAATTCATTACCCAGAATGAAGAGCTGTTGTCATCCGGGTCGGAGGACGAAGGTAAGGATTGTCGAATGTAAGGTGGCAACACACAAGAGTTCTGCCACCTACCCTTTTTAACACTGAGTCGGGAGTCGCACGGAAGTCGTGGGTCGATGGTCGTCAAGCTAGGAGGTGATTCACAGTCGTCAACGAAAAAGTCGTCATAAATCCATAGTAAGTTCTACAATGTTGTCAATCTTTTGCTAATCTATTGGATTTCTATTCTGTATTTTAATAAACATATGGTACATTACCATATTGTATCTTACATAAATTCAATTCCGGATTAGTGATAGGTATACGTTCCACTGTGTCAATGATGTTTACGATAATGAGAACGCCACCTCCAAAAGATGTGCCAATCTGGCCTCACGGAGCACAATGTACTTGGAGACAAAAGAACTGACAAAAGCATAAATACAAAAGAATACGTTTGGGTAGCAAAAAGGAAAAATCTTGTTGCTCAGTTTTTTAGAGTAGCTACAGGAGTGGAACCTTGAGAATCTCTTGCCAAAAATTCATGAACGATACTGTGCTCGAGCCATTCAAGGTAAGCAAGCATCTGGTAAAATTATTTTAAAAGAAAATATGCTACGTCTGCGTTAAAAATTAAATTTGGTCAAAAATAATTCAGAAGGGGCTACGTCGAGGTAGTTTGAAAAGGGACACCCAACGTCATCTACGGTGGCATAAGATATAAGACGCGATACAAATATGTATTTCCGGGGAGCAACAGTTCTACACGTAAGTCCTGTAGGTCGCGATTCCGAAGGCACACCCGTTTGGTGATATCACCGCGGCTTGGATTGACGGAGCTTCAACCTGGCTGGTTGAGTGGACAGTATATGAGTTGTCATGCATGGGGCCAGGTAGGAGATTCCTACTGGCAGATTCCGGCGAATCAACATATGAAATGGTAAGACCAAGTTTTAGAAGAGCCAGACTGGATGGTTCGAAAGGTGTAATTTACATCAAAATATTCACTGGCAAATGTGAAGCTGGGGTTTTGCATAAATTAATTTGTTGGTTGACGTATAGAATTATAGAAGGAAGAGATTCACTAAAGATTTTAAGGCCAAGGAAAAGAAATTCGAGACTAAGAAACTGTTCATTAAATAAGTTAGTTAAAGTGAAAAACGGTTCGGATCGTCTCTGTGTAGATTACTGAATACTGAATGAGAACACAATTGCAGGTAAGTACCCGTTACCTCTCATTTCTGATCAGATTGCAAGGGTTCTAGGTGTCTGGACATGGCTAGTGGATTCTACAAATTTCCGGTACATCTAACTTCGATCGAGCGCACAGCTTTTGTTACGCCAGAGGGACCATACGAGTTTTTGCCATGCAATTTGGCCTGAAAAACTCGCCTTCTATGTTTCAGCGCGCCATAATTAAAGCTTTGGGTATATTGATGATGTTTTGATAGCAGCGGAAACGAAAGACGAAGCGTTATACCGTCTTCAAGTAGTTATAGAAACATTAGGTAAAGCCGGATTTTCATTAACATCACATAAATAAATGTTTGAGATAGGCAATGGCCAAATTAGACCAAATTATCGTAAGATTCAAGCATTGATAGGCCTGCCACCCACACAGACTGTGTGCGAATGAAGACAATTTATAGGTTTAGCTTCATACTTTCGGCAATTCATTCTAAAGTTCTCAGAGACACTAGAACCTTTATATTCCCTAACTTCAAACAACAACACCGAATTTCTTTGGCTATCATAGCAAGAACGAATTGGTTCAAATAATATAATATTTTTGACACAAGCACCCGTGTTGAACATATTTGATCCACAGAGCGAGTTACCGCCTCAGCATTCACCCTCGGCGGTCCCCCCGCCAAAGCCGCCTCGACAACCAGAGGTCTAGGGGGCACCAAGAAATACTTTGTTGCGGCTCAAATGTTGCGGCTCGCTGAGACATAGTATCAACTAACATCCGAAATGCTGCATCGGCGACCACTTAAACGCTGAGACATAGTATCAACTAACATCCGAAATGCAACATCGGCGACCACTTAAAACGCTGAGTCTTCGTATCGATTAGCAATGGAGATGCTGAATAGATCCAAACATCGGGGCCACTTGACGACACAGAACCGCATCCGCTCCACTTCTACTTTTCGGTTGATCAGCATATTAGAATAAGCTAAGAATAGTAAATTAATTCAAGAAGAGCAAGAAAATGGGTTCGAACAAGCAAACGATCGGAGGTAGATGTCGTGGCTCGAGGTCGCAGAGAACGGCTCGAGCAAACGAACGACCGTCAGAGAACGGTGGCGGTTGTTGGAAGTTCGATGTGACTATGGGGCTCGCCGGTCGAACGATCGTTGAACGATGTCATGCCGTCGATCGGTGGCAGTAGAAGGTTGGTGCGCAGTGGGAAGTGCCAACAAATTCGGGTGTATGAAAAAATGGGAAATGGTCGAGCCGAACGGCTAGATTGCTGATTAGAAGTTTAAAAAATTCGGTTCGTTCGCATGTATTAGGCAGGGAACTGTAGCGCACAGGGTGGCTGCCTAGCATGAGGACGAGTTCGGTTGATTAGAAGGAAATGTAGCGATCCAGCCATTCACATGTATTGGGCGGCGCACTGTACGTACAGGGCGGCCACTTAGCGTAGGAATGGCTAGGAGTAAGCTATGCACAGTACTACGAGTAAGGGAGAACACCGGGGTGCAGGACTGTCCGCAATTGGCTCCAAGGCTGTAACACACAGCCAAGGAGCTAGCTTCAGCAAGCATGGTGTTAGGGTAAAGTTGGACGATACCATCGCACTGACTGTCCGCAATTGGTTGGGAGGCTGTATCGCACATCCGAACAACTAGCTTCAGCATGCAGGGTATTACAAATGAAAAAAATAATAAAAAAAGTAAATAAATAAAAGAAAAGCAAGCTGTAAGTATTATTAAACCCCATTTTGCTAAATTAATTTTGGACGTTAGAAGGAAGAAATTTACTCATAATAATTAATTACAGAACTCCATTTCACACACGGACACTCGAGGATGCACTACACAAACTATATATAAGTTCGGCAATTCAACACATATCTTATAAGCTAAATCACTAGAATAAGTACACAGCGGTTTACTGCTTAAACACAAACAACACACATACACGTGGGATAATTATGTCGAACCCAACGGACAGGAGGTTAGAATGTCAACAACTTCAAGCGTACTAGAAGCCATCAAGGTAATAGACCTGGTGGAAATTATTCCGAAGTATGACGGTGAAGGGGGATAGTTAGATGGTTTTATAGCAGCAGTTGAGCAGGTGTTAGGCCTGATTAGGGGGGAAGAAAGATCGAATATAGGAGTTATAGCGCTCCGAGCAGGCCGGAGCAAGATAGTAGGAGCAGCGGATAAAGTCCTGGATTTGGACGAGTCGGAATTAAATTGGGATCAAATTAAAAGAATATTGATTGAATTGCCCCATAACAAAGAGAAGAAGCTGAACGTAGAAACTCTTTACACTAGGGTTATGACTATGAAGAAGACCTTGGTGAGTTTGACCAAAACAGGCGAGAACAGCATACTGCTGAGGAGCGAAAAAATTAAATGGTATGAGGAGATGGTGCTAAACGCCTTTATTTCGGCTTTAAAGGGACCGATAGGTGTAACCATAAGTAACTGGGGTTCCCGAATATAGCCAAGGCTTATGAGATAGCTTGTAGGGAGGAAAAGTTAATTTCCTTGGAAAGCGTCGACCCAGATCCGAAAACGCAGAGGTCGGTGGAGTCGCGAGACAAGAGCACTAACGATACTCAGAAACAGGAGCAGGAGAAGGAGGAGCCCCAGGTGTTGGAGACCCACAGGGAGACGGGCATTTGGTCGCAGTACCAGTGGGGAGGAAATAATCCTCCTCCGTTTCCAATGCCGTTTGCCATGCCGGGTATAAATGGATGGCCAGATTTCGGAATTCCATACCCGATGATGGGTAACCTATTCAGGGCAGGTAATTTCAATCAGGGGGACTCTGAGGCTATCAAAGACCATCTCGCTATTACCAAAACAGGAACTCCAGATGGAATCAGAACCAAACGAACCGAGATAGGCAGTGGAACAGTTATAATAGTAACCATTATAACAACAACAATTATAATAACGGGTTTAACAACAACGGTTATAGCAGCAATGGCAGGGGACAGCTAGCGATCGAACCACCAACAAACGCAGAAGGCAGCGGCCAGTCCAGGATGTCCAAGAATTCGAACAATTCGGGACAGTCCAGACAGTCGTATAATTCGAACAATTCTAAGAGATCGTTTAATTCAAGCGGCACTGCAGATAAAAACGGCAGTAGAACCTCGATCAGGGGTCAGCAGCCTCCACAGTCAGCCTCGAACAATCCACAGGATATTTAGGAACGAGGAAAAGTCATTGGACATTGCCCTATTTGTTAGTAAAGATTACGCCGGGAAGATCAATAAAATTATTAATCGATACAGGATCCACCTTTTTATTTATTCGACCAGAGTTAGTGCAACCACAGTATATAAGAAAACTAAAAGACCCAATAGCCATTAAAACCATCACGCAGTCGCATGAGGTTGAGAGGGAAGCATTTTTACCAATGTTCGCAGAGTTAGGAGGAGTTGGTAAAATAAGAATGTTTCTCTTTTAATTTCATCACTTCTTCGAGGGGTTGATCGGAATGGATATGCTGCAGCAGTTGAAGGCGGTTATTGATATGCAGAACGGATGGTTTGAGGTAGCAAATATGAAACAGAAGATTTAGTTTGAGGCCTACCATCAGAATTGTATACAATAGAAGCCGAATAAAAAAGAGTTATATCTGTTCCGGTGCGACTAAAAGATGGGGATTTCCTAATAAACAGAACCATATTAAAAGAAGACCTGGAGATTTCGGAAGGTATCTATGGGGCAGTGTCAGGGCAAAGCCTGATAGAGGTGACGAACTATGCGGTAATAGTAGCATTCCAGTTGACAAGATCAGAACAGACCATTAAAACAAAGAAGAGCTCGGAGAGCTTCGCAGAATTTGTAGGAAGTATCCGGGAATATTCCACAAAGAAGGAGACAAGTTGTCTTTTACAAACGCGGTCAAGCATCAAATTAGAACAAAAGAAGATATTCCCATTTATGCCAAGCCTTATAGATATGCGTTTAAGGAAAGACAAGAGGTGAGAAGACAGTTGGAGAAGCTGTTAGACCAAAAGATAATTAGACATGGTTTTTAAAAAGCTTACGGAAGCTAATTTTAAACTGGAGTTGGATAAGACGGAATTTCTGAGGACAGAGGTGGAATACTTAGGGCACGTAGTGACCCCACAAGGAATCCAAGGAATCAAACCGAATCCGGGAAAAATTAAATCGATTAAGAAATTCACCGTCCCGAGGACCAGGAAGCAGATAAAATCCTTCCGAGGGTTATTAGGTTATTACAGGAAGTTCATTAGGGTTTCGCAGCAATAACAAAGCCGCTGACGAAACAACTTAAAGGGAAGAAGGCAGTGCAAATAGACAAGGAATACACAGAAGCATTTGAAGTGTGCAAAACCCTCTTATGCAATGACCCGATCTTACAATTTCCCGACTTCGCAAAAAAATTCATCATGACCACGGATGCAAGCACTTATGCCATTGGGGCGGTCCTATGACAGGGAAACTTGGGATCGGACAGACCAATAGCATACGCAAGTAGAACCCTGTCAATATCCGAAATAAACTATGCTACGATAGAGATGGAAATGCTTGCCATTATTTGGTCAATAAGGCATTTCAGACACTACCTATTCTGCACTAAGTTCAAAATAGTGACAGATCATAGGACATGAACCTGGCTAATGAGCATTAAGGAACCCGACTTTAAACTTGTAAGATGGAGACTCCAGATGTTAGAATATGACTATGAAATAGTATACAAGAAGGGCTCCTTGAACGCAGTGGCGGACGCACTGAGCAGAATCCAACCAGAGCTTAACGTATTGGAAAACGCCTCAGAAGTAGCAACAAACGGGGAGACGCTACACTCCGCGGGGAAGACTTGCAGTTGGGATTTCCAACTTCCGAAAAACCATGGAACGAGTATAACATTCAGGTGGAAGACTCATTCGGGGGAAGACTTGCAGTTGGGATTTCCAATTTCCGAAAAACCACGGAACGAGTATAACATTCAGGTGGTTATAGAGAAAGGGGGAACGGCTAAAGTAGTAAAGCAAGTTCCATTTAGGAACAAAATGCGGATAACTTGGACAGAAAATAACTTTGACGACGAGACAATTGGCCGCAAACTCAAGGAAATTTTAAAACCTAAGCAAACGGTAGCATTGCTGATACCGAAAGAGTTGGTATTAACCATTCAAGAGGTATACTGCAAATATTTTGCTTACAGTAGATTGTATAGGGCGATAAGATGTACAATCTTGTTGCCAGATATTGTTGAGAGAAGTCAGCAAGACGAAGTTGTCAAGGATTATCACCTGAAGAGTAACCACAGCGGGGTAGAGGAAACACTAGCACATTTAAAAAGGAGGGTGTTTTTACCTCATATGAAGCAGTTGATAACACAAACAATTGACAATTGCGATAGCTGTCAAACGCAAAAATACGACAAAAGACCTCATAAAATCGAATATAGCGTGACGGAAACTCCGGCCAGACCCTTGGAGATAGTGCATATATATTTATATATTTTTAATAAGAAAAACGTTTTCACGATTATCGACAAATTTTAGAGATATGCATGGGGAGTAACTTTTCCAGCCAAGGAAAGTATTAACATCGTGAAGGCGATGAAAAACTTTATGGCCCTGTTCGGAATACCCAAAAAGATAATCTACGACCAGGGAGTCGACGTCTCGTCGAACCACTTTAAGGATTTTTGTAGGCAGTACGAACTTGAGCTGCATACAACATTCTTCCAGCAGTCGTCGAGTAACTCCACGGTCGAAAGATTACACTCAACGATAACGGAGATATACAGGTTGATTATGAAGAGCAAGACGGCAGGGAAGTTATAGCTCAGGCACGAGGAGATACTGAGTGAAGCGTTTATAACATACAACAACGCCATTCATTCAGCCACAAAACTGACACCTTAAGAACTCTTTACAGGCAGAACGCACGATTATTTACAGAAAATCAATGCGTTTCAGGCTGAGGTGTACCCAAAAGTAAAGGAAAGGGTAGAGAGTCAAAAGGTTAAGAGAATTGACGCAGCTAATATGGATAGACAGGAACCAGACCCGGTGCAGGTTAGGAACACAATATTTAGGAAAGACAATCGGAGAGATAAACTCACTCCTAGGTTCTGTAAACACAAGGTGTTGGAAGATTATGACCTAACAATAACAACAACCAAACCTCAGCAAAGTAGGGTGAATACATATATTCACAACTATAATAATGGCATAAGTAAGTCATTTATAGAAGAAGACAGGAGGATTTATAGGTTAGAATATATCGACAAAATTTCGCTTACTATAGAAATGTTGGGCTTGAACCTGAATGACTGTTGTTGGCTAAGTTAGGAGTGATTTCCAGATTCATATTCGACAAGAAAGAAACGGACAGGTGTGTCCACGAATAAGAGAGTCAAGGGATACAATTATTATCCGAAGAATTAAGCGCTATCATTAATAATACAGAACTACTATTTTTAATTAAATTGTCTTTATTTAAGAAAGAAGTATTTTCATTCCGAAGATTAATACCACTTCCCATGAACAACACAGAATTTGTGATAACTCCAAATTGTGTCCCCACAATTAATTTCATTCATGGGAATGAAATACACTACTATAAGGAAAAATGTCAGTTAATAAGGAACATATATATATGTATGTTACATATTTATGTTATATGGTATATATTTTTTTGTTTTTTTTTTTTAAATAAAAATTGTATTTATTTACATTGCAGTCCACTGTTACTATTTGTAGTAACTTATACTGCAGAGTATCATAATTTCTATCGAGTATTTACATATTTACATACTTAAACCTAATTAGGGAGTCTAGAGGCATGAATTAATTTAATCAATTAACTTATATATCTTCTCGGCAGATCTGTTGGGTGAATGCGCAGGAGCCTCCTTCTCGCCCTCAGTCCCAATACACGTCTCCTCATCAAGAGTTTTCGAGCCAACTGGTTTGGGTGGATTCCCAATTTATTTACGTACGCGGTTTGTTTATGACATCGCCAATCCTTGGTACCTTTAGCTCTTGTTCAATGTCTTTGTTGCGGATGTACCAAGCCGCTCCAGATAGTTTACGCAAGATTTGCGACTGAGCCACACGAATTTTGTTGAGGTGCGACTTTGCGGCGATGCCATACACTTGGATGCCATATTTCCAAATAGGAGCCAAAACAACCTTATAAATATTGGCCTTGTTGGAAACTGAAAGTTTGTTTCCAGGCCTAAGGAGCCAAGCCATGCTGTTCGCCTTTGTTTTGAGCCGCCGAGTTACATCCTTTACATGGCGTTGAAATGTAAGTCGCTTATCCAGAGTGACACCGAGGTATTTGTGGGCGTTCGATTGTGTGAGGAGCTCTCCATGCAGAAACACACCAGGTGATGTGTCTTTTCTCAGGGTGTACGTCACGGAAACACACTTTTCCGGATTGACTGCGATGTTCCAGCGAAGGGCCCAGTTCTCAAATTTTTTTAGATAAAGCTGAAGCGTATCAGTGGCTGTATAGACGCAAGTATCTCTGGCCAGGACTGCAGTGTCATCAGCAAAGGTGGCAACTAGCAGCCTTGTTATTGCGAAGGGATTTGATATCATCTTCCAATTCCGTGAGTTTAATAGGCTTTAGAGGAAGATCCATCTGCAATGGGGCTTCTAGGGATTCAGCAACCAGTTGTACTCGTCTTGGCGATGCTGTCTCGAACGGCTGGAATCTTTCCTCCAGGTTTCTGGCAAACGCTTCAGCTTTGTCCTGAGGTGATTTTGCCCAAGTGCCATCTGGGTTACGAACTGGAAACTTTGGAGCAACTTGTCTCTTGAATCTCTTCGTGAGCTTCCAGAGTGCGAATTTTGAGTTTCCATTGGCAGTAGCTTTCCCGAGGAACGCGTCAGTTGCTTCTCTTTTCAGGTTGGCCAGTACTTTTCTCACCCGATTTGATATCCTTCGGATTGGATCATTGATCCTGATGAACTCACGCCTGAGACGTTTCTTGATAGTTAAGAGTCCTACTGCTTCCGGAGAGAGAGCGATGCTGCTACGTACGTTGCGTAGGTGAACTGCGCCGCCAGGAGCTGCAATTTGAGCTGCATCTTTGATCTTCTTCATAAAAGTTTCACCCGTTATCTCGATATCGTCTGCTGTATTTATCTCTGTATTGAGGTTAAAGGCATTGTTAAGTTCGTACTGAAACAGCCTTATATTCGCACCAGGTGGAACGAGCATCCTAATAGGGGCAGTACTATAAGGTGACGTTGTTAGTGAAGCGATCAGCGGCAAGTGATCAGAAGATAGGTCATACTCTTCGCGTACTGATAGTAGACTGTTAGCTATACCTTTGTACAAGAAGAAGTCGATACATGAAGGTACATTCCTCGTGTTATACGGGTAGTGAGTGGGTCTGCCTGTAGCCAGAACTTGAGTTGAGCTGCCGGAAATAACATCGTGAAGTGCTGAACCTCGAGCATTCTCTCTTATACTACCCCAGAGGCGATGCTTAGCGTTAAAATCACCTCCCATGATAAACTTTTGACCAAGTTGACCAAAGAGATTATCAAACTCAGCGAAATTCCAAGGCAGGACTGGAGGAAGGTACACAGCTAACACCGTAATTTCGCCCAAATTAGTGGAAATTTTTACCGTCGCCATTTGTAGGTGATTCGTTGTGATCGAATGCAGGTGATAGTGCACTAATCCCTGCCGGATTAGGATACAAGCTCCTCCTCTGGGGCGACCTCCTGGGTGATCTGCTCGATAGCAGCTGTAACCTATCATTTTGAGATAGGATCTGTCGTGTAGGAGTATCTCTGAAATAAGCATAACATCAATTTCGTGCTTGCTGAGAAACACCTTAAGCTCATTAGCATTTGGGATAATGCTACGAGCGTTCCAGGCTCCGAGGCGCAGTTCACAAGCCATTACTTGCGCTGCGTCAACGACTTAGCACCTCTGAGTTCTTTGATCTCCTCAAATAGCTCAGCGATGGTTTTTTTAAGACCAGCAATGGTCTGCTGCATTGAGATGATGATTTGTGCGAGGGAGCCATCAATTACCGTTTGGCTAGGATGTTGAGGTTCACCTGCGTTTGTTACAGGAGCAAACGCAGCATTCGGAAAAGTCTGGAGCCTTGCGTTTGAGAAAGCATTTCGCTGTTGGGAGTATTTTCCGTCAGGTCGTGTGCTCTGGGAGCAATGTTGATACCAGTTTTTCCGCTTTTGAGCCTCTGGACGTAAATTCTTCAGCCCTTGTAAGTTGCCTCATGTTTTCCTTGGCAATTAACGCACTCCAGGTCTTCATAGGTCTTTGCCTGGCATTGACTGGAACCAGTCCAATGAGGCAAACTGCATCTACCACATCTGGGCTCTTTGGTGCAATAGTTTTTGGTGTGATCAAAGCCAAAACATCGGTAACACTGACGCATGTTTACATTTTTTCTCGGCAGTTCCACTCTGACTCTTTGACGGCCAACTTTATTTATTTTTAGAGCTTCCCTGTTATAAATAGACCTTTTAATATCAATAAACCAAACGTTCTGGCCAGAAGCCTTGCCTGGATCCGGATCAGAGGAGTCAACATTCTGTGACTTCACCTTTGGATTATAGGTATTTACTACAGCGTGACCTTGGGAGGTGAATGCATTTAAAATTTGCTCGACTGGGGTAGAGCAGCCAAGTTGCACACCACAACCCTGTAGGCTCTGTCTTCCGGGAGGCAGAAGTGAATGTATTGGAGATTACTGATGATAGCTTTGTATACCCTTTACCCATTAAAAATGGGTGAAAAGGGTATCATAATATGGTGCAAATGTATGTAACAGGCAGAAGGAAGCATCTCCGACCCCATAAAGTATATATATTCTTAATCAGCCATGTCCGTCTGTCCGTCCGTCTGTCCGTCTGTCTGTCCGTATCAACGCCTAGATCTCAGAAACTACAAGAGCTACAGACATGTGCCATATATCGTTGGATAGGTAATTACCATACGCAGTTTGGTTTGTTGTTTTATTTTAATATCACCCCCCGCTCCCCCGCAAACCGCAAAATACTGCCACGACCACGCTCCCCGCAAACCGCAAAAAACTGCCACGCCCACAATTATTAACCTAATGCTATGCAATTCGGCATATGCGTTGGTGCTTATAAAAGCTATATAATTTTTAAACCTAATTTGAACCTAATTATGCCACATGCAAAATCTATGGCAAGGGAAGCAGAAGCGCAGCAAAACACGCATTGCGCGACGCCGACTGCGACGTTGACAGCGAAATGTATATGGCTTTATGACACACGAAACTTATTTTCATAACCATAATCATACCAAATTTATATTATTATGGTACTCTTTTCTAATAGAATATTGTTTCATTTATTTATTGATATTAAATAAATAAATTGTGAACATGTCTAAGGGGACAGGGTATTTTGTAATCGGAAAACTCGACTGCTGCTACCTTACTTGTTAGTGATAGCTCTGTGGGCATCAGAGTCACGGGGGTATATGCGCAAGTTGCGATTACGCGCGATCTTGAGTTCATATGATTCAGACGATACCGCCGAGTCGAGAAGCCTTTCCAAGGCAGGTACGTCGCTGACAGCAAGTACTGTTATTTGACTAGGTTTTGGTGCCTTCTTTGTCACTGGAATTTCAGCTTGTCGAGATTCTTCTTTTGCATCGGTTTCGACCTGGAGGATGTCCATGCTATTTTCGCCTTCTTGATAGTCTTCTTGATTTGCAAGAGCAGCAAATTGATTTGAAGCGAGATGGTTTCTATGTTCGATTAGATGCGCTCTTTTTTTTTGAACTTTTCGGTGAGGTTGGTAGGCTTCTCTTCTTGGAAGGAACTTTTTGCCAAGAGACTGAAGCCGGCTGTAACGTGAGCGTATTACTATTTTTTTCAATTTGCGGTAATAGGCGACTATTTCCAACTGTTTTCTGGTTAAGATTGTTCAATTGGCTTGGGCTGCTAACCATAAGAAGCTCCCTGCCAGTTGTGCTAGGCGGGGTCATGCTCTGAAAGGAGCGTCCTGTACGTGGTACTTCTTAGAAGCTATCAGCACCTAAAACGACTTCCGACATCTTGGATTCGAATCGACCATACTTCTCTTGAAGCACCTCTTTTTTTAATTCCTCGATGAAATATAATTTGATTATTTTGTCAAAAACTTTTTTTTTTTTTGTCGAAAAATATTTATTGAAAATAAAATCAAACTGATCCCTTTCTCAATGATGATTCGACTATAAAAACGATAAAAGTATAAGTCAAATCCATTTAAAATCTATTACAAGACTATTAAGTGGAAAGAAAGCGGAATGCGAAACGAAGGATGTCGGATTGGTCGCAACGATCTTCGAACCGGAGGCCGGCTACATCGCAATTTTCAATGGAGGAAACGCCAAAATACAGACGGATTGCGGAGTCGACAAAACATTGAATGGATCAGTCCTTATAAAATTCACCCATTGCAAGGCAATGGTGAACAACGTGCAGTACGAAGCGGTAGAAAGGCTTGGCACAGCAGAGTTGAAGTTGGACATACCTCGGATAGAGACGATTAGGAGAAACAGGACAACCCAGGAGTTAGGAATACACGAGCTGAGGATGGAGGATCAGGATACAGTGGGGAACCACGATCCATACAACAACAACTTACTCGATGCTCGGTATACTACTGATGGTAGTATTCGTCGTGGCCTGGTTCCCAAGGAAGACAACAATTTTCACACCAGGGACTACATCACAGGCCACCTTCACACCCACCATCGCTTCACCTGCTACGGTAGCAGCAACTATATCCCCGCCATGGTCGGTAGTTCAGTCTGAGGGGGGACGAGTTACCGCCTCAGCATTCACCCTCGGCGGTCCCCCGCCAATGCCGCCTCGACAACCAGAGGTCTAGGGGGCACCAAGAAATACTTTGTTGCGGCTCGCTGAGACATAGTATCAACTAACATCCGAAATGCTGCATCGGCGACCACTTAAACGCTGAGACATAGTATCAACTAACATCCGAAATGCAACATCGGCGACCACTTAAAACGCTGAGTCTTCGTATCGATTAGCATTGGAGATGCTGAATAGATCCAAACCTCGGGGCCACTTGACGACACAGAACCGCATCCGCTCCACTTCTACTTTTCGGTCGATCAGCATATTAGAATAAGCACAAATGTACCAAACCAAAACTATAAAAACTACGAGAAAGAAATAAAACATTCATTCAGATTTTCAAACTCAACTTCAACGGACGTTTATCTTGGAGATCAACACCAGCAAATCTTCACTACTCAACTCCCGGACCTACGTTGGGAGCTAACTCGCGCAATAGAATTGCTTTGCACACAGACGCTAGCTCAATTAGTTTTGGAGCTATATTGCTCCATAAAATTGAAAACAAACCTCATGTCGTAGCATATTTTATACACGGTATACACGGATTGCAATTCCTTAAAAGCCCGCCGTACTAAAATGGTTCTAAGTCCAAGAGTGCATAGGCGGTGGGGATTTCTCTAATCATTTGATTTTAATCTTGAGTATAGAAAGGGAGAACGAATGGCACATGTGGATATTCTTTTACGAAATCTATTGGTCGTAAACAGAATAACAAAAATGCGAATTAATTTGACAGAAATAACAGTCAATTGGTTAATACCTGAACAACAACATGATATATTGAAGATATGTTTATAAAATTACGTAATGATGAACTACCTGAGAATCCTGAGACAGAACGTATGAATTAAAAAGGGGAATATTGCGCAGGAAAATTCAAAGGAATGGTAGAATCAAATGTCTACCTGTTATCCCGAGAGCTTTTAGAAGGGCAGTGATAAAATACGTTCACGAATCTATCATGCACCGAGGATGGGAAAAAACATTGGACAAAGTTTACGGGTAGTACTGGTACGAAAACATGTCCAAAAATGTGAGAAATTTCGTAAAAAATTGCCTAAATTTTAAACTAGCAAAGCCATTGGTTGGAAGGATACAGGTGGAGTTGCATCCGATTCCTAAAATAGACATACCATAATGATGAGGACTCTCTCTTGAGATTTTGACTGATACGGACGTGTTTCCACATACGCAGCGCGAAAAACTCACAAAGACGGAGACAGCCCAGCTAGAACATGTTTATATTGCACAGAGTCACATCGTGAGAACGTGTAATTGTTCGGCTGAGAGAACCAAAGCAAAGCAAGTGTGTAAATAAGGTCCAAAATACAATTTCTCATTGTGTTCTTTTTCGATTGCACTATTTGCGGTGGGAGGCCCATCTATTAGATCAGCCGGTGAGGCTGACAACTCATCGCAGACCAACAGTGCTGCCAGATCTGGAGATAGGGAACTAAATGGATAGAGCAGTGGGGGCCCCGCCCCCACCGATGATGACCCATTCAGGAGGAGCTCCAAACTGTCAAGGTCCCCAACAAAAGGAGGAGGAATTGCGGTGCAGGATGCCGAAACCCCTGCGGCGGCGGTTGTGTTGGAGGATATACCGACTTGCCGCCGCAGTGATGCAGCGTTGGACAACTCGGCCCCTGTAGCCAGCAGAGCTAGCAATACGAGCAACCCGAAGGCAAAGGACGTTATCGGCGTGCCGTCGCACAGGAACGGAAGGAAATAACCAATCGGATCGCCTATAGGGCTCTTAGCCGCGGGAACTCGTTCGTTCTATGACCGCTTCTACCCAAACCGAGCCCCAAAAGCCTAGAAAAAATGCTACACCAGCAAAGGAACTGCCAAAGGGACAGATGCCCAAAGTTCAGGAGCCTAAAGCACAGGCACCCAAGCGCGGCAACTACCCCGCGGTGAGCTCAGAGGGTATACCTAAACCCAAAGAAAATACGTCCAAGCCGCGCAGCTATGCATCCGTCGCCAAGAAGTCTAGCACTGGAGGCAAGTGAAAAAAAGTTCAGCCTAAACGCCTGAGGAAGAAGCCGGAGGCACTTATATTAAAGAAGACGGGAGAGGCCTCGTATGCGGAAATGCTCCGGAAACTGAATGCGGACCCGAACCTCAGCGAACTGGGCAAACATGTTCGCAAAGTCCGCAGAACTCAGCAAGGGGAACTACTGCTGGAAGAAGAAGCGAAAGTCTGGAACAGCGTGCCCAAATTTAAGACCGAGTTGGAAGCAACTCTAAAAGACATGGCTTCGGTACGTACGAGTACACAAAGAATAGCACTATCCTGCAGTTGGACGAGGCCACGACAGCAGATGATCTCCACAGCTGCCTGGTCTCCCAATTTCAAGGCATTCTGCTGAAACCAGAGTACATCAAAGCCGGGATGGGACTCAGATAGCCTCTGTCCTGATGAACACGAATGATGCGATTGCGGTCTTAGAGAAGGGGACGGTAACCGTTGGGTGGTCAAGGTGCCGCATCATCCAGGACGTCCGGCCCACGAGATGTTGCAAGGGCCCGGGCTACGGTCATCGAGAAACGACCTGCAAGGCGATCGATCGGTCAGACTGCTGCCTGCGATGCGGCGAACGACGACACAAGTCAAGGGGATGTGTTGCACCACCAAAGTGCCTATTATGCAGCGACGAAGTGGATAAAAACCACCCGACGGGCTGTTTCGCGTGCCCGACATACAGAGCCAGCCTTAAAGAAGCGAAGTCCCAGCATAATGCAGGAGCAAATTAAGATTATTCAGCTCAATGTTAACCATTGCGCAGCTGCTCAGAGCCTCCTGGCTCAAACTGCGGCGGAGCGCAAGGTAGACATCATTCTTTTGAGCGAACCCTATTACCCTGTCCGTGGCAACTCCACAATGATATTAGACGAGACCGGTAAAGCAGCCATCATACAGGAATTGGCGGCCCCGCCGATGCGCGGAATAGCATATGCGAGAATAAAAGGAGTGCATTTTTAAAGCTGCTACGCCCACCCTATCGACACCCCAGACCAGTTCGAGGAGATGCTGGAGTTGCTGGGCAGCCATGCGAGAGGGCGCGGCCCAAAGATCATTGCGGGCGACTTTAATGCATGGGCAGTAGAATGGGGCAGCAGGGTATCGAATTCCAGAGGCCGAGCAGTAATAAACACAATGCTTAAGTTGGACCTGGTAGTGCTGAACGACGGCTGCAAACCAACGTTCAACAACGATAGGGGCTCGTCCTACATCGACATCACCTACATCAACAGAAGGCTAGTGGCTAACGCCAGCTGGACGGTCCACGACGTTGTAACGTTGAGTGACCACGCACTGATTTCCTTCTGCATCCTACCGAAGGGCACGACTTGAAGGCGGCAGAGAAGATCAGTCGGGCAAGCCTGGGACTCGAGGAAGATCGACGAAGATATGCTGGCATACCAAATCGACTCGTTTCAAATCTCAAATGGACACGCAGATTCAATGGCGGCCGACCTCATGAAGATGCTTGAGGCAACTTGTGATGGATGGAATTCCTGGAGCAGTCGTCAAGGTAGTGGCGTTAGCTAGACCTGATATATTCAGGGAAACCTTCCAGCAGTGTCTCTTAGACGGGGTCTTTCCGACGAAGTGGAAAAGTCAGAAACTAGTTCTGCTGACGAAAGGCAAGGGATCAGCATACGCCGCAACCAACTACCGCCCGCTATGCCTACTGGATATCGTGGGCAAGCTATTCGAACGCATCCTGTATGCTCGAATAGAGGCAATCACTGAGAGCAGCAACGGCCTAGGTACGCAGCAGCACGGCTTTCGGAGGCAAGACCACCCTGGACGCACTTATGGCGGTGAGAAACATCGCCGAGAACGCTCTCGATGGTGATAGATGGCTGCGTGGAAGGAAGGAGTACTGCGCAATCGTCCCGTTGGACGTGAAGAACGCCTTCAACACCGCCAGATGGCCAGTAATCCTCAGCGCCATGCATAGGATGGATATCCCGGAGTATCTCAGGATCGTCGTTGGAAGCTACTTCACGGATCGTTTCCTCTGGTTCGACACGGACGCTGGCCCGAGATGCTACAGTGTTTCTGCAGGGGTTCCACAAGGATCTGTGCTTGGACCGATCCTGTGGAACATTATGTATGAAGGAATCCTGGGCATAAACAGGCCCTTAGGAGCTGAGCTACATTGCTACATTGCGGACGATGTAGCAATAACTGCAGTGGCCAAGACAATAGCAGTCCTCGAAGAGAAGCGCAACACGACAATTATTATGGCCATCGACTGGCTAGAGAAAGCCGACTTAACAATTGCGGCGCACAAGACCGAGGCTGTTCTGTTGTTAAGCAGCAGGAAGAAAGTGGAAAGAATGCTGATCACGGTCAACGGGACACAGGTGGCATCACAAGACTCCTTAAAATACCTGGGAGTAATGATAGACCACAGGCGAGCAGGAAAGCAGCAATAACAACTGCGTCCTTGGCTCATGCCCCACATAGGAGGTCCCAATTACCCGGCCAGGAAACTACTGGTGGCGGTTGCCAAGGCAACGCTGCTCTATGCTGCACCAATATGGAGCAACGCCACCAAGAAAGGCTCTTACATGAAAGGAGCACGCGCGGTGGTACGGTCTATGGCCCTTAGGCTCATTAGAGGCTTCAGGACTATATCCGGAGACGAAGCACTAGCACTGGCAGGCTTGCCGCCAATCGACCTAGAGATAAAGGCTATTTGTCTGGTCACGAGCGACTGATGGGAGAGTGGCAGAGCACATGGCTAACATCGCAACGGGGTAGGTGGTCTTACCAACTCATCCCCGATTAAACGGTATGGGCCGATTGCCGCCACAAAAGACAGGACTACCACCTTACCCAGTTCCTCACGGATCATGGTTGCTTTCGGGCATACCTACTCCGGTTCCACCACGTAGAGTCAGCTCAATGCATCTACTGCCCCGATTCTGAGGAAACAGCATGCACTGCTCGAGATGGCCAACAGAGCTGAAGGCCAATACAGGCGACGTACACCAATACGGTGGCAGGAGAAAAAATGCCCAGCGAAACCAGGGATGAAGGACGTGCGCCTCTTGGCCAATTAACAAGGATGGGAGTACGATCAGGCTCCACATCCGGCACACCGACGAAATAAATTGACTGGCAGTCCCGGTGAGCTTGTAAAGGACGGAAATGCATAAGGAGGTTTTTGTTTTTAGTACGTAGGCATAACTTAACTTAGGGGATTATGAATCGTGCATGCCACCTATGGACGGTAGGTGGTACCTTTTAAAGATTTTAATTTTCCTACGGTAAGGCATAAAAAAAAAAAAACCATAATGAGTGGAAAAAAAAAACCTTAAGGAATATGTAATCGTATTTATAAATTCTTTCACTAAATTTGTTTATTTTTATCACACTTTAAAGATAAATACTGACAGTTGTTAGGTCGCTCATCTGTCGTTTGCTGGAGTTTCTGAATCAGGAGCTGGTCGAAGGGTTCAACAGCGAACGCGAAACGTTGCAACATAGAAAAGGCACAGAAAGCACAATTACGATAAGAAGTGTCGCAATGAGAGGGGCTACAAGATGGGTGATCTCGTCGCCATCAAAAGGACACAATTCGTTTTAGGTTTTAAGGTGGAAAGTGAGTTCCTAGGACCTTACGAAATTATCAAAATTAAACGAAACGGTCGCTATGATGTGAAAAAGGCCGCAACTAATGACGAGGGTCCAGTTGTCACAGCCAGCAGTTGTGATAACATGAAACTGTGGAAATTCATCACCGAGAATGAAGAGCTGTTGTCATCCGGGTCGGAGGACGAAGGTCAGGATGGTCGAATGTAAGGTGACAACACACAAGAGTTCTGCCACCTACCCTTTTTAACAATCAGTTGGGAGTCGCATGGAAGTCGTAAGTAGTCGTGGGTGATGGTCGTCAAGCTAGGAGGTCATTCACAGTCGTCAACGAATCCATAGTAAGTTCTACAATGTTGTCAATATTTTTCTAATCTATTGCTTTTCTATTCTGTATTTGAATAAACATATGATATATTACCATATTGTATCTTACATAAATTCAATTCCGGATTAGTGATAGGTATACGTTCCACTGTGTAAATGATGTTTACGATAAGGAGAACGCCACCTGCAAAAGATGTGCGAATCTGGCGATCTGGCGATCTGGCCTCACGGAACACAATGTACTTGG
Source organism: Drosophila ercepeae (assembly GCA_018150545.1). NCBI lineage: Eukaryota > Metazoa > Arthropoda > Insecta > Diptera > Drosophilidae > Drosophila > Drosophila ercepeae. The sequence goes on along the minus strand of JAECWL010000161.1, from coordinate 22,050,496 downwards.
AGACAAAAGAACTGACAAAAGCATAAATACAAAAGAATACGTTTGGGTAGCAACAAGGAAAAATCTTGTTGCTCAGTTTTTTAGAGTAGCTACAGGAGTGGAACCTTGAGAATCTCTTCCCAAAAATTCATGAACGATACTATGCTCGAGCCAGGCACGGTAAGCAAGCATCTGGTAAAATTATTTTAAAAGAAAATATGCTACGTCTGCGTTAAAAATTAAATTTGATCAAAAATAATTCAGAAGGGGCTACGTCGAGGTAGTTTGAAAAGTGACTCCCAACGTCATCTGCAGTGGCATAAGATATATGACGCGATACAAATATATATTTCCGGGGAGCAACAGTTCTACATGTAAGTCCTGTAGACATACCATAATGAGGGATAGATAGCCTTTAATGATAGATACCGACAGTTGTTAGGTCGCTCATCTGTCTATTTGGTTTGCTGACCAGTAACTGATCAAGGCTGATGTTCCTGGATTTCGCGAATTTTACTCCACGCAGAAAATACAGTTATATTTGATTGCTACAAACGCTACTAGGGTAAACGGTCAGGTAGAACGCGTAAATGGTACACTCAAAAGTATGTTAACCGCTGTAAAAACGGGTAAGAGGTCGTGGCAGGACGCCTTGACTGAGGTTCAACTGGCAATGAATTGCACGATTAACCCAGTTAACAGTAAGCCCACTTTAATTTATAATTGGCAAAGAGGCGAGGCCTTTAGGTTTACAACCAATAAATAAAGAATAAAACGTTGTCTACCACTAGAAAAACTAATACAAAAAATTTATTGATCGGCAGAATTCGAAGAGAAACAAGAAAGAAACACCTTGTGTTCGCTCCGGAATTTTATTTGCGACTGACAAAGGAATGAAAGAAAAGAAAAAATGGATATACACATTTCCTTATTCCTAATTCGTTAGAGAGTGAAGAGAGTGAGAGGGAACTATGATCTTCAAATTAATTCGCATTTTAGTTATTTTGTTTACGACCTTTTTTTTAAAGCCAATGGATTTGGTGAAAGCAAATCCACATGAGCCATTCGTTCTCCCTTTCTATACTCAACAACTGGAAGAGTCTCTAGTTGATACGAGTGGTATTTTGATTCTGCCGGGGAAGTACATTTACTAAAATATTCTACGACATGAGGTTTGTTCTCAATTTTATGGAGCAATATAGCTTCAAAACCAATTGAGCAGGTATCTGTGTGCAAAGCAATTCTAATGCGCGTGTGTCAAAAAAATTTGGTGTTGTTGTTTGAAGTTAGAAAATATAAACTCTGATACTTTAGAATAAATTGACGAAATTATGAAGCTAAACCTATAAATTGTCTTAATTGTCACACTGTCTGTGGGGGTGGCATTCCTATCAATGCTTGAATCTTACGATAATTTGGTCGAACTTCGCCATTGCATATCTCAAAAATTTTGTTATGTTAAATGAAAATCCGGCTTTACCTAATGTTTCTATAACTACTTGAAGACGGTATAACGCTTCGTCTTTCGTTTCCGCTGCTATCAAAACATCATCAATATACCCAAAGCTTCAATTATGGCGCTGAAACATAGAAGGCGAGTTTTTCAGGCCAAATTTCATGGCTGAAACTCGTATGGTCCCTCTGGCGTAACAAAAGCGGTGCGCTAGGTCGAATTTAGATGTACCGGAATTTTGTAGAATCCGCTAGCCATGTCCAGGCACCTCGAAGCCTTGCAATGTAACGGGCCTTGTAACGGGTACTTACCTGCAATTGTGTTCTCATTCAGTATTCAGTAATCTACACAGAGACGATCCGAACCGTTTTTCACTTTAACTAACTTATTTAATGAACAGTTTCTTAATCTCGAATTTCTTTTCCTTGGCCTTAAACTCTTTAGTGAATCTCTTCCATTCATAATTCTTTCATAATTTTGATGTAAATTACACCTGGGCGAACAGCCATCCAGTCTGGCTCTCTTTGTCCCGAAAATAATCTCGAATGGTGAATATTTTGTCGACATGTGAAAATGTTCATTGATGGCCCTCTGCACATATTTAAACCATTTGGAAGGTTCTTCTGCTGACAACTTTGCGATTATAGACAAGATTGAACGATTCACTCGCTCTACTTGCCCGTTTCCTCTGGCAACACCGGTTGTAGTTTGAACATGGTCTATCATGTTTTCACTTAAGAATTCTTCAAAGGCGTGCGATGTAAACGCCAAGCCCCTGTCGCTTATAATACGTCTCGGGAAACCACAGACGCTTGACCACTGAATCAGCTTTTTGATCACTTCTTCTTTGCCTGTTGATTTCGTCGGGAACAACCAGACAAACTTAGAAAATGCGTAGACGACTGCCAGAATGAACTTGTACTGCTTGAGCGTTGCATCCATCGGCCCCAAGTGTTCCACGTGCAACGTATGATGCGGAACATCACCCTTCTAAATGTAATGTAAGAACCCTTCTTGCTTCTTCAACTTTTTGCTGTGAATAATACAACTTATACAATTAGTGATATATTTTGTTACCTTCCCTTCAAGGTGTGGAATGTAAAACTGCTGCTGGATGTTGTGTACTGTTTTGCGAACTGCGAAATGGCCAAACTCGTGTGCATTTTTGATAACCTCTTTCTCCATAAGCTTCGGCACAACTAGCAACTCGTTCCCATTGACTTCTTTGTATAGTAAACCGCTTTTCAACTTGAATTTTCATATTGAACATATTGTAAGATATTGACGACTGCTCGTAATTGTTCATCGTTCTGCTGCGCCTTCTTCAACTGCACTGAGAGTTCTGCTGTGAGGATGAGTACATTCTGTGAATTGCGGCTGAGGTGGTCAACATGTCTCATCCTTTCGCCTGCTCGGTGTTCGATATCATAGCAGAAGTCTTGTAGATAAAGGACCCACTGAGCAACTTCTCTTGGTACATGAGGTTTGCTTGTAGTCTGCTTGAATGCGATGCAACTTGAAATATATTCCAAGCCGATAATGACGGAACTTCTTTAACGCCAGGTATGCTGCTTTCACTTCGAGTATAAAACTGTGCTGTTTCGACTCGGATTAACACGTCTTTTTACTCCAATAGTAGACAGGGTGAAGTTTCCCATCAAACAACTGCAACAACACTGCTCCGAGTCCCTCTTTGGACGCGTATGTATGTAACTCTGTGGGTGCTTCTCTGCTAAAGATGTGGAGAACCGGCTCACTTTTCAACAACGGCTTCAACTTTGACAACGACTGTAGCTCTTCATGCCCAATTTTGACATCATTTATTTAGACTAATCACTGTAACGATCGAAGCAAACAAGGCTTTTCGAGAAATAGTCCAAGTTCTGATAGCTAAAAAATGATGGCCTCTACTTTAAAACTCGGACTATGGAACGCAAGAGGAATTATACAGAAAAATTAAGAACTTAGACTTTTTCTTATTGCTCACTCCATAGATATCATGCTAATTACAGAGACTCATATGCGTCCGGGACTAAAAGTATACCTCCCAGGCTATCAAAAATACTATGCGAACCACCCTAGTAACAACGCCAGGGAAGGCTCAGCTATATTTATTAAAACTCTAATCAGCCACAGACAAAATAAGCCAATTATGCGAACTGACTCCCAGATAACCAGCCTCGATGTACCGACGAATGGTGATATCTTCAAAATAGCCTCTTTGTATCTTCCTTCCAACGAGCCCTGGACCAAAATCGACTTCGCCCAACTACTAATCGCATTGGGCCTTAAATGTATAGCAGGTGGCGATTACAATGCAAAGCAACCTTAGGACATGCAGTCGAGGAAAACGGCTACATGAGGCCATCGTAAATAGCTCTAGCCAAGTTTTAGCTACAAGTGAGCCTACCATTTATCCATCTAACATTAGACTGACACCGACAGCCTTGGACTTCTTTATAATAAAGGGGGGGCAATAAACAAGTTTTCAATCGCAAGAAACTACGATCTGTCTTTGGGCCACTTTCGAGTACCAGCAACACTTAGCCACACTCCCGAATACAAAACCATAAAGAGAACTATTCTTTTACCCGGCTCTTCAGTAAAAAAAATTCAAAGATACCTTGGACAGAAGCATTAATGTAATCATCGACATTAACCATCCAGAAGACATCGAAGATGAGGTAGAGATCTTCATGGACAAAATACAGTTGGCCGCGACACTTACTGCCCCAAGAAGTAGAAATTTCCCCATCCTGAGTAGACACAATATGCTTTCACAAAAAAACGAAGAGCAAGACGAGAATTTTCAAGAAACAGGATACATCCGTGCCCACAACATTTACAAAAGGCTGTCTAACCGTCTAAGAAAAGTTCTGGCGAAAAATAAGCAGGACCACTTTGATGAAATTCTGGAAAATGCAAGCCATGATGCATCGACCAACTATTAGTAGTGGAAACTGACGAATAATATTAAAAGACAGGTTATCCCAAAGGCTCCCATCAGGAATCCTACTGTTGGTTGGTGCGCCTCAAGCCAGGAAAAGGCAGACGTCTTTGCAAACAGCTTAGAGGATAGATTTAAGCCTTTCAACCTCACTTCGGCAGAAACGAGCGGCAGGGTGCAAATAATCTTATAACAACTTTTCCTTGGTGTGATTTTGAACAGAGGATTAACGTTCGAAAAGCACACAACTATGATTAAACAAGCTGTTCTTTCAAAGGATACAAAAATGTCATGGCTCCTTTTGCCGAGAAACAAACTTTCGTTGACAAATAAAGTCCGCCTCTATAAATCCATTTTGGGCCCAATTTGGAAGTATGGTATGGAAGTATACGGAATTACAAGTAAATCGGACCTGAACAAAATAAGAGTAGCGCAAAGCAAGATAATCAGATCTATTTTTAACGCCCCCTGGTACATGAGAACAAAAGACATAGAGAGGGACGTTAACATAGCCAAGATAGTCGATGTATGCAGGACACACGCGGAAAGATATTTAAGACGGCTTGGCCTCCACCGCAACACATTGGCGAGAAGGCTTACCCACCCCCCACGCAAAAGAAAAAAAAATAATTGTATTGTAAAATAATTTTGTAGTAAAATGTAATGCAAATGTTAATAGTAATTTACTAGATGTGCAGTATGTATTGACAAACCTTTGAGTAATCAATTTTCATGTACAACCTGTAAAGCCGCCACATAGGTAACAGTAACCACGTTAACTCAAATAATAAACATCACCATTTTCCCATTTTCACCAATTTCACCATGAAAGATTTGTATGGGAACGTGCAACTTTCGCATAACCAGGTATAAATTTGGCTGGCACATGAAAAAATTCGTTTTCTAAGTCCATTATTGTGAAATATTTGGCAGCTTGTAGTTTCTCCAGGACATCTTCAATTAAAGGCACAGGAAAACAGTCCTGCAACACCATACTATTCAGCTTGCGGTAGTCTATGCAGACTCTGAACTTTTCATTTTTTTTCTTTACAACAACGACTCTGCTTGCTACGTGGGATGACGACTTTCTCACGATGCCCTTCTTTAACCAATCCTCAACTTCGGCTTTGACAGCTTCAGCTTCTTTGGCGGACAACCGACTCGGTGATTGGCAGAATGGTTTCAGCACTCCATTTGGATGGATTTGAAGCTAGATTGGACCCTGTGTAAGGACAGCAGGCGGCTGATAGCTGTTCTTGATCAACTGCTCGACTTGATTTTGATACTTCGGCGGCACTGAGATGATATTTGACTCTTCAAATACGCTGTATACATTAAAAGGATACTCATCTGTTGCAGTCTGTTTTGTTTCTAGCTCATGAAACAAAAACCCATTATTGGTTTAGTACAGGCATTGCTCAAACCGCGCAACGTAGACTCGCATTTGTTCATTTCAACATTGTTCAATTTTTGTAGCACATGCTCGTTTACAATTGTTACATCAGAGGCTGTGTTGACCAGGCTTTCAACACTTACACCATTTATAGCAATTGTTTTGAAGCGGCTACAATCAAGAATTATTTGTACTGTCTCGACTTTCATCACGCGCAATATGACCGTTCTTGTTGCAACTGAAGCATTTAGTTTCCGCGACGTAATTTTTTCTCTTCTGCTTCGATGAGACACAGTTAAAACAAAATTCCTTCTTTTTCTCTTTGTTTGTTTGTTTGTTTACAGCTGTCCCCAATGTTTTTTCTGAGTTCTTATTTTCCTGCTCGCGAACTAGTTCATAAAATGCGTATTCCTCTTTGAGCGCTTTATACGACTTACAACGATACATAGCAAATTTAAATTCGCTTTTAATATTGAGACCGTTTACAATATAACGCGACACGGCAGCATTTTCGACATTTCCGATACTCGCTAGTTTTTTCATGCTCAGCATATATTCATGGAAAGACTCTGAGTTTCTCTTCTTGCGTTTGCGCAACAACATTTGTATATCGGCACTGTTCCAACTGCACTCAAATTCTTCTATGAGTTTCTTTTTGAACTCTTCAAAATCACTCACGCACTCCGAATCTAAAAACAATTTGGCAGCACCAGTCATATTTGCCCTTGCTTGTACATACTTTTGTTTTTCGGACAGCTCGTAGGCATCAGCATTACGTTCAAATATTTTGAACCACTTTGCGTCAGTTACTGAATAGCCATCAAAATCACTCACGATTTCCTCAAAATTGTCAACTGATATTTTCGTTTGGGTTTCTCATCGTTCGTCAACTTCGACGTTCAATGACAACAACTGTATGAGTTGTTGGTTTTGAACTGTAGCGTCATTGCAGCTTTCTATAGCAGCCGGAACTGTGCTTCCATCCCGTGACCTTATCTGTCCTTCTTTTCCACACTCTGATTTTTCTAAAACTGCGTCAACGCTCTCGTTACTTGTTACTTGTGCTTTTTTACGCGGGATCCACTTGTTTTCCACATGCTCAACATTGAACACACTCGGCTTTTTGTCACTTTTGCGCTCTTCCTTGTTTCTATTTAGAAATTTCGAGACACGACACTTGACCTTTGACACAACTTATATGCTGTTTTTTTGGTAAGGAGTTATCTGTTGCAAGTGCGACATTACTGCTGCTCAACTTTACACCTGTTCGACTTTAAGGAATCGACAATGCATAACCCTTTTGCGCGAACAATTTATTGACGGCTTTTCTACTTTTTGACTGTTCACACCGCAACTGATAGAACTACTACATACACTAAAACATATTGGACCGGTTAAGCCCCCAATTGTAAGATACATATGGTAATGTATCATATGTTTATTAAAATACAGAATAGAAATCCAATAGATTAGCAAAAGATTGACAACATTGTAGAACTTACTATGGATTTATGACGACTTTTTCGTTGACGACTGCGAACGACCTCCTAGCTTGACGACCATTGACCTACGACTACTTACGACTTCCGTGCGTCTCCCAACTCAGTGTTAAAAAGGGTAGGTGGCAGAACTCTTTTGTGTTACCACCTTACATTTATAGCCGTTTAAATTTATTCTGAATCCTTTAACATTTTCGTTACTTGTTCCTACTTTCCTCCTCTGTGTGATGCAGGTCGCTTGACCTAATTTTCCCAAATATAACCTCCCTTATCTACTCCTGAGGACTGACACCATACAACACTCTTGGTTTCGCTTATTACCGGAGCCATCTTTCAAATTTCAGCAATATCGTTGCTGATACGGACTCAATTTATGGTGTAATTCTTAACGCCTTAACAAATTTGTCCCTGAAAAATTGACACTATCAACGTCAAAGCCTCCATGGTTTAATAAGCAACTCACTCTCCTTAAAAATAGGAAATCTAGAGCTTACAAAAAGTTTCTAAGGTCTCGAACCTTGTTACATCTTTCGAATTACCTACTTATCCGTAACCAGTTCTTTGACCTTAACAATCAACTATATAAAAATAATATCTTCAAATTTAAACTAATTTTTCGAAAGAATCAAAGCTTTTTCTATTCTTTTGTAAACTCTAAACGTAAATCCAATCTTTTCGCCTCTTCACTCTCATATAATAAATCCGACTTTGCACATCTCGGTATTGCTAATCTTTTTGGGTAATTTTTTTAATCAACCTACTTATCTGATTCATTTGATCCCTCCTTTATCCCTATCGGTTACCCTACATTAATAGCATATATCTTTCTAAATTCCACTGTCACGATGTGTGCGATTCCCAAGCTTCTTGAGAAACTCATTACATCGCTGCTGCAACATTCATGCAAGAGCATCTCCCCATTACAGCATGGTTTTGTCAAGCTTCGCTCTACAACAAGTAATTTACTATAATTTGGTCCGATCATCCACAGAGGGTTTCAGTATCGCTTGAAAACAGACGTAATTCATACTGACTTTAGCAAAGCATTTGACTCAGGCATTTTCAATTAGACCTTCCATGTTTTTTAAAACATGAACAAAAATTAAAGGAAGATATAATTTCAAAAAAAAACCTTGGCCACGGTGCAAAGATATTATTAATGGAAAACTAAGTCTAAATACATAAAAGAGTACATGAGAAAATGTCACTATGTGCTTGTTTTTTTTTTTGTTTTTGTTTTTTATTTGCGTCGAAATCAATTCAGAAGACGTTTAAAGAAATAACGGAGCAGATCAAAGTCTATATGAATGTACGCACATACCATGGGTCCTACAAGAACGAACAAAGTACAGCTGAGGCGAACAGAGCAAAAAGCTTCCATTCCAACCAGAGTTTGTGCGTAAATGCCTTAAGTGCGGGTATGCGTCCCACATATCGAAGGATTGCACAAAGAAAAATTATTAATGCTATCGTTGCGGATAGCCAGGTCATCCAGGTGAAACAGGAGAGCAATGGTAATACTTGGTTCACTTGGTAAACCCAGCGACAAACCCAAAAAGCGAGTTTACAGATTCCGGAAGGACGGAATGCTTAATAACTTTCAGCTTAAGGAAAGTTATTAAGCATTCCGTCCTTCAATTCGAAGGCGGACACAGGCGCAGATCCATGCTTAATGCGCAGGAACATTTTCCTTAGACTAGGCAACGTAACTTTCCCCGAAACTGACAAACGCTTGACGGGAATAGGGGACGGCCAGGTGTTAACTTAAAAGATATTTTTGTACCTATGGAAATAGAAATAGATGAAGACATTGGTTTCGACGCTATTTCGCATAAAACTGTTCTGGTTACAGTAAACATGAAACAATAACCAATCAGAACGTCAAAAAAAGACTTGCTTAGGTAAAGAAGGTCCTGAGGTTGCTTCCAGAGCCTTACAAGATAATTTCTGTTCTACTTCGCGGGATACTCGTGTTTTTTTTTTTATTATGCCTTACGGTAGGAAAATTAAAATTAGGAATACGTCGCCTGTATTAGCCTCCAGCTCTGTTGGTCATCTCGTCGGCTCGGACCCGCTTCATCATGTCTCTGATAATGTTATGTCCCCGCTCCCAAGAGTGCCAGTGCTAGTGCTGCGTCACCGGATATAGTCCTGAAGCCTCTAATGAGCCTAAGGGCCATAGACCGTACCACCGCGCTCCTTTCATGTAAGAGCCTTTCTTGGTGGCGTTGCTCCACCACTGGTGGTGGTTTAAGCTATATGGAAACGCATACACAGATCGCCGCTTAAAATTTAAAACAAAGTATTAGATAATTTATGGACGCCCAATTCTAGTACGAGTGATAGCGGTGTGGTCGTGTAGAGTGAACAGATTGAACACAAATATTTTTTGAAAGAACTTTGTTAACCTAACATACTAAATACTAAATAGCATTTGCTGCATTTGTTTTCCACCTTCACCCGCTTCCATTTGACGGACGACTCCCACCGACAAGAAGTCGCAAGCTTTGTGGATGTGCCTACTTAACCAACCCATCCCATTAAACATAACACGCCGCGAGAAGTCACTCTACAGTTAGAGGGCCTCCAAAAGAAGAAGACACCTGGACTCGATGCTATTGACAACCATGCAGCCAAATACCTTCCTCCTAATGGAGTTATGGCACTAGTAAAAATTTATAATGCTATGCTAAGACTAGGGCACTTCCCTAAGCAATGTAAGTGTGCGAGGATCGTTATGATACCCAAAGCCGGCAAACCTCCAACGCAGATAGACTCGCACCGCCCAATAAGTTTACCTTCAACCTATTCAAAGGTCTCTGAACGCATTCTGATGAAGCTATAATGGAATGGACTACAGACATCAATTGAGCTAAGTCCGCTTGTGTGACCTTCGCGCTCCATCCCGGCACCTGCGCTGGCCTAATATTTAACGGTGGGTTGATAGGCAACGTCAATTCCCACTGTTACCTGGAAGTCCACCTGGATCGTGGCGGGCCCATATCACAGCGGTCAAGGCCAAGTGCCTTCTAAAGATTAACAAAACTGGACTAGCTCCTACGGTAAAGCAAGCTTTAACTGCCTACTAAAGTCCCACTCTTTGAGGTTACTAAGCCCTACTTGGACCTATGCCATCAAAGTATGGGGAACGACCTCCAAGCACCAGCTTGACAGGCTGAGAACTGTCCAGAAACGTGCTGTTCGGCCTGCCTCCGGGCTTCCCGGGCAGCGACACAACCAAACTCTCTGGCAAGGGACCTCGCCAATGCTCTCCGATACTGAAAGCGATACTGAAACCCTCTGTGGATGATCGGACAAAATTATAGTAAATTGCTTGTTGTAGAGCGAAGTTTGACAAAACCATGCTGTAATGTGGAGATGGTGAATGCATGAATGTTGCAGCTTCGGTGTAATGAGTTTTCCAAAAAGCTTGGAAATTGCACACATCGTGACAGTGGAAATTAGCTGGATATATGTTATTTATGTAGGGTAACCGATAGGGATTAATAAAGGCGGGATCAAATGAATCAGATAAGTAGGTTGATTGAAAAAATGACCCAAAATGATTAGCGATACCGAGATGTGCAAAGTCGGATTTATTATTATATGAGAGTGAAGAGGGGAAAAGATTGGACTTACGTTTAGAGTTTACAAAAGAATAGAAAAAGCTTTGATTCTTTCGAAAAATTAGTTTAAATTTGAAGATATTATTTTTATATAGTTGATTGTTAAGGTCAAAGAACTGGTTACGGATAAGTAGGTAATTCGAAAGATGTAACAAGGTTCGAGACCGCAACTCGTATGCTGATGCGTGAAGACGTGTTTTCATCGAGCTCCGATAAAATCAATTGATTCTAGTGAAGTGAATGATTATTAATAAACAACAAATAAATATATTGAAAGCGAAAAAGACGCTCCGGGCGATGCACCATCGCTCGAATACATATTCTGCGTTTGAAATAGTTAAATAATAGTTTCAAACAAATTAAATAAAACAAAAAAAAAAAAAAAAAAAAAATATGAGCCAGAACGACACTCGCGCTCAGCGGCAACGAGAGCAAGACGATCGCCTCATTACAACGAAACAACGCGTACTTTTCTTATGTCTCCTCGACACCTTCAAACGAAGACAACGAGCGGCCAATAACCCATAACCCAACGAACCTTCTTGTACCAACAAATCAAGAAAGAGCGCGCTCTTGCTCTCCCTCACTTCTAGCTCCGACACAAGCTCCGCTATCTGCAACAACAACAACTGGAGCAATATCGACAACCCGCACTACTTCGCCATTGGCTGCACCCGCTCACGCCTTTACTGTGTCAACGAATACCAAAACAAAAGCCCAAGAGCCAAACGGCACTGCTGCACAACTAGCAAAACAAAACGCAAACAAAAAAGCTGGGTCGGCCTCACAGACTGGACTGGACCGCTACATAACAATAAAGCGGAAGCTTAGCCCAAAAACTTCCGATACAGAAAACAAGCCGAAAAATATACGCGGCAATACTACCTCGATCAACAATGAAGCGCCTGCAAATAGCAACAGATTCGCTTTGCTGGCAGATACCAACGAGGACGTGCCACTGAAATCCATCGATAAGGAACCAAAGAAAATAAAGCCTCCCCCAATTTACATCCGCGAGAAGAGCACAAACGGTTTGGTAAATTCTTTAATTGGCCTTATTGGAAAAGATAGCTTTTATATAATACCCCTCATAAGAGGTACTATTAATGAAATAAAACTTCAAACGAAAACGGAGGAAAACTACAGGAAAGTCACAAACCATCTTACTGCAAACAAAACATGCTTTTACACCTACCAGCTTAAAAGTAGCAAGGGTTTGCAAGTAGTACTGAAGGGCATTGAGCCTGATGTAAAGCCCGAAGAGATAGCTGAGGCCCTAAAGGATAAGGGATTTTGCGTCAAAAGCGTACACAATATCAAAAACAGAAACAGGCAGCCGCAACCACTCTTTAAGATTGAGCTTGAACCAGAAAACAAGCATCTAAAAAAAAACGAGGTTCATCCAATTTATAAACTCAAGCTCCTTCTGCACCGTAGGATTACAGTAGAAGAGCCGCATAAACGTAACGCTCCTGTTCAATGTATGAACTGCCAAGAATACGGCCACACGAGATCGTATTGCACACTTCGCCCAGTGTGTGTAGTCTGTGGAGATCTCCACGTCTCCACACATTGCCAAGCTAATAAAGAAAATGCAAGCGCGAAAAAGTGCGGTAACTGTGGGGGTAATCACACAGCAAACTACAGAGGCTGTCCAATCTACAAAGAGCTGAAAACCAATCTTTTCGCCTCTTCACTCTCATATAATAAATCCGACTTTGCACATCTCGGTATTGCTAATCTTTTTGGGTAATTTTTTTAATCAACCTACTTATCTGATTCATTTGATCCCTCCTTTATCCCTATCGGTTACCCTACATTAATAGCATATATCTTTCTAAATTCCACTGTCACAATGTGTGCGATTCCCAACCTTCTTGAGAAACTCATAACATCGCAGCTGCAACATTCATGCAAGAGCATCTCCCCATTACAGCATGGTTTTGTCAAGCTTCGCTCTACAACAAGTAATTTACTATAATTTGGTCCGATCATCCACAGAGGGTTTCAGTATCGCTTGAAAACAGACGTAATTCATACTGACTTTAGCAAAGCATTTGACTCAGGCATTTTCAATTAGACCTTCCATGTTTTTTAAAACATGAACAAAAATTAAAGGAAGATATAATTTCAAAAAAAAACCTTGGCCACGGTGCAAAGATATTATTAATGGAAAACTAAGTCTAAATACATAAAAGAGTACATGAGAAAATGTCACTATGTGCTTGTTTTTTTTTTTTTTTTTGTTTTTTATTTGCGTCGAAATCAATTCAGAAGACGTTTAAAGAAATAACAGAGCAGATCAAAGTCTATATGAATGTACGCACATACCATGGGTCCTACAAGAACGAACAAAGTACAGCTGAGGCGAACAGAGCAAAAAGCTTCCATTCCAACCAGAGTTTGTGCGTAAATGCCTTAAGTGCGGGTATGCGTCCCACATATCGAAGGATTGCACAAAGAAAAATTATTATTGCTATCGTTGCGGATAGCCAGGTCATCCAGGTGAAACAGGAGAGCAATGGTAATACTTGGTTCACTTGGTAAACCCAGCGACAAACCCAAAAAGCGAGTTTACAGATTCCGGAAGGACGGAATGCTTAATAACTTTCAGCTTAAGGAAAGTTATTAAGCATTCCGTCCTTCAATTCGAAGGCGGACACAGGCGCAGATCCATGCTTAATGCGCAGGAACATTTTCCTTAGACTAGGCAACGTAACTTTCCCCGAAACTGACAAACGCTTGACGGGAATAGGGGACGGCCAGGTGTTAACTTAAAAGATATTTTTGTACCTATGGAAATAGAAATAGATGAAGACATTGGTTTCGACGCTATTTCGCATAAAACTGTTCTGGTTACAGTAAACATGAAACAATAACCAATCAGAACGTCAAAAAAAGACTTGCTTAGGTAAAGAAGGTCCTGAGGTTGCTTCCAGAGCCTTACAAGATAATTTCTGTTCTACTTCGCGGGATACTCGTGTTTTTTTTTTATTATGCCTTACGGTAGGAAAATTAAAATTAGGAATACGTCGCCTGTATTAGCCTCCAGCTCTGTTGGTCATCTCGTCGGCTCGGACCCGCTTCATCATGTCTCTGATAATGTTATGTCCCCGCTCCCAAGAGTGCCAGTGCTAGTGCTGCGTCACCGGATATAGTCCTGAAGCCTCTAATGAGCCTAAGGGCCATAGACCGTACCACCGCGCTCCTTTCATGTAAGAGCCTTTCTTGGTGGCGTTGCTCCACCACTGGTGGTGGTTTAAGCTATATGGAAACGCATACACAGATCGCCGCTTAAAATTTAAAACAAAGTATTAGATAATTTATGGACGCCCAATTCTAGTACGAGTGATAGCGGTGTGGTCGTGTAGAGTGAACAGATTGAACACAAATATTTTTTGAAAGAACTTTGTTAACCTAACATACTAAATACTAAATAGCATTTGCTGCATTTGTTTTCCACCTTCACCCGCTTCCATTTGACGGACGACTCCCACCGACAAGAAGTCGCAAGCTTTGTGGATGTGCCTACTTAACCAACCCATCCCATTAAACATAACACGCCGCGAGAAGTCACTCTACAGTTAGAGGGCCTCCAAAAGAAGAAGACACCTGGACTCGATGCTATTGACAACCATGCAGCCAAATACCTTCCTCCTAATGGAGTTATGGCACTAGTAAAAATTTATAATGCTATGCTAAGACTAGGGCACTTCCCTAAGCAATGTAAGTGTGCGAGGATCGTTATGATACCCAAAGCCGGCAAACCTCCAACGCAGATAGACTCGCACCGCCCAATAAGTTTACCTTCAACCTATTCAAAGGTCTCTGAACGCATTCTGATGAAGCTATAATGGAATGGACTACAGACATCAATTGAGCTAAGTCCGCTTGTGTGACCTTCGCGCTCCATCCCGGCACCTGCGCTGGCCTAATATTTAACGGTGGGTTGATAGGCAACGTCAATTCCCACTGTTACCTGGAAGTCCACCTGGATCGTGGCGGGCCCATATCACAGCGGTCAAGGCCAAGTGCCTTCTAAAGATTAACAAAACTGGACTAGCTCCTACGGTCAAGCAAGCTTTAACTGCCTACTAAAGTCCCACTCTTTGAGGTTACTAAGCCCTACTTGGACCTATGCCATCAAAGTATGGGGAACGACCTCCAAGCACCAGCTTGACAGGCTGAGAACTGTCCAGAAACGTGCTGTTCGGCCTGCCTCCGGGCTTCCCGGGCAGCGACACAACCAAACTCTCTGGCAAGGGACCTCGCCAATGCTCTCCGATACTGAAAGCGATACTGAAACCCTCTGTGGATGATCGGACAAAATTATAGTAAATTGCTTGTTGTAGAGCGAAGTTTGACAAAACCATGCTGTAATGTGGAGATGGTGAATGCATGAATGTTGCAGCTTCGGTGTAATGAGTTTTCCAAAAAGCTTGGAAATTGCACACATCGTGACAGTGGAAATTAGCTGGATATATGTTATTTATGTAGGGTAACCGATAGGGATTAATAAAGGCGGGATCAAATGAATCAGATAAGTAGGTTGATTGAAAAAATGACCCAAAATGATTAGCGATACCGAGATGTGCAAAGTCGGATTTATTATTATATGAGAGTGAAGAGGGGAAAAGATTGGACTTACGTTTAGAGTTTACAAAAGAATAGAAAAAGCTTTGATTCTTTCGAAAAATTAGTTTAAATTTGAAGATATTATTTTTATATAGTTGATTGTTAAGGTCAAAGAACTGGTTACGGATAAGTAGGTAATTCGAAAGATGTAACAAGGTTCGAGACCGCAACTCGTATGCTGATGCGTGAAGACGTGTTTTCATCGAGCTCCGATAAAATCAATTGATTCTAGTGAAGTGAATGATTATTAATAAACAACAAATAAATATATTGAAAGCGAAAAAGACGCTCCGGGCGATGCACCATCGCTCGAATACATATTCTGCGTTTGAAATAGTTAAATAATAGTTTCAAACAAATTAAATAAAACAAAACAAAAAAAAAAAAAAAAAATGAGCCAGAACGACACTCGCGCTCAGCGGCAACGAGAGCAAGACGATCGCCTCATTACAACGAAACAACGCGTACTTTTCTTATGTCTCCTCGACACCTTCAAACGAAGACAACGAGCGGCCAATAACCCATAACCCAACGAACCTTCTTGTACCAACAAATCAAGAAAGAGCGCGCTCTTGCTCTCCCTCACTTCTAGCTCCGACACAAGCTCCGCTATCTGCAACAACAACAACTGGAGCAATATCGACAACCCGCACTACTTCGCCATTGGCTGCACCCGCTCACGCCTTTACTGTGTCAACGAATACCAAAACAAAAGCCCAAGAGCCAAACGGCACTGCTGCACAACTAGCAAAACAAAACGCAAACAAAAAAGCTGGGTCGGCCTCACAGACTGGACTGGACCGCTACATAACAATAAAGCGGAAGCTTAGCCCAAAAACTTCCGATACAGAAAACAAGCCGAAAAATATACGCGACAATACTACCTCGATCAACAATGAAGCGCCTGCAAATAGCAACAGATTCGCTTTGCTGGCAGATACCAACGAGGACGTGCCACTGAAATCCATCGATAAGGAACCAAAGAAAATAAAGCCTCCCCCAATTTACATCCGCGAGAAGAGCACAAACGGTTTGGTAAATTCTTTAATTGGCCTTATTGGAAAAGATAGCTTTTATATAATACCCCTCATAAGAGGTACTATTAATGAAATAAAACTTCAAACGAAAACGGAGGAAAACTACAGGAAAGTCACAAACCATCTTACTGCAAACAAAACATGCTTTTACACCTACCAGCTTAAAAGTAGCAAGGGTTTGCAAGTAGTACTGAAGGGCATTGAGCCTGATGTAAAGCCCGAAGAGATAGCTGAGGCCCTAAAGGATAAGGGATTTTGCGTCAAAAGCGTACACAATATCAAAAACAGAAACAGGCAGCCGCAACCACTCTTTAAGATTGAGCTTGAACCAGGAAACAAGCATCTAAAAAAAAACGAGGTTCATCCAATTTATAAACTCCAGCTCCTTCTGCACCGTAGGATTACAGTAGAAGAGCCGCATAAACGTAACGCTCCTGTTCAATGTATGAACTGCCAAGAATACGGCCACACGAGATCGTATTGCACACTTCGCCCAGTGTGTGTAGTCTGTGGAGATCTCCACGTCTCCACACATTGCCAAGCTAATAAAGAAAATGCAAGCGCGAAAAAGTGCGGTAACTGTGGGGGTAATCACACAGCAAACTACAGAGGCTGTCCAATCTACAAAGAGCTGAAAACCCGTCTCCACCAAAGAATGAACACGGCAAGGGTACACCAAGGAACAGCTACGCTGATACCATCGGAAACAAATCCAGAAGTACTTTTTTCGAAACCAACAAGTATTGCTCCCTGGCCTAAACCAAGCACTAACAATATAAGTTTTGCAAACGTTTTAAAATCAGGTATGATACCTCCAACCCAAAACTCCCAAACCTCACATGAAGAACACACAAAATTGGACACACAACAAAACTATAGGCCATCCGAGCAGCAAGAAACGAAAACTGAAGCTATGATCCAAGCCTTACAACAGAGCATGATGGAATTCATGACATTTATGCGAACCACCATTCAAGACATGATGCGTAATCAAAACCTATTGATACAAATGCTTGTCTCCCAACAATCGAAATAAATAATGGCTACCTTACGCATAGCTACGTGGAACGCCAATGGCGTCTCACAGCGCAAACTTGAGCTAGCTCAATTCCTACATGAGAAGCATATCGACGTAATGCTTCTTTCGGAGACTCATCTTACGAGCAAATACATCTTTCAAATAAGAGATTACAACTTCTATGGTACAAATCACCCCGATGGTAAAGCACACGGTGGGACCGGCATTCTAATTAGGAACCGTATGAAGCACCACTTTTACAAAGAGTTTGCTGAAATTTATCTACAGGCCACATCTATCAACATACAGCTGAAGAACAACACTCACCTCACACTAGCGGCCGTATACTGCCCCCCTCGTTTCACAATATCGGAAGACCAATTCCTGGATTTCTTCCATGCACTAGGACCACACTTCATTGCAGCAGGCGACTACAATGCTAAACATACTCACTGGGGATCGCGCCTTGTGAATCCAAAAGGAAAACAGCTTTATAAGGCTTTAATTAAAGCCACTAATAAACTAGATCATGTTTCCCCTAGGAGTCCCACATACTGGCCATCAGACCTCAATAAGCTGCCTGACTTGATTGACTTCGCAGTCACGAAAAATATTCCTCGCAGTTTCGTTAGAGCTGAATGTCTACCAGATCTGTCATCTGATCACTCGCCTGTGCTAATTCATCTCAGCCGGTATGCAGAAAACGTAAAACCACCCTACAAACTGACTTCGCACAAAACGAACTGGCTAAGGTATAAAAAATATATAAGCTCACACATTGAGCTAAACCCAAAACTCAATACTGAACCTGATATAGAGAGCTGCACAGAAACACTGGAATCCATTCTTACGGAAGCAGCTCGAAATGCAACACCTAAAACCACAAACGTTACGATTAATCCGAATAAGACTAACGCACAAATCGAGCAACTCGTCCACGCAAAACGACGCTTACGTAGAGAATGGCAATCCTCCAGATCACCATCTGCAAAACAAAAGCTAAAAATAGCCACACGGAAGCTGACCAACGCTCTGAAACAAGAGGAAGAGTACGCTCAGATCCGATATATAGAGCAACTTTCAGCAACAGGTACCAATCATAAGTCACTGTGGAGAGCCCACCCAACCCTTCGCCCACCGACTGAAACCGTTTTGCCCATAAGGAATTCCTCAGGCGGCTGGGCACGTAGTGATGCAGACAGAGCCACCACATTTGCAGCTCACCTACAAAATGTTTTTACGCCAAACGAGGCTACTAGCACATTTGCGCTACCGACTTCAAACGCAATCTGCAACCAGCAACACACCCCAATTCTGTTTCGTCCAAAAGAAATATCAAACATAATTAAAGAAAATATCAGCCCAAAAAAATCCGCCGGCTACGACCTGATTACCCCGGAAATGATCATCGAGCTGCCACATCCTGCAGTTGGCTATCTAACGCAGCTCTTTAATGCCATCACAAAACTTGGCTACTTTCCACAACGATGGAAGAGATCGATAATCATAATGATTCCGAAGCCTGGTAAGGACCACACAGTTCCCTCATCCTACAGACCAATAAGCCTACTCTCATGTATATCGAAACTATTCGAAAAATGCCTGCTAATCCGACTGAATCCACACCTGAGAGCCCACAATATAATCCCAGCCCACCAATTTGGATTTCGCAAAAGCCACGGAACCATTGAACAGGTGAATCGAATAACAGCGGAGATAAGAACTGCATTTGAAAATCGAGAATACTGTACAGCCGTATTTCTAGACGTATCCCAAGCATTCGACAGAGTCTGGCTAGACGGCCTAATGTTTAAAGTTAAAACAGCTCTACCCGAAAGCACACACTAACTTCTAAGCTCATACCTATATGACAGAAAGTTTGCAGTGCGGTGCAACACTGCTACTTCCACTGACCACGAAATTAAGGCTGGAGTCCCCCAAGGCAGCGTTCTTGGGCCAACTTTATACCTCATCTTTACCGCTGACATTCCTACAAATAGTCGGCTAGCAGTGTCCACGTTTGCCGACGATACAGTTATCCTTAGCCGTTCAAGGTCCCCAATCCAAGCTACAGCACAGCTGGCATTGCACCTCATAGCCACTGAGAAGTGGCTCTCTGACTGGCGAATAAAAGTCAACGAGGAAAAATGCAAGCACGTGACATTTACGGTAAACAGACAAGATTGCCCACCACTTTTGATGAACAACATACCACTCCCGAAAGCAAATGAGGTAACGTACCTAGGAGTACACCTCGATAGAAGACTCACATGGCGCAGACACATTGAAGCGAAAAAAATTCATCTTAAGCTCAAAGCGAACAACTTACACTGGCTCATCAACGCTGGCTCTCCGCTCAGCTTGGACCACAAGGTCTTACTTTACAACGCAGTACTGAAACCAATCTCGACCTATGGTTCACAGCTATGGGGCAACGCCAGCAACAGCAATATTGACATCATTCAGCGGGCACAGACAAAGATCCAGAGAACTATCACTGGGGCACCGTGGTATGTTCGAAACGAAAACATCCATCGAGATTTAAATATTCCAACAGTCACCAATGAAATCAAAGAGCTTACGAAAAAATATCACGGCAAGCTTTCCTCGCACCCCAACCACCTAGCGCGAAATCTAACCCAGCTCAGCAGTCGTTCCCGTCTCCGACGAAGGGACCTACCAACCCAGCGAAGAAATCTTTAGGGACGCTTAATCACGGAACAGTTGGATTAATTAAAACGACTGTTTAGGAAAATTGTATTAGTTAAGATTTTTAAACTTATTGTTAGCTCTTATTTAAGAGGATCCAATAAATAAAAGCAGAGTAAAAAAAAAAAAAAAAAAAAAAAAAAGGTTCGAGACCTTAGATACTTTTTTTTAAGTGTAATTAGGTCAAGCGACCCGCATCACACAGAGGAGGAAAGTAGGAACAAGTAACGAAAAGGTTAAAGGAGTCAGAATAAATTTAAACGGCTATAAATGTAAGGTGGCAACACACAAGAGTTCTGCCACCTACCCTTTTTAACACTGAGTTGGGAGTCGCACGGAAGTCGTAAGTAGTCGTGGGTCGATGGTCGTCAAGCTAGGAGGTCGTTCGCAGTCATCAATAGTAACAGGAGATCCTGTAACTAAGTCTCTCTCAAGTGTCACAAACAGACTGCGTCCGATGCTTGCCAAAAACCGCCAGGAAAACTTCAACAGCCTACATGAGGGAGCCTGCCCTGACAATAGCAGTGACTTCTCAGTATGGAAGCTAACGAGAGGAATAAAGAGGCAGCCGCTCTGCCAATCGCCCGTTTTGGGACACAGTGGCCTATGGCTTAAATCAGATTGTGACAAAGCGAACGCATTTGCAGAGCATTTGTTTTCCACTTTCTCCCCCTTCCGTTTGACGGACGACTCCCACCGAGAAGTCGCAAGCTTTTTGGATATGCCTACTCAACCAACCCATCCTATAAAACATACCACACCGCAAGAAGTCTTTCTGCAGTTAAAGGGCCTCCAACTGAAGAAGACACTTAAACCCGATGGTATTGACAACGGTGCAGCCAAATACCTTCCTCACAAAGAAGTTATGGCATTAGTAAAAATTTATAATGCTATGCTAAGATTAGGGAACTTCCCTAAGCAATGGAAGCGTGAGAGGATCGTTATGATACCCAAACCCCCAACGCAGATAGACTCCTACCGCCCAATAAGTCTACTTCTACCTTTTCTAAGGTCTTTGAACGCATTCTGATGAAACGATTGATGGATCTACCGCAGGTATCAAGATACATACCCCAACATCAATTTGGCTTCAGGAAGTCACACGGTTGCCCGGAACAAGTCCACCGTCTAGTCAATCGCGTAACGCACGCCCTAGAGTCCAAGCTCCTCACGGTGGCAGTCTTCCTCGATGTCAAGCAAGCTTTTGATAAGGTATGGCACGAGGGATTCCAATATAAAGTCAAGGCTCTTCTTGCAGGACCCCAGTATAATATCCTGAGATCCTTCATCACCGATCGGACTTTTGAGGTGGCAGTGAGAGACTCTCGATCGAGAATGCTGGCCATGAACACTTCCCCAAGGAAGTGTGCTCGGACCCTTTTTGTACACCCTATACACAGCAGATATGCCAGTTCCGTCCCCCAGTGCTCCCAGTGCTGAGGTACTACTGGCTACATACGCCGACGATACAGCCTCACATGTCTCTGCAAACGGCCTCGAATTCAGTACAAGAATGGCTGCACGACATTGAAGCCTGGGCAGCCAAGTGGAATACAGCCATCAATTGTGCAAAGTCCGCTTGTGTGACCTTCGCGCTCCGTCCCGGCACCTGCGCTGGCCTAACATTTAACGGTGGGTTGATAGGCAACGTCAATTCCCACTGTTACCTGGGAGTCCACCTGGATCGGAAACTCATCTGGCGGGCCCTGGCAGGCTGAAAACTGTCCAGACACGTGCTGCTCGGCTTGCATCCGGGCTTCCTTGGTACGTCTCCAACCACGCTATCCTAAGGGATCTCCGGTTTACTCTGATTGGTGATCAGATCAACCTCCACAGCAGCCGATACGCGGAGAAATTGGCAACACACCCAATGCTCGCCAATGCTCTCTGCCTCCGTCGTCTAAAGGGGATCCACCCCTCTGATCCCCCTACCCGCATAATATTATGAGATTCTAAATTCCCAAACTCTTAAATGTAAGTTAGTGAAAGGTTTATGTACCAAAATCCTCCATTTCCCTCGTCTGGTTACATTCAGAAGGCTCAAAACTGATTCCAAAGCTACATAACGACATCAAAACGACATTCGCGCTCAACGTCAACAAAAGCAACACAAACGTCGTCTCTTATCGATACGAAACAATGCGTATTTCTCATATGTGTCTTCGAATTAATTGCAAACGCCATTCGGCCACGGTCAATCAACCCCAACCCGACTCATGAACTTAAGCCAACAACGAACGACAGAGCTCGTTCTTGCTCACCGGCAATCGCAACGATGTGCCAAAGAGAACTGACCTCTCCCACGGCAACGGAAACTTCGACCTTATTAACCACTGCACTCGCGACAACAACAAGTACTGCAACGGTATCAATCATATGCACGGTGGCTAATGAAACGCTCGTGTCTGCTGAATCAGCAACAATGCCAAAAACAATGCATACTGGGATGTATCGCTACATTCAAATTAAAAGAAAATAGAACCCACAAAAAAATTCTGCGGCAGGTAATAAAATAAAAATCAATCGGCACACTCTAAGTCAGCGAACTGTGACCCAGGAGTCCAACAGATTTGGAATACTGGCAGCTATTGATATGGATCTTCTCTGCAGCACTGCCGAAGAGGACAACTAGAAGCCAAAGCCCCCACCTATATACGTCCGAGAGAAAAGCTCGAATAATCTGGTTAACAATATAATTGAACTTGTTGGAAAAGACAATTTCCACATAATACCCCAAAAAAACGGCAGCATCCACGAAACCAAGGTCAAGGTAAAAACTAAAGAGAACTTTACGACTCTTACACACTACTTAAGCAAAAATAACAAAAACTACTACACGTACCAACTCAAACGTAGTAAGGGTCTCCAAGTCGCTCTCAAGGGTATAGAGCCTAACGCAACACCCTCAGAGATCAAGCAGGCATTAAATGATAAGGGTTTCAAGGCGAAAATTATCTTAAACATCCTAAACAAATACAAGAAACCGCAACCACAAAGTCACAAGTTTAAAGTCAAGCTGGACATAAGCAATCCCAGCATCAAAAAGTGCGGAAATTGTGGGGGTAACAACACAGCAAACTATTGAGGCTGTATAATTTATAAACATCTCAAAAGCCGGGTTTTTTTTTTTTTTTTTTTTTTTTTATAATAAAAATTGTATTTATTTACATAGCAGTTTACTGTTACTGTTTGTAGTAACTTATACTGCAGAGTATCATAATTTCAATAGAGTATTTACATATTTACATACTTCAACCTAATTAGGGAGTCTAGAGGCATTTTATTTTATCAATTAACTTATGTATCTTCTCGGTAGATCTGTTGGGTGAATGCGCAGGAGTCTCCTTCTCGCCCTCAGTCCGAATACACGTCTCCTCATCAAGAGTTTTCGAGCCAACTGGTTTGGGTGGATTCCCAATTTATTAACGTACGCTGTTGCATGTTTATTTATGACATCGCCAATCCTTGGTACCTTCAGTTCTTTTTCAATGTCTTTGTTGCGGATGTACCAAGCCGCTCCCGATAGTTTACGCAAGATTTGCGACTGAGCCACACGAATTTTGTTGAGGTGCGACTTTGCGGCGATGCCATAGACTTGGATGCCATATTTCCAAATGGGAGCCAAGACAACCTTATAAATTTTGGCCTTGTTGGAAACTGAAAGTTTGTTTCCAGGCCTAAGGAGCCAAGCCATGCTGTTCGCCTTTGTTTTGAGTCGCCGAGTTACATCCGTTACATGGCGTTGAAATGTAAGTCGCTTATCCAGAGTGACACCGAGATATTTGTGGGCGTTCGATTGTGTGAGGAGCTCTCCATGCAGAAACACACCAGGTGATGTGTCTTTTCTCAGGGTGTACGTCACGGAAACACACTTTTCCGGATTGACTGACTCCGGAACGACTTAGAACCTCTGAGTTCTTTGATCTCCTCAAATAGCTCAGCCGGGTTGATCACCGAGTAACATCGCCACGCCTTCATACCGCACAGAATACACCTATACCATCAAAATCATCCCCAGAAGTCTTTTTCGCAACAGCAAAGAGTTCGTAATTTGGTCCTGCGACCACCTTTTAAAATGTGACCTTCGCAATCGTCCTAACATCGGGACTTACAGAACCTAAATCTACGACAACAACTCTACATGCTGCTCAAACTGATCCTGAATACTGAAGTCAGTATTGAAACCATAATGCATACTCTGCAGCAGCATATGATTGCATTCATGTCCTTCGTGAGGGCTACCATCCAAGACCTTAGGCGCGACTAAAATCTCCTCATAGAGATGTTTTTATCCCAAAACTCCTAATTATCAATGACTTCTGTACGATTTGGAACTCCAACGTCGTTTCACGGCATGAACTCGAAATAACTCCATTCTTATATGACAATCATATTAACATCCTACAACAGTCAGAAACACATCTCACGGTTAAATAAAATTTTCAAATAAATGGTCTTTTGTTCTACGGAAAAAATCATCCAGATGGAAAAGCTCATGGTGGAACCGGCATCCTGATTAGGAACCGCATCAAACACCACTACATAAGTTAGTTTGGAAAAATCTATTTGTCACATATTTATCACATCCATAAATGTACAACCAGGAAGCGCCAATCTTACTTTTGGACTTTTTCAACACCCTAGGGGACCACTGGGTATCACGCTTCGTCACCCTTAAAGGGAAACAGTTGTATAACGTCATAAAGGCAAACAGAAAGCTTGACTACGTCTCTTCAGCCAGACAAACTGGCCTTCCGACCCGAACAAAATTCCTGACTCGATCGACTTCGCTATAACTAAAAATATCCCTCGAAACCTCATCAGTGCAGTCAGATCTATCATCTGACCACTCGCCAGTCCTCTTAAATCTCAACCTTCTCCAACGCCCTAAGACTACAATGCAGGCCAACAGATTAACATCAAAGAGAACAAACTGGGTCAAATACAGAAAATACATAAGTTCCCAAAATGAGCTGAACCCAAGGCCAAACTTTGATGCCGAGATAGAATCAGCAGCAAATACCCTGGAGAGTGTCTTAGTTACAGCCGCCAGAATCTCTACACCTCAAGTAGAGAGCGCACCTAGCAGACCCACGATGACAAACGCAGATATCGCGCAGCTCGATTCTTGAAAAACGATGTATACGACGGGAGTGGCAAGCTCATAGATCGTCAATTGCAAATTAAATATTCAAACATGCCTCACGAAACCTCTCCAATGCGCTTAAAGAAGAAGCTAAAACTGCCGAACTTCGCTATATAGAGCAACTTTAAATTTCAGGCAGCAAAAATTCACTATGGAAAGCCCATCGCAGTTTAACCACACCGGCAGAAACGATATCACCATCAAGGAATATCACTCGTGGTTGGGCCCGCAGCGATAAATATAGAGCTACCACTTTTGCAACGCATCTTCAACGTGTGTCCACCCGAACCCTGCTACAAGTTCGTTTGTATTACCCACGGTAACAGGCGACGACCAAGCACCACATGAGCCAATCGAATTTCAAGCGAATGAAATATCTAAAATCATCAAGGATAAACTAAATCTAAAAAAGTCCCCAGGATGTGATCTAATAACCCCAAAGATGATTATGGAGAACTATTTCCTTGCTGTTTAACGCTATCAAAAAACTCGGGTACTATCCAGAGAGATAAAAAAAATCGGTCATAGTAATGATACCAAAGGCAGGCAAGAACCACTCAGTTACCTCATCGTACAGGCCTATAAGCCTGTTATCTTGTCTCTCAAAACTATTTGAAAAATGTCTGATGACCCGAATAACGCCCTACTTGAGGACACGCAATCTTATTCCAGCGCATCAGTTCGGTTTTCGAGAGAAACATGGAACCGTTGAACAAGTCAATCGAATAACATCAGAAATACTATCTGCTTTCGAAAAACGGGAATATTAACCTGCAATATTTTTTGATGTATCTCAAGCTTTTGACAAGGTCTGGCAAGATGAATTAATGTTCAAAATAAAAACAATGCTTCCTCAAAATACCCACAAACTCTTCCAAAAATATTCCAAAAATGTAAGCATGTAGCATTTACACTCAATCGGCAAGACAGTCCTTCAAGCAATTTTAGCAACACCGTAATACCGAAAACAAATGAAGTGACGTATCTCCGAGTACGCCTCGATCGACGGCTCATCTGGCGCCGTCCTTATGCTTACGCTTAAGGATAGTAGTCTCCACTGGCTTATCAACTCTCGGTCACCCCTCTTTCTGAACTACAGGGTCCTACTCTACAACTCCGTACTAAAACCAATTTGGACGTACGGCGTCCAACTTTGGGGAAGTGCCAGCAGTAGTAACATTGAGATTATGCAAAGGGCCAGTTACTGAGAACAATCACTGAAGCACCCTGGTATATCCGAAACGAAAATATAAGAAGAGATCTTAATATCAGATCCGTCAAAGATGAAATAACCATCAAAAACAAAAGTACATGAGCAAATTAACGTCACACGCTTTAGAGAAGGTTAACATGGGTTTCCGACCGATCGCGACTTCGCCGCAACGACCTTCCGACCCACCGCTGATCATTAGGTCCTTTTTTTCCAGACAATTAAAAAGACTGTTGAATATCGCTTAAAATCAAGATTTGAAAACTTATTGTTAGTCTCATAATTCCAGAGAAGATCCAATAAATACAGCAAAGTTTAAAACAAAAATAAAAATATTATATTTCGGTTAAATAAAATTCATGTCAATCAAATAATCCATCGTTGTTTTATTGCAATTTAAAGTTCTATACATCTAAAAAAAACATCCTTTATAATAATAACTGTATGAAATAGTGCCAGCTAAGTCCAGTAAAGTGCTGCTGAAATTTCATAAATTACAAGTAAGGTACCGAAATGGGCAACAATAAAGTGTAAAGGATTTTATATTTGCGACAAACTTTTGAGCTTAGTTTAGGGTAAGAATACTTTGCGTATTTGAACATATGTAAGTTAAAAACTCAGTAAAATCATAAGTAGGGTATTGCCCTAGCTTAGCATAAAAAATGCTAACGCGCTTTGGAGTGTAAAAGTCGAGTCGACTTGCCGACTTTCATGTTGTGTGCAAGATGCATTGGCTCTTAGGATAGATTTATGTTTTGATTTTTATAGTAGTTTTATTTTGGAAATAAACCATATCACTCCGGCACACTGCCGTTAAATACTTTCTTTATTTATCTTTCTCTTCTTTCTTTATTTCTTTTTATCTTTCTCTTCTTTCTTTATTTCTTTATTTTATATATAATCGCATCACTGAGCCACAAGGCCAGGGTTTAATATAATGGACAAAAGAGAGCTCACACCCTGGTCATCGTGGGATTAACGATTACTAAATTAAAATCTAAGGGAGGATCTCCGACAATCCAAAGGTCACGGGTTCATCGCTGGACTTGGGATTACATAATTGGGGCTCAACTCATCGATAACTAAGCTTAACTAAGTTTAATTTTTTTCCCGCGGCTCCCACTGCATAACGTACAGCCCACCTCACGCCCAACCGACCGAGGGGCGCTGCCGTTTATAGATCCGAGAGAATAAAGTTTAGAAAAGATTACGAGGAAATAGTGGAGTTCGTTTGTTGTTCTGAAAGTGCAGAGTGAAGTAATAGAGTATAAGTCATTGTAGTCAGAACATAAAACCCTGAAAGGCTCATGCTGGGCATATGTAGATCTACAACAACTTAGGAACAGGGGACTAGAATTTCTAGTTAGCCTATTTGGAATGTTAAATGTTAGCCGTGTTAGTAGATGCTGGCTGTCTACATTACCATTAATAAGGTTATAAAGTAAAACGACCCCCAGCATCTTTCTACAATTGGTTAGGGAAGGTAAATTAATTAAAAGGAGTCTGTTAGAATAAGATGGGAGGTGAAGATTTGCATCCCAGTTGCGACCCCTAAAAGCAAACATCAAGAAATTCTTTTGAACGGATTCAATGCGATCTTGATGAACCCCATACTGAGGGCTCCAGACACATGACTCGTACTCCAGAATTGGACGTACTAAAGATACGCATAAAGGTTTAGTAATATAAGGGTCATTGAATTCCTTAGACAATCTTTTAAAGAAGCCAAGCACGCCCTTGGCTTTATTAACCATCGTAGAAATATGGTCGGAAAATTTAAGTTTAGTGTCTAATAGGACACCAAGATCGTTAACCTGGGTTAATCTATCTAAGGAAATCCCATAGAGAAAGTATGTCGCCTGGTTAGGGCACGAACGATAGAAAGACATAAGTTTACATTTTGACCCATTAAGTTTTAAGAGATTGGTGGAACACCACTTTTGAAAATTGTCGAAGTCTGACTGAAGTTTATATTGGGCAGAAGGGGATTTGTATTGAAGACAAAGCTTAACGTCGTCTGCATACATAAGAACCAGAAAGATCGTTATGGCAGGGCGTAGGTCGTTAATAAAGATAGTGAAAAGTAGTGGCCGAAGATGGCTTCCTTGGGGGACTCCCGATGTAGCACTAACAAGGCGAGAGTGTACATCCTTAAATACGTTGGGTTCTCCCAGCTAAGTAGCTAGAAATCCACGTGAGAAGGTGTGAGGGAAATCCTAGGATACTAAGTTTACTCAAGAGGAGTGAGTGGTTGACAGAGTCAAATGCTTTACTAAAGTCAGTGTCGATGACATCTGTTTGAAGGCCTTTACGGAAGCCATCTATAATAAAGGAGGTCAGCTCCAAGAGGTTTGTGGTGGTGGAGTGACGCTTTATAAAACCATGCTGGCATGGAGAAATAATTGAACTGCAGAGATGTTGAAGATGTGGTGTCACAAATTTTTCAAAAAGCTTTGGAATTGCTGACAATTTAGAGATTCCTCTATAGTTTGTAGCATCCGATTTTTTTCCTTTTTTGTGTAAGGGAATTATGAACGATTCCTTCCACATTTGGGGAAAAATCGAAGCTTCCAGAGACAAAGAGGCTTAGGGCAGTTTTTCAGTACACAGCCAGGAACACCATCAGGACCTGGCGAATAGACTGGTTTCACCCTCAGAAGATCCGATAACACAGTGCTTTCGGAGAAAGTTGATCTGAAAATAAGATTAGCTTATTGAATGTTATATGAATAAGGCTGATCCATAATTGTAGGAAATGATTACGTTGTTTGAAAGAAAGTTGCGAATAGAGCGTTGAGTGGTAAGGATCTTCTGGGAACGAAAGTGGCATGGCTCTGGAAACGGTTATTCCATCTGGATCAAAAACAAAATATAGAAATAGAAGCCTACCCAAAGAATTCCTTACGTGGTTTGTTTGACCAAGGGATATGTCGAACATACAGAGTGATAAAGATGGTGAATTCTCGATGTTTGACCAGATAAGTTCAGGTGAATTGAAGTCTTCTAGAGACACTAGAAGGTCACTGTCGGACTTACGATTAGAAACCAGCTAAATTGCAGATAAGTGGTACCAGTAGGCGGTTCTGAAGAAGGTGGTAAGTATGAGCATGTGAACAGTGATTAAAGCGACATAGTGATTTTAATACATAGGAATTCTAGATCACCAAGATTCGGTAACTTAACCTCTTCAGAATCAAAATTGGAGTCCACAGAGACAAGGACTCCTCCTCCCCTTCTTAGTGGTCGGTGGTTTACCCTTAGCAGTGGATTTTAGGGGGGTCGACTCTACTCATGCCGGAGGAATCACCCGAAGTGATACCCTGGATTGTAATTCAAACGAGTTATGCTATATTATGGAGTCAAATTCAGAAACCGCATTTGTGTTTCCAACTCCAGCTCTTGGGTGGTAAGAGTTATGAGCGGCTGCATGGTCGCCGTTTATTTTACGCTTTGGTGATTCATTTAGCAGCTGTATGCTGGGACGCAGAAATCGCCTTATTGCGCAGATGCTATAAAATTCCATCTTAAGAGATTTTTATTAAAAACAAAATATTTTAATTATATAAAAATATATTGAGACAAAAAATTTATTTTCACAAAAACTAGTAGCTTTAAGCCACTGTACTTACTAGTAAGAGCGGGATAGAAGGGAGAGGGAATGAAAAAAAATGTGCAAATTAGGAGAGAGTGAGTTTTTGCAATAATAAGAATTGCAAAAAATGTAATAAATAGGGAATAGAAGTAGGGCCTTACTACCTTGGATAAATATACCTTACTTGGATAAATATTATAATATAGGGAAAAAAACGAACACAAAAGTAAAAAGAAAAAATCATGTTTTTTCTCGCTACGTAATAGTTTTGTGTTGTAAAATTAAAACGAAGTTAGCTTTCTATTGCATACTGGTACAAAAATTCAGCATACTTTAGTGAATTAAATTTTTTTTCCATACACTTACTTTGAATAAATATATGGCACACCTTTGCCTAAGTAATCTATAGCAAATATCACAAGATGCTATATTTTTTTTTTGCTGCAGATCATCATCGGATCAATTGAGTTCGGCGAAAGTGTATTTGTGTAGTGTCGACCAACATTTAATGAGTTGAAGAAATGCTTATAGGGACAAGCTGAATATTTAAGTGAGGACAGCTGGGAATATGGACCCCGTTCATACCCAAGCTCTCATTAAAAATGCCGTCAGACAGGCATTGACGCAACAACAGTAGCCTTTTTAAACCCAATTGGAGTGCTTCCTAAGTGCTCGAACTTGCTGAGGCCACAAAGACCACAGATTCCTTAGCTAGCGGCATTGACTATCTATCTTTCAAAGGTAAGACCAATCACAATAATATCGCATACCTTGAAACAGGCAGAACTAAACTATGACATCAATGAAATGGAATTGTGCAGGCGCATTGTGTGGTAAAATTTTCTCTATGGATCTAGCGAAATAATCATTTTTACCGACCATCAACCTCTTAAGTTTGCTGTAGCTGACAGAAACACGATACAAAATAAAGAGAAAGAAGGCGTACATCGATCAACACAATGCCAAAGTATTTTATAAGCTTGGCAAAGAAAATTTTTAAGGCGATATTCTGTCCAGGCCTTAACCTTAACGTACTAAAAAAAAAGGGACTTAATCAGAATGCCACAACAATCACAGCGAACTCTCACTGACACACCCGGGCAAGGGGACAAAGTGAGAAAGTTCTCTGATACGGACGTGTCTAAGTAACGCTACGCGAAAATCATCGTATTTCGGTTTAAACTTGGCCGGATCAATTGGTAACTGCGCAGTGATACATAGTGGTGTTGCGCAATTGTTCGGCTGAGCGATCAACACGTATAAAAGAGCGCGAGTTCCAAGAATTTGCAAATTGTCTAATTTGGCAATTATTTCGATGTGTGCGGTCCAGCTGTATAAACAGCTGTTATTGCTGCCAACTTACTGCAGAGGACGATCTGGTCAGATCAACACAACGCTGCCAGATCTGCTTGGGTGCGAATCCATAAAAGTTTAAATTTGAATTGGATTTTGAATTTAAACTTTTTGAGTAAACCGATTATTAGAAGGGGAAAGGCACAAAGGTCGCGGACATACCAATAATCATCCTCTCACCCTTGCGGTGCCTAAGTAGAGGCTCAGGTGTCCGAGAAGAGGCGGTATAACCTGCACCAGTCAACGCCTAGGAGAAATCCGTGGCCTACGTGGGACTCCCTCTAATCCTCGGTGCTCATTATCTATAAAAACTTAACCGCTATCGCTGGATACTAAATGGATAGTCCAGCGGGGGGCCCTGCCCCCATCGTCGCGAACCCATTCAGATGAAGCTCCAGACTGTCGAAGTCCCCCATAAGAGGAGACGGAACTAATGTGCAGGCAGTCGGAATCCGAGTACCGACGGCTGCGATATCCGGCGAACGCAGTGTTGCAGAGGTGGGGAACCTGGCTCCCACTACTAGTCAGAAGAGGGTTATGGACCTCATTAGCGTGCCGTCGCAAAAGACCAGAGCGAAATCCCCATCTGGATCGCCACAACGGGCTACGGACCAGATAGCAGCGTATCAGAATAAGGACCGGCGGAGTATTCTTTCCAGGATGAATGGCAAGATCAACGCACTGCTTGCAGCTTTTGAGACCCAGCGCCACGTCACCAAATAGACTAAAGGAGTGATTCTAGAACTATCTGCTCTCAACAACAGAGTTATAGAACTGCAGGAGGGTATCGCAAAGAAGAAAACGGGCGAGGCTACGTACGCTGATATGCTCCGGAAGATGAAATCTGATCCGAGCCTCAGCGAGTTCGGCAAGCACGTGCGTAAAATAAGGAGGACGCAACAGGGAGAACTGCTGCTGGAAATTGAAGGAAAAGCCTCTGCAGACATCCCCAACTTCAAGAGTGAGTTACAAGCGACGCTCAAAGAGCTGGCTTCGGTACGCACGTGTGCGCAAAGAAATGCGCTAACCTGAAGCGGTCTAGACGAGGCTACGACGGCAGAGGATCTTCACAGTTCCCTGGTCTCCCAATTCCAGGGAAGCTTCCTGAAACCAGAGGATGTGAGAGGCCTTCGCAGAATGCGGGACGGAACCCAGATAGCCTCTGTGCTGATGAGCGCGAACGATGCCATTGAGGTCATCAATCAGGGTGTAGTAACCGTGGGATGGTCACGTTGCCGCATCGTCCAAGACACACGTCCAATAAGATGCTTCAGGTGCCTGGAATACGGCCACCGGGCTTCTAACTGCAAGTTAGAACCTGATCTGCATAACCTGATCTCGTTCAGTGCACTAGATCGAGCTAATGGAGACCACAAATGGACACGCGGAGACCATGGTGGCAGCGCTCATGGATATGCTCAAAGCAATGTGCGATGCAGTAATGCCGAGGAAACTGGTGGAGTGTCTCTCTACACCAGCTTCGGGCGGAATGCCTCAGGTCAAAGAGGCAAGCGCAGCGATCCAGAGGGCAACCGCACCACGCCCAAGGCATTGAGATATAAAAGCAAACGCATTCAAGGACCTGCTTGGAAGCGTAGACGACGACCCCTGGGGACTCGCAACTGCAACCGCAAGACCTGAGGTCTTCAGAGACACATTCCAATATTGTCTTCTGGACGGAGTCTTCCCCGAGCACTGGAAAACGATGAAGCTAGTCCTTCTGCCGAAAGGCAAAGGGCCTGCAAATGTAGCAGGCAGCTATCACCCCTTATGTCTGCTGGACATTGTGGGCAAACTCTTTGAGCGCAAACTGTACGCGCACATAGAGGTAATCACCAAGAGTCCCACAGGCCTTCAAAGCCAACAGTATGGCTTCCGAAAGGGGAAAAGTACGCTCGACGCTCAACTCAGCAGGATGGCCTAACATCCTCGGCGCAATGCGCAACTTGGGTATACCCGGATACATACAGACTGTAATTGGCAACTACTTCAGGGACCGCGTGTTATGGTATGTAACAGAAGCAGGTCCCAGAAGTCACCAAGTCTCCTCAGGTGTTCCTCAAGGGTCGGTACTTGGACCGATCCTATGGAACATTATGTATGATGGGATATTGAGCATCAGCAAGCCCAGAGGCGTGGAGCTGCACTGCTTCGCCAACGACGTTGCAGTAACAGCTGTTGCCAAGACTATACCGAAGCTACAGGAAAACAGCAATGTGGCGATCAGGGCGATCATCGAATGGCTCGAGAAAGTCGGCCTAGGAATTGCTGCGCATAAGACCGAAGTAGTCCTGTTGAGCAGCAGAATGACCGTTGAGCGCATGCAGGTCGATGTCAAGGGAGTAGAAATCATTTCATCAGGAACGCTGAAGTACCTGGGAGTCCTAATGGACCGTAGACTCTCTCTTTAGGACCACACAATGTATGCCAGCAAAAAAGCGGCAATGACAGCCGCAACCCTGGAAGAAT
Source organism: Drosophila ercepeae (assembly GCA_018150545.1). Lineage (NCBI taxonomy): Eukaryota > Metazoa > Arthropoda > Insecta > Diptera > Drosophilidae > Drosophila > Drosophila ercepeae. Next base: position 22,016,430 of record JAECWL010000161.1, on the reverse strand, counting down.
TATGTCCAACCTGGGAGGACCCAGATTGCCGGTTAGGAGACTTGTGGCGGCTACAAAGGCACAAAGTGGTGGACTAACAAATGACTGTTTCTTACGGAACATGGATGTTTCCGAGGTTACCTATTACCAGTGCCTCTATTGCACAGACACAGTAAAAAAACATTCTTCTGCACTGCTCCAGGTTCGTCGTGGAGAACCCAGTTAGAGTCGCTCGCTGGGGCACCTCTCAACCCGAGAGGCTTGATTTTCGCTATGATGGCGGATAAAGTAGTCTGGGAGGGGGCATACGAGATCATCGTCAACATGATGAAGCGTGTCTGCACGGACGAGATGACCAACAGGAATGATAGATGAGGAGTATTCCCGTGTGGTGGCGGGGCAAGATTTCTACCACAGCGCACTAGGTGTGCCGTAAAACGCGGCTAAAGAGTCAAGAAGGAGCGTCACCCTGCAGTACAACGCATATGGAGAGGGAGTGCGATTTGGCATCACATCCTGCTCACCGATGAAATATCTTGACTGGCAGTCCCTGTGAGCACAACTGGAGAGAAAGCGGAGGTTTTTGTTTTGTACGTAGGCATAACTCTACTTGGAGGGTTATGAATCGTGAATGCCATCTACGGACAGTAAGTGGTATCTATAGATTTCATTTTCCTGCCGTATACATAATAAAAAAAAAACACACCCGGCCTAACGGCTAATCGTTCTCAAGACTTAATCAGTATCAAATGTAAGCGCAGCATATTAAAATCCCTGAAAGATGTGGTGAATCCGGTGGTCCATCTAGCAAGCTTTCAACAAAACATAATTACCAAATTGTTCAGCCACCAAGTTCTGGCACTGTAAGAATGTCGTTTTAGGCATAACCGAAAAGAACAAACAGTTGGAAATCAGCACTGCAAAGCACAACCGTGCACATAGAACGGCTCATGAGAGATGTCACACAGATCAATCGTGACTACTACTTTCCAGAAATGGGCAGCCTAGCCAAAGAAGTGGTCGCAAGATACAGGGTCTACGAAATATGACAGGTACTCGAAGAAGCAAGAGCGCCGTGAAACGCTCATTCCGAGCTATATCGGCGGTATGCATAGATAGATTCTTCTCTAATCTTCTAATATCAGAACTGTTAACTGATACAGTGAGCCCGCGTTCAACTCATCAAATCAATGCTTAGAGACAGCTTCGCCATTGACATGGTGAATGAGCCCCCTCTTCATAGCACGTCAAAAGAACAAAGGGAACGTGTCCAAAGCTCCTTGGCAAAAATCGATAGATGCTTAAAGTTGGATAGAAGGATCAATGACACAACAAAACAAATCCTGAGAGCAGTTATAAAATATAACAACACCCTACACTCAGACAATTGCTAAAGACCAATTGAGGTTGTTCACCCAGTCTCCAATAAACGGTGCCTAGCCATCAGAGCAAGCTAAGCTCCGTAAGATGCGACCCATCCAGGGACCTCAGAACGCTCTTCACTTTAACAGTAGCAACTTCCAGGATCACCGACTCTTTGCACGCCAACAAGCGTGCAAACAGAGACAGAAAAATTCTTGGATTTCTTAGTAACAGCCCAAAAGGTAGTGGCAGATACACCAGTGGTGTGGCACAGTGCCCGATTTCTTAAAGATCAGGGGGACAGAGGCTCAATTAGTAAAGTCGAATTTATTCCCAAATAGCTTTAGAAACAAAAAACAAATAAACAAGCTAACCGACACTATGAATAAGATAATCAAAGACGAAAGAATTAGTTGGTTAAATAAAATGTCAACCACCGATATTCAAATTAAATCCTCAATATTACGTTGGCTAAATCCAAAGATTCTTTCTCATGCCGATACGAATTCACTTATCGAAGAAGGCACTCCAATAATAAGCTTAATATAAGTTTCTAGAATCAGAGTTCTCTAGTCCGAAAGTATCATTAATAGCCCATCCAAAAGTTAAGATCAGATACAAGAAAGGCGCCGTTAACCATATACACCAACTACAATACATCCTACGTCTCGACGGGGATACTCTGCACGAATGTGGAGACGACATTTGCGTTCACCAGATGAACTGAGACTACGCACAATTCCTTCTGCGAGCACGTCGAGAAATCTGTGCGCACTCACCTCATGTGGTAGTTAAAAACACAGTAAAACAAATAAGTAGCTTTGCATGAACTATGCTGAAGCGCTTTGGTGAGTGCAATGTCGAGTCAACTTGCAAACCTTCAAGTTGTGTGCGTGATGCATTTGCGCTTAGAGCAGACTTATGCTTTAATTTTTTTCGTTGTTTTAACGTGGTTATAACCGTCGCAAAATTCCATCTCTCCGGCACACTGCCTTTAAATACTTTCTTTACATTTTTAGATTGGCATCATTGAGCCACAAAGCCATTGATTGGTACAGTGGACAAAGGCAAGCCTACACCCTCGTCATCGTAGGATTGACGACTACAACATTCAACCCTAGATAAGGATCACCGGAGAACCAATAGTCACGGGATTACCGATGGACTGGAGATTAAATATTTTGTAACTAAGTTTGTGAAAATTAATAATACATTAAACATGGCACATTGTCAATGTCGACTATCTTCAGTCAGAATTGTTTTTATTTTAATTTTAATTATTTTATATAGCCAAAAAAAGGTCATGTAAAAAGTTTAAATTCGCTAGTTTTAATACTGAGAGACTAGTTTGCGTAGAATCAGACAGACGGACATGCTTATATCAACTCAGGAGACGATCCTGATCACGAGTATATATATACTTTCTTGGTCGAGATGTCTCCTTCAAGGCGTTGCACATTTGTGACCAAATACCCTCTAGTATTAAAAAAAATTATGTACTTATATGGACTAAAGGTCGTTACAGATCTGCCACATCGAAAGAACGTTTATACTAAATATTAATAATTTATGCTGGATTATTTCTTTTGTTTATTCGTAACCGAGCTAAACCCGTCCGCTCTTCGTCCTCATCACTTGTATATTGCTGCAGACTTGTGCCACCGACACTACCTACACGAACTGAAGATGTAGCCTGCATTAGTTCTTGGTCAGGAGCATTGCGATTTTCATAAAGCAAAACTTGAAGTGTTTCTTCGTAAATACGAGCTTCGGGAAACTCGACCTTGGTATGCTTACGATCAGTTGCATACACTATCGAAGTACAACATACTTCAGCAACTTTTTTGGCGTGTCCGTAAAAAGACCAGCAACATATTTCGCTTGGTCCAATCACATCTTTTATAAACAATATGCGCTCATTGAACCGTAGTGAAAGCTTATCAAAAAGTTCAATATTTTTAAGTAAGTTATCATCTGATGCACTTGTGTATGAATATTTATTGTTTTGGCGCTGTACCACCAGAATAACCGCTGGCTTCGAGGACCCACTTATTAAAAGCTGCTCCTCTTTTTGAGAAGTTATTAAAGGAATACGGCAAATGGGCTTTGGTTCCTGATGTACATATAATGCCCGTTCGCAAGACAAGGCCAATTCCGTGATACAATAATATTTTGCTTCGGCCAATAATTCGGCTATTTCCTTGTTAGTTTCAGGTAGTGGTACAGTGCTGTCACGTAAAAAGTTGAGTATAATTCCGAAGTGATTTCCACATCTATCGATTAAAATCCAACCTGGTAACCAAGGTTTTATATTACTTAACGTTTAAATATTTTATTAATTACATACCCTCAGAATCAGTCAGCACTTCCATTCGACCACTAAACATTGCGCTCAGCATTGTGTCATTATTTTTAGTCAATGTTCCAACAGTAGTATAATACAGACTACCACCTACATTTAGTTTGACATACTTAGAAGATTGACTTTTCAGCAATAATTTATGTTCAGTTGACATAATTTCCTGTTTTTCGTGGAACTGCAGCTGTTGACAGTTTGTTTGGGATTGCATAAAAACAAATTCTTCAACACCACTCAATACTGCTTTAGCACCTTCAGTTTTGTCAACGCCCTTTCTTTTTGAACTCTTGAAAGTGCATTTACTATCGTTGCTCATGCTGATTGGTTCACTCTTGGTGGTCGATTAAAATACAAAACTATAAATATATATATTAAATGAAAACAAATTTACATCTTAGTCCCGGCCAGTGCTGTCGGAAATTCATGAACTAAAGTAGCTAAATGGGCAACAATAAAAAGCCAGATAAAGTGAAAAAATTATATATTTAAAAAAAATGTGTTACTTTTGAACGTAGTTAGTGAAGGTAGTGAACGTATCTAGGTTAGTTTTGCCACAATTAGCGTAACATTAAAAATGTCATATTCACAATGGCGACTGTTTTTACAGTTTTAACTTTTAACAATTTTATTAAGAGTTAGTGAACAAAAATAATATAAGAAAATAGAAAAAATATATTTTGATTTATTTAAATATGTCTCCCATTAAAATAAGTCTGCATTACAATAAATTTTTAGTTTTCAAGATCATATATTTAATGAAAATTTTCAGTTTGGTTTATTCAGAGTGGCTATACTACTACAAAATTTCTACAGTTCCATCCCTAGCCGAGTGTGAATAAAACAAAGAGACACAAAAATGAGCAATATTACAAATATCGGATATAGTTGGCCGATCCTTAGAACTTCAAAATCAGACCAGTTCTTAAAAAAAATATTTTAAATAAACCCAAGATTCTACTCCCCGTCCACTTGAAACCGCCTCAACATTAATACGCACTAACGCAGAAAATTTTAATATGAATTGAATATATATATATATATATATATGAAACAGCTGTCATACCGCTGGCATTTGGTGCTGCCCCCTATTCCATTTCGATTTACGAAGTCATGTTCAGCGATGCTAATTGTTATAATCTAATTTCAAGTTTAGGTGATAACAACTACCTAAATTAACTATTAATCCCTATTAAAAATTCCGTATTTAGCCTTTAACAATTTTAACAGAAAAACTATTTTAACTATTCTGGAATTTGTGTAAATGTGTATTGGAACACATTATTCTGAAGAATTGTAAATTCTTTTCCGCTGGTCCATCTGTCTAAAACAGCTGGAATTTTCTTCAAATGTGAAACATCCAATCCCACTGATGTCATTATTTTAAGTCAATGTGCCAACAGTAGTGTAATACAAACTACCACCTACATTAAGTTAAATATACCTAATAATTAAGAATAGTATTATAATTAGAAGATACTCTTTTCAGGAATAATTTATGATCATTTAACATTCGTGTATATCCTGAACTAGAATTGCTGACAGCTTCCTTTAGATTGCATAATAACTAAATCTACAAGATCAGCAGCATCAGTTTTGTCACCGCCATTCCTTTTTTAACTCTTGAAATCACTAATATATAGCCAGATATGGTGTAAGAAATTGTATATCTAAGTCTCAAAAGTCTCAAAAGGCGACTACCCAGAGACCTAATCCACCGGCATCCCTTAAGAGGCACCGCGAGAAAATTGGAACCCAACGATACATTCCACCAACGTTTTTGTTACTTCATTTTTAATTTTTGTTATAATTTTTACTGCTATGTACACTTAGCCCGCGATCTCATTTGGCAGAATGAACAGCTACAAAGAACGCAAATGTGTCCCTAGGATACCCTGTCGGCCTTAATAAATACTATAAAAAAAAAACTTTTGTCAACCATCACATTAGCTTAAATATGTTCGTCGACTTACCTTTCCACCGACCGGTTGTGTGATCTCACTTACATCAAAGTAAACTGTAGCTTACTTATCTTCTATACTCACAGTTATCGAAAAAAAGCAAACAAATTAAGTACGTCCCTCAAACCAATAATGCCCAACGATCACAATAGGCAAAGGGTTATCGTTTCTCTTTGTTTAACGACGCCCCAAAACTAAACAAAAAACCAACTTCACTTTTAGAAACCATTCCGAAACTTCCAGAACTTAATCTACCAAAACCAAATATTTTATTTATGTCAACTACTACCGCTCAGCTCATATTCATGCTTCGCCGTTGAGCGAGCTGTTAAATTAATATTTGTCGAAAATTATAAAAATCAATGGAATGCCTGATGAAAATCTATTAATTCTCGTAGGAGACTCAAAAACTGTCAAAAGATTCTTCGCAGCAAGAGAACTTCATGATATTGCCAAATAAAAACAAAATACCACACAAATCTCAATCACAGCAAAGGCACAGTTTACGCTCCTTATTTAAATAATGTACCCGATGAAGAAATTTAAAAACAGCTAAAAGCACAGGGAGTATTCGATGTATACAGAACTAGCGTCAAATTGACGAAAAAAACATATCTGACTTGAGTTGTCCAACTCACTTTTGACTGATACAACCTACCTTTAAAAATCCAAATCTCATTGCATCTCACAAGAGTCAAAGAATACATTCCAATCCCGACGAGTTGTGCCGTTTTCTAGGGCACATAGCCAAACACAGCAAAGGCAATACTATTTGTAACCTCTGTGGTCTCCCCACTCAACTAAATGCACACGCACATACCAATCCCCAAAGAAATAGCAAAAACAACACAAAAAAATACTCAACACAAATAAAATAAAGAAGAACACACCATCAAAAATAACAAAACACTCAACAACAAGCAACTCATAAATGGACACAGACAGTGACATTGCAGAAATTCTTAATAAAACAAAACACCAAATAAAGCTAATTCCTTCTGAAACAAACCGTTTTAAAGGAGACATTGAATTTTCACAACAAGCTCCTAATCCCTTCACCTCTTCCTTCCCCCGGCCCAACTACGATGTTCAATGAACTGCATTATAAGCAAAAAACCGCCGATTTTAGAGAAAGGGGATAAAAAGCTTGAGAGACTTTGTTAATTTCAAATAATAAAATAATGATAAACAAAAACAATTAAATCTTAATATGTACTAAACACATCCCTTACATCCCTATGACAATAAATATACTTAAATAGAACGTTAACGGTTACAAAGATAAGTACCAAAACCTCTTAGCAACTTAATAATACTAAATAACGGAAACTACACACACTTCTCTACATACAACACATTTGGAAATGTACATACGAGGGCGGGTCAATAAGTCCGTGACTTTTTGAATTTCCCGCCTCTTAATTGAAATGGTAACACTGCTCCCGTCAACAGTCATCTGTCAGTTGACTCTTGTTAAAAATTGAACAAGCTGCGACATTTAGTTTGTTTTTGACAGCCGTTAATATCAGACTACCGCGTTGACTGAGAAGGAAATGGAAAAAAGGGAATTTCGTGTGCTCATTAAGCATTATTTTTTGAGGAAAAAATCCATTACGCAAACCAAGGCCAAGCTTGATAAATATTATGGAGACTCTGCACCATCCATTTCCATGGTAAAAAAGTGGTTTACTGAATTCCGATGTGGCCGTACAAGCACGGAAGATGCCGAACGTTCTGGACGCCCAGTTGAGGTTTCCACATCCGAAACAATTGAAAAAATCCACGATATGGTTTTAGCCGATCGGCGATTAAAAGTGAGAGATAGAGCTGGAAATACATCGATGTTTGCCTACATCGATGTTTCGATGTTTTTCGAACTTTTTAGGGTGTATTTTTTTTAAAATGATGATTGGGGGTGGCGGCGGTGGAGGAGGAGGGTGTTGTTTTCCCTAAGAACCGAGAGTATCCCACGGCCCCTGATGTGCAGCACTCTATGTAGGCAAACATCGATGTATTTCCAGGTCTAGTGTCTATGCCAGCCAGATGACCAGCTGATTGCGATATCGATAACTGGACAGATGTCGTGATCGGCTGTTAGTTTTTCTTTACGATGGTAAAGCCTAAACATCGATGTTTGAAAATCTCGATGTCTCCGATGTTTTGAAAACATCGATGTATCGATACATCGCCGATGTTCTTTCCAGCTCTAATTTACACGCAAGCGGTCACTTTCCAATTATCATACGGCTATTTTCAAAAACACACACACCTTCAACTCTTAAAACACATAGATACAATCTTCAACTAACAACAAAAAGAAATCAGCGGCACAAATCTTAATAATTTGTGGAAGTTCAAATAAATCAATTCCCACTTCAAGCCCCAACAAAACTAAGCGCAAAATAATCTATTGGTGGAATGCTCAACTAGAGTCCTTAAAGTTAAGTGCCTCGATAATCCAGAAGATCTTTAGGCTCAGAAAACATGCTGAAATATAAAAAAGCAAACGCTAAATTCAAATTTGGAGCAAAAAGGACAATATAACCGCATTTGCAAAGTTTACTAAACACATTAGCCTAACGCACTTGCCCGGTCAGACTATTCAAAAGACTCTAATTTACCAGTACCTTTTCAATGACACAAAGCACACCCCGTAAATAACCGAGCTAAACTCATTAAAACACCTATCACACCAATGGAATTCCAATCTTGCCCCGACAGCAACCCCCGGGCATGACAATGTCTGTTATCAAATACTTAAAAAAACTCCCAAATACCATAACAAATAAACTTCTAGGCTTTTACAAAAAAATACTAGATACGTAAATCCGCATCAATTGAAAACTGCAATAATAATCCCGAAAAATAAAACAAACAAACTAAAAAAACCTACTAAATATCTACCGTACAATATCACTTCTATCCTGGATATCCAAAACTTTAGAAAATTTAATATCAGCAAGTAAGGTAGCAGCAGTCGAGTTTCCCGATTGAAAAATACCCTGTACCCTTAGACATGCTTACAATTTATTTATTTAATATCAATAAATAAATGAAACAATATTCTATTAGAAAAGAGTACCATAACAATATAAATTTGGTATGATTTTGGTTATGAAAATAAGTTTCGTGTGTCATAAAGCCATACACATTTCGCTGTCAACGTCGCAGCAGTCGAGTTTCCCGATTGCAAAATACCCTGTACCCTTAGACATGCTTACAATTTATTTATTTAATATCAATAAATAAATGAAACAATATTCTATTAGAAAAGAGTACCATAACAATATAAATTTGGTATGATTTTGGTTATGAAAATAAGTTTCGTGTGTCATAAAGCCATACACATTTCGCTGTCAACGTCGCAGTCGGCGTCGCGCAATGCGTGTTTTGCTGCGCTTCTGCTTCCCTTGCCATAGATTTTGCATGTGGCATAACTTCCGTGTTTCTTATCCGATTTGGTTCAAATTTAAAAATTAGATATCTTTTATAAGCACCAACGCATATGCCGAATTGCATAGCATTAAGTTAATAATTGTGGGCGTGGCAGTTTTTTGCTGTTTGCGGGGTAACGGGGGGTGAAATAAAAAAACAAACTTGTGCTGCGTATGGTAATTACCTATCCAACGATATATTGCACATGTCTGTAGTTCTTGTAGTTTCTGAGATCTAGGCGTTGATACGGACAGACGGACGGACGGACGGACGGACGGACGGACAAACGGACATGGCTATATCGACTCGGCTGTTGATGCTGATCAAGAATATATATACTTTATGGGGTCGGAGATGCTTCCTTCTGCCTGTTACATACATTTGCACCATATTATGATACCCTTTTCACCCATTTTGAATGGGTACAGGGTATAAAAAGAATCATGTCTACCTCAACCAAGAACACCTCCTTTCTCCAAATTAATAGGCACACAAATCATACAGATGAAACAACCTCGCTATGAAAGCCCACATATCCAGAGAGATGCACCTTCACAAAGGCATCCCATTATCTATAACACTGTTCCTCATAGCACTCATCAAATTCGGCGAAACATCTTCGACTGGAGTTGCCTAACTCACTTTTGAGCGACACAACCTACGTTGTAAAATCCAAATCTCATTGAATCTCACAAGAGTCATAGAATATATTTCAATCCGGATGAGATGTTAGCCTCTGTTGTAGTCTCAGTGCGTTGGAGGAGGTTGAGATTTAAAACGACTGGAGAGTTGTCAGATGATAGATCTGGTAAAGATTCCGCACTGATGGCACTGGGTGTCGAGGAATAATTTTGGTTATGGCGAATTTGATCAAGTCAGAAATTTTGTTCGGGTAAGTAGGCCCTTTGTTCACGATGTTAAAGACAGTTTTTTAAAACCCTTATCAATGAATGCCTACTTTATCTCTGATGGAGTTACGTCAGGCCTTGGAGACCCTAACTACTTTTTAGTTGGTACTTTTTGTTATTTTTGTTTAAGTAGTGTATTATGCCTTACGGTAGGAAAATTAAAATCTTCCAAAGATACCACCTACCGTCCATAGGTGGCATGCACGATACATAACCCACCTAGTGGAGTTATGCCTACGTACTAAAAACAAAAACCTACCTGGTCGTACTCCCTTCCTTGTTGATTGGCCAAGAGGCGCACATCCTTCATCCCTGGTTTCGCTGGGTATTTTTTCTTCTGCCACCGTATAGGTGTACGTCGCCTGTATTAGCCTTCAGCTCTGTTGGCCATCTCGTCGGCTCGGACCCACTTCATCATATCTCTGATGATGTTATGTCCCCTCTCCTAAGAGTCGGTGTTCTCCATCATGGCCGCGATCAAGCCACTAGGGCTGAGCGAAGCACCGATCAGCGCCCTTAGCTACACCCTGTCCTCCGTGAACCTGGAGCAGTGCATGAGTACATATTCTGCTGTTTCCTCAGCATCGGGGCAGCAGAGGCATTGAGCTGACTCTACTTGGTGGAAACGGAGTAGGTACGCCCGAAAGCAACCATGATCTGTGAGGAACTGGGAAAGGTGGTAGTCCAGTCTTTTGTGGCGGCAATCGGCCCATACCGTTTAGTTGGTAGGAGGAGTTGGTAGGACCACCTCCCCCGTTGCGATGTTATCCATCTGCTCTGCCACTCCCCCATCAGTCGCTCGTGACCCTCCAGCCGGGTAGCACCTTCTCGGACCTGACAAATAGCCTTTATCTCAAGGTCGATTTGCGGGAAGCCTGCCAGTGCTAGTGGTGCGTCTCCGAATATGGTCCTGAAGCCTCTAATGAGCCAAAGGGTCATACACCATACCACCGCGCGTGCTCCTTTCATGTAAGAGCCTTTCTTGGTGGCGTTGCTCCATATTGGTGCAGCATAGAGCAGTGTTGCCTTGGCTACCGCGACCAGTAGTTTTCTTGCCGGGTAATTGGTACCTCCTATATTGGGCATGAGCCTGGACAAGGACGCAGCTGTTATTGCTGCTTTCCTGCTTGCATAGCTAGCTTGATCCTTAAAAGCCTGTGGTCTATCATTACTCCCAGGTATTTTAAGAAGTCTTGTGATGCCACCTGAGTCCCGATGACTGTGATCAGCATTCTCTCCACCTTCTTCCTGCTGCTTAATAGGACAGCCTCGGTCTTGTGCGCCGAAATTGTTAAGCCGGCTTTCTCTAGCCAGTCGATGGCCATAGTAATTGTCGTATTGCACTTGCCTTCGAGGACTGCCATGGTCTGGGCCACTGCAGTTATTGCCACATCGTCCGCAAAGCAATGTAGCTCAGCTCCTAAGGGCCTGTTGATTCCCAGGATTCCATCATACATAATGTTCCACAGGATCGGTCCAAGCACAGATCCTTGTGGAACCCCTGCAGAAACACTGTAGCATCTCGGGCCAGCGTCCGTATCGAACCAGAGGACACGATCCGTGAAGTAGCTTCCAACGACGATCCTGAGATACTCCGGGATACCCATCCTATGCATAGCGCTGAGGATTACGGGCCATCTAGAGGTGTTGAAGGCGTTTTTCACATCCAACGTGACGATTGCGCAGTACTCTTTCCTTCCACCCAGCCATCTATCACCATCGAGAGCGTTCTCGGCGATGTTTCTCACCGCCATAAGTGCGTCCAGGGTGGTCTTGCCTCCGAAAGCTGTGCTGCTGCGTACCTAGGCCGTTGCTGCGAATAGCTTGCCCACGATATCCAGTAGGCATAGCGGGCGGTAGTTGGTTGCGGCGTATGCTGATCCCTTGCCTTTCGTCAGCAGAACTAGTTTCTGACTTTTCCACTTCGTCGGAAAGACCCCGTCTAAGAGACACTGCTGGAAGGTTTCCCTGAATATATCAGGTCTAGCTAACGCCACTACCTTGACGACTGCTCCAGGAATTCCATCCATCACAAGTTGCCTCAAGCATCTTCATGAGGTCGGCCGCCATTGAATCTGCGTGTCCATTTGAGATTTGAAACGAGTCGATTTGGTATGCCAGCATATCTTCGTCGATCTTCCTCGAGTCCCAGGCTTGCCCGACTGATCTTCTCTGCCGCCTTCAAGTCGTGCCCTTCAGTAGGATGCAGAAGGAAATCAGTGCGTGGTCACTCAACGTTACAACGTCGTGGACCGTCCAGCTGGCGTTAGCCACTAGCCTTCTGTTGATGTAGGTGATGTCGATGTAGGACGAGCCCCTATCGTTGTTGAACGTTGGTTTGCAGCCGTCGTTAAGCAGTACCAGGTCCAACATAAGCATTGTGTTTATTACTGCTCGGACTCTGGGATTCGATACCCTGCTGCCCCATTCTACTGCCCATGCATTAAAGTCGCCCGCAATGATCTTCGGGCCGCGCCCTCTCGCCTAGCTGCCCGGCACCTCCAGCATCTCCTCGAACTGGTCTGGGGTGTCGATAGGGGGGCGTAGCAGTTGTAGAAATGCACTCCTTTTATTCTCGCATATGCTATTCCGCGCATCGTCGAGGCCGCCTGTATGTGCAGGTTTCTGCAACACTTGATGTCTGCTTTCCCGGTCTCGTCTTATATCATTGTGGAGTTGCCACGGACAGGCGAATAGGGTTCGCTCAAAAGCCTGATGTTTACCTTGCGCTCCGCCGCAGTTTGAGCCAGGAGGCTCTGAGCAGCTGCGCAATGGTTAACATTGAGCTGAATAATCTTAATTTGCTCCTGCATTATGCTGGGACTTCGCTTCTTTAAGGCTGGCTCTGTATGTCGGGCACGCGAAACAGCCCGTCGGGTGGTTTTTATCCACTTCGTCGCTGCATAATAGGCACTTTGGTGGTGCAACACATCCCCTTGCTAGTGTCCTCGTTCGCCGCATCGCAGGCAGCAGTCTGACCGATCGATCGCCTTGCGGGTCGTTGCTCGATGACCGGCACTTTTAACATCTCGTGGGCCGGACGTCCTGGATGATGCGGCACCTTGACCTCCCCACGGTTACCGTGCCCTTCTCTAAGACCACAATCGCATATTCGCGTTCATCAGGAAAGGGCTATCTGAGTCCCATCCCGCATCCTACGTAGTCCTTTGATGTCCTCTGGTTTCAGTAGAATGCCTTGAAATTGGGAGACCAGGAAGCTGTGGAGATCATCTGCTGTCGTGGCCTCGTCCAATCCACTGCACGATAGTGCTATTCTTTGTGTACTCGTACGTACCGAAGTCATGTCTTTTAGAGTTGCTTCCAGCTCGGTCTTAAATTTGGGGACTCTGTCGGAGAGTTTCCCCTCTACTTCCAGCAGTAGTTCCCCTTGTTGATTTCTGCGGACTTTGCGAACATGTTTGCCCAGTTCGCTGAGGTTCGGGTCCGCTTCCGCTTAGCTGCGCTTGGACGTATTTTCTTTGGGTTTAGGTATACCTTCTATGCTCACCGCGGAGTAGTTGCCGCACTTGGGTGCCTGTGCTTTAGGCTCCTGAACTTTGGGCATCTGTCCCTTTGCCAGTTCCTTTGCTGGTGTAGCCTTTTTTCTAGGCTTTTGGGGCTCGGTTTGGGTAGAAGCGGTCGTAGAACGAACGAGTTCCCGCGGCTAAGTCCAAGGGCCCTAAAGGCGATCCGATTGGTGATTTCGTTCCGCTCCTGTGCGACGGCACGCTGATAACGTCCTTTGCCTTCGGGTTGCTCGTATTGCTAGCGCTGCTGGCTACAGGGGCCGAGTTGTCCAGCGCTGCAGCACTGCGGCGGCTAGTCGGTATATCCTCCAACAAAACCGCCGGCGCAGGGGTTCCCGCGGCTAAGTCTAAGGGCCTTATAGGCGATCCCGTTGGTGATTTCCTTCCTTTCCTGTGCGACGGCACGCTGAAAACGTCCTTTGCCTTCGGGTTGTTCGTATTGCTAGCGCTGCTGGCTACAGGGGCCGAGTTGTCCAACGCTGCATCACTGCGGCGGCAAGTCAGTAACCCCTCCAACACAACCGCCGGCTCAGGGGTTCCGGCATCCTGCACCGCAATTCCTCCTCCTTTTGTGGGGGACATTCTGGACATTCGGAGCTCCTCCTGAATGGGTCATCAACGGTGGGGGCGGGGCCCCCGCTGCTCTGTCCATTTAGTTCCCGATCACCAGATTTGGCAGCACTGTTGGTCTGCGATGAGTTGTCAGCTCCACCGGCTGATTTAACAGATGGGCCTCCCACCGCAATTAGTGCAATCGAAAAAGAACAAAATGAGAAATTGTATTTGGGACCTTATTTACACATTTGCTTTGGTTTGGTTCGTTCAGCCGAACAATTACACGTTCCCACGTTGTGGCTCTGTGTGATATAAACATGTTCTAGCTGGGCTGTCTCTGTCTTTATGAGTTTTCGCGCTGCGTATGTGGAAACACGCCCGTATCGGTCAAAATCTGAAGAGAGATTTTTGTGTTTAAGTAGTGTGTAAGAGTCTTAAAGTTCTCATCAGTTTTTACCTGGACCTTGGTTTCGTGGATGCTGCCGTTTTTTTGGGTTAATGTGGAAATTGTTTTTTCCAACAAGTTCAATTATATTGTTAACCAGATAATTCGAGCTTTTTTCTCGGATGTATATATGTGGGGGCTTTGGCTTCTGTTTGTCCCCTTCGTCAGTGCTGCGGAGTATTCCAAATCTGTTGGACTTTTTGGTCTCAGTTCGCTGACTTAGAGTGTGCCGATTGATTTTCAATATTCTTTTGGATGTAGCGATCCAACCCAGTATGCATTGTTTTTGGCATTGTTGCTGATTCAGAAGCAACGAGCGTTGCACTCGCCACCGTGAGTACGGTTGATACCGTTGCAGTATACGAGGTCGAAGTTTTGGTTGCCGTGGGAGAGGTCCGTTCTATTTGGCACATCGTTGGAATTGCCGGTGAGCAAGAACCAGTTCTCTCGTTCGTTGTTGGCTTAAGTTCATGTGTCGGGTTGGGGGTGATTGACAGTAGCCGATCGACGTTTGCATTTATTTCGTGCAATTCCGCGGGTTGCGAAGACACATAAATATACGGTATTAACGACGAATGTCGTTTTGACACATTATGCATTGTTCGTGACTTTGGTTTTTCTTGTTAGTTTCCTTTGAAATATAATAGTTGTTCAAAAGCTGGGAGTTTGCACAACTATTTTACTAATTTAATAAATTTTTGTGGTACATTGTTGTAAATAAGTTAATAACTTTTCTCTTGGAGTATTTTGTATTGTATATTTTCGGAGCACAGAAAATAAACACGTCTGCACTGTTCGAGTATTAGTGCGCTAGTTAACATATGCGCTTTGTATGTAAACGGGCGGTATATAGCAGAGTTGGCAGCCTGGGTCTGAATTGAGAAATTAAGTCGAGCAGTTGTTAAAAAGTCGTCGTCGTCGAAATTCAGCCGTAAAATTCGTCAAGTTGCTGCATAGTTACCATCGAGTATTTTTATATTTTGTAAAATTATCCTCATAACCTATTACCATTATTAAATACTATTACTATAATAAACATTATTAATAAACATATCTACATTTGGGGGATAAACCAGTGCTAAACCTTAAATTAGAAATTAATGAAACCAAAAATCATTAATAAATGCACCAATGCATCTGTGTGTGTGTGTACCGAAAAGCACAGGAATATAAAAACGAGAGAAACTCAACAAAAAACAGTGCAAGCGGGACATATATACTCTAAAGTAATAACGAACACAAAAATGTCGGAAAGAGAAGAAAAACAAGTGGAAAAAGCAAGCGTTGCAAAATACGGGAAGATGGAAGAAACAAATTTTTCAAAACAGCAAAAGTCTCGAAGAAATAGTAATGTTGCTTAATTTACAATATCAGGCCGTTAATGCACAACAAAGTGACAGCAAAATTACAGCAGAAAATTTTTCTAAGATATTGCCAAAATACAATGGACAAAATAGAACGTTTTTTTTTTTAATTTCGAGCAAAACGCCAACGCCTTCGAACTCAGTAAATAGCAACTATATGTGCAAGCTCGCGCCAAAATGACGAAAGCAGCAGCATTATTTTTAAATTCAGTTTTTGGAAGTTCATACCAGGACTTATAAATCAAGTTGATTTTTGAATTTAAGTGTTCATGTGCTAGTGTCGATGTACATAATCAACTAGGCGAAAGAAAGAAAATAGACGGGGAATCATTTCATGAATATGTTTTGCATATACGAGGAATAGTTGCACTTGGAAGAGACGTAGCTGTAATTTCAATTATTCGATACATTGTGGACGGTTTATATATAAGAAACGAATACAAATATAACATTTACAGTTCCAAGTCATTCGGCGACCATCATGAAGGTGTGGTCACTGGTCACATTTAAACCTGCACCGAGGGTGAGAGAAGTGTGTAATTCGTTCAAAAAAATAAGCGTTTTAAGCAAATTTTTATCAACAATGAGGAAACTAAATGTTTGGTTGACACAGGTGTCCACCGATGTGTCCATTATTAAAGACTGCGTGTTCCGTAAACTTTATAATGTTGAGCTGAAAAAATCTTTGTCTGTGCTACGTGGGCTTGGAAATATAAAACCAATACCAACTGGAGAATTTGTTGCTGCAGTACGTGTAAATGACGTCCCGTATAATCAAATGTTTGTTGTGGTGCCTGTCGATAAGGTAGAGTACAATGACTTGCTGGACTATGATTACGTTTCAAAATTCGGCGTTGTTATGGATGTCATTAAAAAGCAGGTTGAAGATTGGCTAGATATGGGCACTGTGCGCAAATCAACGTCAAACTTCGCAAGCAGAGTCGTCATAGTAAAGAAGAAAGACGGCACCAACAGGATCTCAGATGCGATCTAACACTCAAAGAGTGCAGACGTGGCTGCGGATCGACAGCAAGTTCGTACCTTCACTCCCACTATTCTGAAACTGTCACATAGTGTCTGATTGGTTTAACCTGCGCACCTAACGGTCTGCTACAAACTCTAACGCACATTCCAGAGTGCGTGTCATCTGCTGCCTACCAAATTCTCTCTGTAGAAGCTGTGTACAACTAAGCAGAAGCAAAGTGCGGTTGGCATACCGGCCAACGGTGCCCAGTTCCCCCTCCCCTCGCTCAATCGTCCACAACCTAGAGCATGGATTGGAAACCGCCGCGCGGGCCGCGCGGAAAAACAACGCCCTGCAAGAAGGCTCTCAAAGCAAGGAAGTGCAGCTCGAGCAGCGACTCAAGCTCGAGTTCTTCTTACTCGGAGCCCGGGGAGATCAAGCGTAAGACCGCGCGTAAAAGGCAAGGAGAGGAGCCAGACGTTACGCCTAGCACCAGCGCAGATCTGCATAGCAATCTGGCAAACAACTCCTTTGCCCTCCTCTCAAGCAAAGAAGATGACGACGAACATGACGAAACCAAACTTGTTGCAGAGGCAGTGGCATCTAAAACAGCAGAGAAACCGAACCCAACCCCGAAGACCCTCAAGCCTCCCCCGATCTACATCCCAGACGTGTCCGACATTACCGCGCTTCTCAAGTCGATAAAAACTCTAGTCGGTACCTAAAATGATTTCTCGTACAAAACGGAGAGAAATAATAACGTACGCGTAATGATGCCAGACAAGGAGTCTCATAACAAAAGGCACGACACCTTCCAACGAAAGGACGTGAGATCGTACACGGCGGTCATCAAGGGACTTCACCACTCAACGGACCAGACTGAAATGTAAGAAGAACTCCACAAATACGGCCATACTGTGAGGGATCTGCATAATCGCATTGGCAGGAAATCCAAACAACCACTGCGGATATTTTTTGTTAATCTAGAACCAGCGAGCAACAACACAGAGGTTTTCAAAATAAATAGGATTTGGTCAGTCGTCACCGTAGAGCCCCCACTGAAGTTCAACGACGTTCCACAATGTTTCAGATGCCAAGGGATCGGACACACCCAGCGCTACTGCTTCCTGGAACATCGCTGCGTGAAATGTGGTGGTTCTCACGACTCTAAGTCATGCACCAAAAAAGATGACGCGAAAGCATGCTGTTTACATTGCCAAGCTGATCACCCTGCGTCGTTCAGAGGATGCCCTGCCCACAAAAAGGCAAAGGCACAGCAATCTCCTAAAGCCAGACCCGTTGAGAGTAGCAACAAACCATCTCTCATCCAGATACCAACTATCATCAATGGTACGAGTTACAGGGACGTACTCCTAGGAAACCAAGCGACACAGCCAACGAATGCCCAACAAACCCCTCAAACCACTCCCGAAGCCCCATAACCCAACCAGCTTGAAACGATGCTTGCCCGCATGGAAGGGACGATTGAGAGGAAGATGGAAAAGTTGATCTCGCAGATGTTCTCGCAGATGATGCAGTTTATAGCTCCCATCGTCAACAGAAAGTAATGCAAATAATTCTTAATATAGGTTTTTGGAACGCAAACAGCCTGCAGAGGAGCAAAGCCGAACTAGAGCATCTCATAAAAACAGATAATATGGATGTTCTTCTAGTTTCCGAATCCCACTTTTGTCCCAGATCCTACTTTAACATTAGCGGGTACGAACTGTTACATTTTTTTTTAATTTTCTTTAAATTACATTCTGTTTTTAAAAAAAAAAAAAATAAAAATAAATAAATAACAATGAGTAATGGTTGACTAGTTTTGAAGAAAGGAAAAAAGGTAGCAGCCATTGCAAGGATACGCTAATACGTTAATAATTTACTAATAATTTAATTCTGTTGGAGTTCTGCGTTTTAATCTTCTCGGTTCCAACTCTCTCATCGGTATTTGTCTCAAGTTTGAGTTTTGGTGGCTAAGTAGTTGATTTGTGTGTTTTTTGCTGCTTTTTTTAATAGTTTCGTTGACTGTCTCTATGTTTAAATCTTTATGGATATCTTCATTTCTAATATACCATTCGGCATTTGTGATTGTTCTGGTCATTTTCGATTGCGTTCGCTGAATTAGCTGTAAGTGAGATTTACTGGCAGTTCCCCAGATTTCTATTCCATACGTCCATATTGGTTTTATTATCGCCTTGTATATTGCAATTTTTTAATGTAATTCTAGTTTTGAGTGTTTTCCTTTTAGCCAGTTAAGTTGTCGAAATTTGTTTTTTATTTCATTTCGTTTATTTAGAATGTGCTGCTTCCATGTCAGTTTTGCGTCAATAGTTAGTCCAATGTACTTGGCATATGGGCGTAACCATATTTGATTGTCGTTGATTTTAATTGCGAAGTTTTTGGGTTGTCGTTTTGTGTATATTACTTGTTGAGTTTTGTCTTTATTTATCTCGATACCCCATCTGTCAAACCAGGATACTGTTTGTGTCATGATTTGTTGTAGTGTACTTGCAGCTGTTTTTTCACACGCGCTTGACGACATTAACAGTATCATCTGCGAACGTAGCAATCATTGATCCAGGGATAGTTGGCGCTGGAATATCGGAGGTGTAAATCAGGTATAAGATGGGCCCAAGCACACCACCTTGGGGAACACCCGCTGACACTGGCACAACATCTGAGCATTCATTGTCATATTTAATATAGAAATATCTGTCCGTTATATAGCTTTGTCTGGTAGTATATTTCTTAGCTTATGCAGCAGTCCTTTGTGCCATACTTTGTCAAATGCTTTAGCAATGTTCTTTTTGTCGAAATCGTCTGTTATTTTGTTAATTACTCGATGGACCTGTTGGACAGTCGAGTGCTGCTTCCGAAAGCCGAATTGGTGAGGAGGTATTATATTTTTTTGTTTTAGGGTTGGCTCGATTCTATTTAATAGGCCTTTTTTAAATACTTTTGAGAGGACAGGTAATAAAGTGATTGATTGGTCTGTACGAACTTACAGTAATGGCGTTTTTATTTGGTTTTGGAATTGCTTTAATTTGGCCTACCTTCTAAGTTATGGGAAAGTATTGCAATCGAAGGATTCCGTTAAACAGGTTTCTAATATAGGTGATTATAGCGTCTGGTAGTTCTTTAAGAACTTTTCCTCCGATTAATTCATATCCGGGGGCTTTCTTGTTTTTAATTTGTTTTATGTGAGATTTAATTTCTGTCTTTGTTATAGTTTTAATTGCACAATTTGAGTTGGTGATTTGTGTTGGAAGCTCAGCGTTGCCGTTGTCAATGTCATTGGTAAATGACGTTTTAAAGTGTTCAGCAAGAGTGTCTGCTTTTTCTTTGTTTGATCTCGCCCATGTGTTGTTGTTTCTTTTTATAGGCGGCTTGTGTATAGTTGAGTTCGTCAATTTTTTGGTCGCTTTCCACAGAGAATAATTTGTAGATAAGGAAGTTCCAAGGTTGCTAAGGTAGTATTGTAGCCGGTTATCTTTGTCTGCCCTGAGCATTCTCTTGAGCTCGTCTGTTGCTCTATTAAGTTTGTTTTTATCTTCTGGATGCCTAGTCCTTTGCCATATCTTCCTAAGTTTACGCTTTTGCCTGATTTTGTCTTTAATAAAGGCGGGAGTTTTCTTTAATACAATCATTTTTATAGATGGTGTCGATTGCGTTGCTGCATATATGATGTTGTCATTTAAATATGCTATTGCGGAGTCCAGTTCGTTGTTTGTCTTTAGAGAGATATTTATTTCCATGTTCTGTTCCAAAATCTCGCAAAACATATTCCAATTTGTTTTGTGGTTAAATAAAGGGGGGTCATTGTTGTTTTCTTCTACCCCACCATGTAACGTAATTAATATTGGGGAATGGTCGGAGGAGAGGTCTAGGCATGATTTTATTGTTGGTTATCGCAAGTCGGCTCGCCTGTGCTTAGGGCACGGCTATTATTGCTTCTTATTGCTTCATACAGTTGTCTTCCCTTTGCAGTGGTAAGTCTGGACCCCCATGTTATGTGTTTGGCATTATAGTCACCTCCTGCCAAATACCGATTTCCCAGTGATTTTAGAAAATCGAGGTATTGGTCTTTTGTATTGTTAAATTTAGGTGGGCAATAAACTGCAGATATATTTATTGGACCCGTTGTGTCTGAGGTCGATATAGTAGTAGCCTGTATGATTCCTTTTTGAATCCATCGAGCTCTATGCACTTTATGCTTTTTTTAATTATTACTGCAGTACCACCATGGGCCTTACCGTCCGGGTGATTAGTAGAGAATATATTATAGTTAGGTATGTTTATATAGGTTTTCTCAGTTGATTGTGTTTCAGAAATGAGCATGACGTCAATTAGCTTTTCATTTAAGAATGTTTTTAGTTCAAGTAAATGGCGTGAAAGTCCGTTAGCATTCCAGATGGCGATTGTTAGGTGTTTATTTGTCAAGTTTAGATACTAGTAGCGTGACAATGTTCATCATATTTGTCATTTGGGCTATTAATTGTTTCATCAATTGTTTTAGTTCGTCAAAATCATTTTGTGCGGTTTGGCCTAATTGAGTTGGAGCAGGCTGTATATCAGGTACAATAGCAGTTTGGATTGCTGAGTTGGTTTGATGGCTAGTTACTTGGTTTCTATTTAAGACTTCGGCATAGGATATAGCTGGCGTCTTTAAGCTTGCTACGTTATTTGTTGTACTGTATTGTGTCGTTTGATGATTTGTTTCTGTTACCGGTATTTCTTTTTTCCGGAGAGTTGGGTATTTTTTGATTTGCAGTGCTTTGTACACCATACAACCTTTATAGTTTGCAGTGTGGTTTTCACTGCATAGTGCACATTTAATACTTGTTCGGTCCGATCTTGTATTAATAGTACAGGATGATGAGCTGTGTTTTCCAACGCACTTTACACAAGTTGGGTCTTTGGTGCAGTAATTTTTGGTATGTCCATATTTTTGGCAGTTTGTACATTGGGGAAGTGTTCGCTTTGTTCGCGGTGGCTCAAAAATTACTTTGCAATGAAGAAGGAGCTCAATTTTATAAATGTCTTTATTATTGTCTTTCATTTTGAGTTCAATAGAGAATAGAGGCAATAGTTGTTTGGAGTCGTAGCGCTGGATGTTGTGTAAATTTATAACTTCATGCCCTTGCTGAGCTAGTTCATTTATAATATCGTCTTTGTCTGTAGCATGATGGACGTTACGAAGGATTACCTTAAACCTTCTCTGGTCTTTTTTTCTCAAGGTGTAGTATTTGGTCGATTTATCTTTTAATAGTCCTGTTGTGATAGTGAGTAGTTTCTAGTGGCTGTATTTTTATTTCATTAGTTGACAGTGCTTTTAGTTCATATCATGTTTCTTCCAATGAATTTAAAGCAGTAGTTAATGCGTATATGTTTTCAACATTTTGAACATATATGGGAGGGGTTTTGCTTTTTTGTGCTCAATTTGCATTTGCGTATTTATAGTTGCATTTGTCCCATTGTCAGTTTGGTTTTCGTCTTCATCATCTTGTGCTAATTACTCAAAGCGGTTGCTTGAGTTTGGCTCGGCTAGCCAGTACTCTTTGAGTGTTTTTTGAGTAGCGGTTTGAGCTTTATTCTTCTGTTTCTTGTTGCCATTTAAAAGATCTTTGGAACCGTTTGGAGACTGATTTTCTCGGTGACGTTTTAAGTTTTGTTGGTTTGGGAGAGAGGATTGAGTTTTGTTTATTGTTGTTGGAGCGGGTATTGAGGTTGTGGGTGTTTTAATATTTGCTGAGGAAGAGCGTATCGGCATTGAAGCATAGCAAACTGTAGTTGTTATTGCTATAGTTGCTGTAGTTGTGGTATTTGTGTCTGAGGTTGTTGAGAGCGGAAGAGTTGAGAGTGGGAGAGCTGAGAGCGTAACTGCTGTGAGCGGGAGAGTTGAGTGTGTGTTCATTAGTATGGCGGAAGTTGTTGTTGGTAAACGCGCGGGTAAATTTGGCGCGAATTCTGGTCTTCGTTGCTGAGAGTAACTGTTGGGTCTATCCAATGCTGGAGAGCAAGATCGCGCTCTTTCATCACTTTGAGGGTGCAAGTTTTGATAATTGTTTGTGTGATTTGATATGTGGGTGAGTGAGATGTAGGAGTTGTTTTTGTTTTGTTTTGCTTGAAGCTCTCGCTTCTGATTTTGAGCGCCGCGTGCGCTCATATTTTGTTTCGTTTATTGTTTTCACTTGTTTTTGTTTATTTTATTCACAGGAATATATAGGGTTTTTAAAACACATAAATATTATATAATATATAATGGTTTCACTTGGGCTTGAATTTTGCACTTAGACTTCAATATTAACTGGAGCTTTGTTAGAAACACGTCCGTCGGGGTTGAAGTTGTAAGGTCGAAAAAAAAAAAAAAAACTGTTACAAAAGAACTGTTACATGTCAACCATCTATCCATGCTCATCAGGAGTGGCATTCAGCACACGGAACTTCCCGCGTTTCAGGAGGAATGGGCCCAGTGCGCCGTGAACAGGATTACCAGCCCTCAGGGACATATCACCATTGGTGCGGTTTACTTCCCACCCAGACACTCGATAACCGAGACCCACCTTCAGGACTTCTTCGAGTCCCATAAAGGCATAAAGCTCTATAAGTACCTGCAGCGGAAAAGTCTGCCATTCCACTGGAGAGCCCACACTGTAATGTAGAAGCTTCTCTTGCGTTTTGATTTGAATACTTTATTTGTTTTGGAAGCAGCGAAGGTGCCGCTTCCAGGGTCTAGTTGAATCTGATTTTACATTATTCCTTAGGTTCTAAGTAAGCCTAAGTCTGATCGCTGCACTGCCCACAGTTGGCCAGCAGCGAGAGACGGTTATGTATATTCTATATGTATATATGTGTTATATATGTAATTATGCTCTTTTTTATACCCTTGAAAAAGGGTATTATAATTTTGTCCAGAAATGTGTAACGCATTAAAGGAAGCATCTCCGACCCCACAAAGTATATATATTCTTGATCAGCATCAACAGCCGAGTCGATATAGCCATGTCCGTCTGTCCGTCTGTCCGTCTGTTTCTATGCAAAAAATAGACAGTAGTTTTAAAGCTAGCGTTTTGAAATTTTTACCAGATCATTATTTTTGTTGCACGCAGATCAAGTTTAAGAATCTGTCGGATCGGGCCACTATATCATATAGCTGCCATACAAACGACCGATATGGAAACAAGTCTTTGTATGGGAAACTTTTTTGTTTTCCAAGCTATTCCAACTGAATTCAACATTTATTCATTTGACATAGCCACACATGATTTGTAAAAGTTTGGTCCGGATCGGACCACTATATCATATAGCTGCCATACAAAGAACCGATATGAAAACAAGTCTTTGTATGGGAAACTTTTTTGTTTTCCAAGCTATTGCAACTGAATTCGACATTTATTGATTTGACACAGCCACACATGATTTGTAAAAGTTTGGTCCGGATCAGACCACTATATCATATAGCTGCCATACAAAGGACCGATATGAAAACAAGTCTTTGTATGGAAAACTTTTTTGTTTTCCAACTTATTGCAACCGAATTCAACATTTATTCATTTGACATAGCCATACATAATTTTTAAAAGTTTGGTTCGGATCGGATCACTATATCATATAGCTGCCATACAAACGACCGATATGAAAACAAGTCTTTGTATGGAAAACTTTTTTGTTTTCCAAGCTATTGCAACCGAATTTAACATTTATTCATTTGATATAGCCATACACGATTTGTAAAAGTTTGGTCCGGATCGGTCTTCTATATCATATAGCTGCCATACAAACGATCGATATGAAAACAAGTCTTTGTATGGAAAACTTTTTTGTGTTCAAGGGTATACCATCTTCGGCAAGCCGAAGATAACTTTTCTCACTTGTTTTTAATTATTTTAAATTACAAATAATATTCATAAGTATAGAAGTATTTTTGTTTTAGTATGGCCATACCAATTACAATTATGAAATAAACATTTTTAACCTATCCTTATGTACTGTCTGTTTTTTGTTTTTATTATTTGATATTCGTGGGAGTGATGATGTTGGTACTTGTATTGCCAATATCAGTTTGGTTAGTTCTGCAAGCAGCTCGAATCTCGGATGGGGTTTGGCCAGCAACGCGGTACATTTTTTCGTGCAAAGTCTGCTTATTATTAAGCAGCGAGTCAGAAGCTGATTTCCCTTCAGCCATTTGGAATGGCTCCTCTTGGCTCCTCAGCTCCTCTTGTGCGTCTGCGCGCCGGTGGAGGGGCTAAATAATACCCCAATTTTGAGATTCTGATCGATACGGACGTGTTCAACATAAGCAGCGCGAAAAAACCATAAAAACGGAGATAGCCCAGCTGGAACAAGCTTAAATTGCATAGAGCCACACCGTGGGAACGTGTAATTGTTCGGCTGAGCAAACCAAACCAAAACCAAGTGTGTTAAAAAGGTCGAAATACAATTTCTCATTTTTTCCTTTTCCGATTGCACTATTTGCGGTGGGAGGCCCATCTGTTAAATCAGCCGGTGGAGCTGACAACTCATCGCAGACCAACAGTGCTGCCAGATCTGGTGATCGGGAACTAAATGGACAGAGCAGAAGGGGGCCCCGCCCCCACCGATGATGACCCATTCAGAATGGCTCCAGAATGTCAAGGTCCCCAACAAAAAAACGCCGGAGCCCCTGCGCCGGCGGTAGTGCTGAAGGATATACCGACTTTCCGCCGCAGTGATACAGCGTTGGACAACTCGGCCCCTGCAGCCAGCAGCGCTATCAATACGAGTAACTAGAAGGCAAAGGACGTTATCAGCGTGCCGTCGCTCAGGAAAGTAAGGAAATCACCAATCGGATCGCCTATAGGCCCTTTAGACCTAGCCGCGGGAGCCCCTGCGCCGGCGGTTTTGTGGGAGGATATACCGACTAGCCCCCGCAGTGCGGCAGAGCTGGTCAACTCGGCCCCTGTAGCCAGCAGCTAATACGAATATAAATACTAATACGAGCAGCCCGAAGGCAAAGGACGTTATCAGCGTACCATCGCACAAAAAAGGAAGGAAATCACCAACGGGATCGCCCATAAGTTCTTTGGACTTCGCCGCGGAATTCCAAAATGAAGACCTGCGGAGCATCCTCGCTAGGATGGGAAATAAAATTAACGCGATACTATCCGCGTTCGAAATTCGGTGCCATATAGTCATAGAGGACAAGAGCGCACTTCTGGAACTCTCGGCTCTCAGCAACAGGGCCATCGAGCTTCACGAAGGCGGCGCTAAAGAGAATCTTTCTACGACCGCTTCTACCCAAACCGAGCCCCAAAAGCCTGGAAAAGGCCGCGGTGAGCTCAGTGGGTATAGCTAAACCCAAAGAAATGCGTCCAAGCCGCGCAGCTATGCATCCGTCGCCAAGGAGGCTAGCACTGGAGGCGAGTGGAAAAAGGTTCAGCCTAAACGCCTGAGGAAGAAGCCGGAGGCACTTATATTAAATAAGACGGGAGAGGCCTCGTATGCGGAAATGCTCCGGAAACTGAAAGCGGACCCGAACCTCAGCGAACTGGGCAAACATGTTCGCAAAGTCCGCAGAACTCAGCAAGGGGAACTACTGCTGGAAGTAGAGGGGAAAGTCTCAGACAGCGTCCCCAAATTTAGGACCGAGCTGGAAGCAACTCTAAAAGATATGGCTTCGGTACGTACGGGTACTCATAGAATAGCACTAGAATAGCCACGACAGCAGATGATCTCCACAGCTTCCTGGTCTCCCAATTTCAAGGCATTCTGCTGAAACAAGAGGACATCAAAGGACTACGTAGGATGCGGGATGGGACTCAGATAGCCTCTGTCCTGATGAACGCGAATGATGCGATCGCGGTCTTAAAGAAGGGCACGGTAACCGTGGGGTGGTCAAGGTGGCGCATCATCCAGGACGTCCGGCCCACCAGATGTTACAAATGCCTAGGCTACGGGCATCGAGCAATGACCTGCAAGGCGATCGATCGATCAGACTGCTGCCTGCGATGCGGCGAACGAGGACACAAGGCAAGGGGATGTGTTGCACCACCAAAGTGCCTAATATGCAGCGACGAAGTGGACAAAAACCACCCGACGGGCTGTTTCGCGTGCCCGACATACAGAGCCAGCCTTAAAGAAGCGAAGTCCCAGCATAATGCAGGAGCAAATTAAGATTGTTCAGCTCAATGTTAACCATTGCGCAGCTGCTCAGAGCCTCCTGGCCCAAACTGCGGCGGAGCGCAAGGTAGACATCATGCTTGTGAGCGAACCCTATTACCCTGTCCGTGGCAAGAGACCGGTAATTTGACGAGACCGGTAAAGCAGCCATCAAGTGTTGCAGCAGATCGACGTAGATATGCTGGCATACCAAATCGACTCGCTTCGGATTTCAAATGGACACGCAGATTCAATGGCGGCCGACCTCATGAAGATGCTTGCGGCAACGTGAATTGTTTGGAATTGCATATTTTCTTTCGTTATCCGAAGCATAAATTGCGACTTTAAATCATCGGAAAATGGTTTGTTTTTTAATAAGTTTACTTATTTAGTCGTATTTCTTTAATAGACCCGATTTTTCTACATAGAAAACAAAAAAATTATACGTCCGTGAAAATAGCATCTATTATAGTCTAGTCAGTTGTCAGTTGTGAACAGTGGAAAGTGCATCATGGCAAAGTGCATCATCTCGCGCGGAGGCGACGTGAACTGGCCACCGAGATCGTGCGATTTGACCCCGCTAGACTTTTTCTTGTGGGGTTTTCTTAAGTCGCAGGTCTATGCCAACAAGCCGCAAACCACCGATGCTCTCAAAGTTAACATACGCCAAGCCATCGATCAAATACAGCCCGATTTGTGCGCCAGAGTCATCGAAAATTAACCCTTTCGTGTGCGCGCCACCAACCGAAGCCGTGGCCTTCATTTGAGTGATGTCATGTTGCATACATAATGGGGTTGATGAACCTTTCAAATAAAAAAAAATTACACAATTATCTCTCCTACATGTATTTTTTTTTTAAATTTCTAAGATCACGCGCCGTTTATGGAATATTCCAAAGCCAGGCGATTCATTACACTGACAGATCCCACGAAACACAGCAAGTTGGACTCGCTGACAAGTCGCTATCTGAACCAACTGAACTTTTAAGAGCACAGAGCACAGTAGTCATTTGACACAACTATTTTGCTCTCAGAGTTATGCATCTGTCTCTCTTGTATAGTCAACGACATTGCAAATTTAGGTAATTTGGTCTTTTTCGTTGTGTCCTGTTGTATATGCAGTGTGGTATGCGTACATATTGTATTATATTAAAACTGTATTAAAATAGAGCCGAATATTTTTTTAAAACATAATGTTAATGTAAACGGTTCAGCCCAAGTTAAAGTGTAAGAAGATCACTGAATTCAGCTGAACCGTTACTACAAAAGTAGATAATCACATGCGCTCATAGAACACTCTCTCTATAAGCTAAAATAAGAAGGGACAGTACCCTCTTATCTTCGAGGGTGACAGGACCATATTATCTTCGATGGACTAAGAAAAAATTTTTTGACGAAACTGGCGAAGCTACAACTACAAATTACAAATTTTTTTTTGTCCGGCATCACGGCTCGGATGGAATTACAAAAGAAAAATCTGAGTGAGTAGAGTGTGACATGGATACAAATCGCGGTTGCAAGAAAAAACAAATTAAATCTAGAATAGCACACCTAAGGTGGTTACTATATACTCGAACGCCACCACCACGTGCAAGAGTTGCACCTCACAACAAGCCTGTGCATCATCCAGCACCGGCACCGCCTAGCGCTTCAAGCTGGCCCGAGGAACCGACAGAACACTAAAGCTTCCCTTGCCATAGATTTTGCATGTGGCATAACTTCCGTGTTTCTTATCCGATTTGGTTCAAAATTTAGAT
Organism: Drosophila ercepeae; assembly: GCA_018150545.1. Classification (NCBI taxonomy): domain Eukaryota; kingdom Metazoa; phylum Arthropoda; class Insecta; order Diptera; family Drosophilidae; genus Drosophila; species Drosophila ercepeae. The sequence continues at coordinate 21,987,677 of JAECWL010000161.1, read as the reverse complement.
AGCTTTTATAAGCACCAACGCATATGCCGATTTGCATATCATTAGGTTTGGGAGTGGCAGTTTTTTGCGGTCTGCGGGGGAGCGGTGGGTGATATCAAAATAAAACAACAAACTTGTACTGCATATGATAATTACCTATCCAACGATATATGGCACATGTCTGTAGCTCTTGTAGTTTCTGAGATCTAGGCGTTGATACGGACAGACAAACGCATAGACGGACGGACAGACGGACATGCCTATATCGACTCGGCTGTTGATGCTGATCAAGAATATATATACTTTATGGGGTCGGAGATGCTTCCTTCTGCCTGTTACATACATTTGCACCATATTATGAAACCCTTTTCACCCATTTTTAATGGGTACAGGGTATTAAAATGGACAAAATTAATAAATTAATTTAATAGTTAAGAAAACTTTGTAACACTGAGCGGAATCACTTCTGCCCGATGAGCAGTATAGCCTGTTAAGCTATATGAAAACTGTAGGTAGGAAAACTAAGTGTATGTAAGTGTCAATTTTGACAAATAAAATAAGTAAAGTAGATTCAAAATAAGACACAGATAGTCTCAAAATAATTAAAAGTCAAAATAATATATATAGTCACATATCCACAGTACCTAAGTACTTAGCACATGCCTACATACATCACACTACTACTATATAAGTACACACATAGCATGTATACCACATATACCCTACACTACCCTACACTGTTCAAATGTAATAAATAAAACCAATACACCCTATGTTACCCTTTGCTATCCAGTCAATACCAGATACCAGAATCGGACTCGCCAAACTCGAAAACAAAAGTATTAGATTACAAGATCGGAAGACCAAATCAAAGAGCACTTGTATCCAAGGGCAAACGCACTTGAATCCAAGGGTAAATCAAAGTCAAGAAATCCAAAGTCCATATTCAAAAAGCTCGAGACCGAGCCTTGATCGTAAATCAATACAGATAATAAGTCGAGTTCAGTTTGAGACCTAAATTAATTCAGTCGGTGTTCTTCAGCATAAATAACTTGAAAAATTAAAATTCGGTAAAATAAAATATTTTTTATTTTTACTTACGAATAAAACAAAAGTATTTAATTGGCGCAGTCGGTAGGATCAACTAATTAAAGAGACCTTTAATACAGTACTGGTTAAGTAAAGGATACGCTATATGACTAGCTATCCTAAACCAGCGAATTAAAAGAAGCGATTCTAAATTGTGATCCGCAGAAGAATCCACGTGCAAGTAGTAATCAAAAAATAAAAAAAAAAACCCGCGTGGTCAGAAACAATCTGCAAATCAAAAAATAAAAAACCCGCGTGGTCAGAAACAGTCTCCAAATCAAAAAATAAAAAAACCCGCGTGGTCTGAAATCGGCAAATCAAAAAAAAAAAATCCCGTGCGGTCGGAAACAAAATTTAAATTAAATTTTTAATTCCGGAGATTTAACAAAAACCCAAAATCCATTAACACTTAGATTCTGTACATCGAATAATTACAAAAACACAATAATGGCAAGCCCTCCGCAACTCTCTGAGATTCATTTGAACCAAGTATTGGCAAACTATCTGGATTCATCCGTCAAGTTGAGCAACTGCCTTGCTTATACCCTACTCAGGACACTCGACAAGCTCATATTTTCTATGGAGCAGTAAGACGGGTACTTGTGGACTCAGCATTGGAAGCCGTTATCCAGGCTAACGCAACAACATGGATGGATATGAGAGCAGCACTAGCTATATTTCAGCAAATCGAAAGGGCAGAAGAGAAAGAATAGGGGTAGTGGAAATCAAAGAAACAACCAACAATACTATAACAATAGACACCATAATTATAGTACGAGTACCTATTATCCCTCAAAAAGCCAAAACTTTAACACCCCAACCCAGAATCCGAGTCCAAATATTAATCAAACCCAAAACTCGACTCGTCCTATTCCTGCTAATCAGAGGGGAAATTATCGCACATTCAGAAATGATTTAAATCAAGGTAGGCAGAATAACCCCCTCAATTATCAGCCTTCAACTTCGAATAATGTGAATAGCAATAGACCAGTAAAAGGACACCGAGAAAGCCAGAGTGCACAGAGCAGAATGGATGTAAATTTTCATCAGACTGCCTCGGACACGCAGGAAACTGGGGAAGAAGAGTCAGTCCTCATGTTAAAATAAATTACCATAATCATCTTTATAAAGGAATGATCGACACAGGTTCTTCCATCAATACCATAAAGAAAAATTTTGCCGGGTTAGAAGAAAAACAAGAATATCTGACTGTTTATACAATAAGTGGGCCAATAAAACTAACTAAAAGCATTATGATAAAACCCAACCCAATATGTCTGTCCGAACAGAAATTCTATATCCATAATTTTTCCGACAATTATGATTTTCTGTTAGGTCGAAAGTATCTAGAAGATACCAAAGCAAAGATTAATTATGAGAATGACACGGTAACTTTAGGTTCAAGAATTTATAAGTTTAAATACGAAGAAAAGAAAGGCGAGACCGCATCTAAAAAATGCCTTGAGCCAAAATCAAAAGTTGATTCAGCTACAGTAGAGCAAATCAACACAAAGAAGCAAAAGGTTCAGACCCCACATAAGTGCCTTAAACAAAAGCAACAGAAGGAGGAGACTGCATCAACCAAATGCCTCACTCCAAAGGTTACTATTAACACAGTGGACAATGATGTAACACATCTCAATCCCACAAATATTAAATAGAAAATTTTACCATCACAAGTACCATTAAACATGTCATCCAGACTCACCGTGAAGATCCAGTCTACCGTAAACCCTACAAATGCGCCCAAAGTGTTGACCAAGAAGTCAACAAACAAATCAAAGAAATGATAGAACAAGGGATCATTCGCAAATCGAAATCCCCGTATTGTTCTCCAATTTGGGTGGTCCCCAAGAAGGCAGACGCCTCTGGGAAACAAAAGTTTAGGTTGGTAGTAGATTACAGATATCTCAACGACAAATTCCCCATTTCCCGAATGGACGAGATATTGGACAAACTTGGTAGATGCCAATACTTTACGACAATTGATCTAGCCAAGGGATTCCATCAAATTCAGATGGACGAAAACTCCATTGCGAAAACTGCATTTTCGACTAAGTATGGGCACTATGAATACACACGTATGCCCTTTGGTCTGAAAAATGCCCCTGCAACATTTCAGAGATGCATCAACAATCTTTTAAAGGATTTAATCTATAAAGATTGCTTAGTATACTTAGATGACATTATAATTTACTCCACTTCTTTGGAAGAACACATCTTGTCTTTAAGTAAAGTCTTTGGAAAGCTCAGGGATGCCAATTTAAAATTGCAGTTAGACAAATGTGAGTTCATGAAAAAAGAAACCGAATTCTTGGGACATGTTGTAACTACTAATGGCATCAGACCTAATCCAAATAAAACGAATGCAATCACGAATTTTCCATTACCTAAAACACCTAAACAAATTAAATCATTTTTGGGCTTATGTGGGTTCTATCGCAAATTCATCCCCAATTTCGCGAAAATAGTTAAACCTATGACCCTTAAGCTAAAGAAAGGTGCGGTAATCGATACCAAATGCAAAGATTACATCGAGTCATTTGAAAGACTAAAGGTTTTGATAACATCAGATCCGATTTTAATCTACCCTGATTTTTCAAAATCCTTTTCCCCAACAACTGATGCGAGTAACGTAGCCATTGGTGCAGTGCTATCACAAAACCAAAAGCCCGTTTGTTATGACAGCAGAACGCTGAACGAACACGAATTTTTTTAATTTAATTTATTTAAACAACAATTTAACAAAGATCTGCTAAATATGGATAAAAATTATAAATATAACTACACTATAACTATTCTAGGAGGTATTCTATGATTTTAAGTTTATTTACATTAAGAGAGAGTTCAGGGGATAGAGTATGTGATAAAAGGTTATAGTTCTTACAAATAGTGCGAAAGGGGTCGTGTTCAGCGAAGTTAGATTTGCAGATAGGTAACCAAAATGGTCGGAAGGACCTAGTTTTCCTATTAGGGATGGAAAAATATAGTTGGCTTAGCAGGTGTTTAGAGTCAACCATGCCATGGATCAGCATGTGTAGAAACATGACCCCAGCACAGGTTCGGCGCTCCTTCAATGGAGGTAACTTTAACAATTTAAGCCTGCAACGGTACGGCGGGAGACGATTATCAGGATCCCAGTTCAGGTTTTTTAGTGCAAATAGCAGAAACTGCTTTTGCACCGACTCAATACTATTTTGGTGAGAGGAGTATTGAGGACTCCAAACACACGAGCAATATTTGAGGATGGGACGAACTAGGGTGATATACAGGGATTTGGTGGTGAAAGGATCGTTAAATTCTTTTGACCATCGCTTAATAAAGGCTAACATTCCTCTGGCTTTATTCACTGTCACAGAAATGTGATCATTAAACTTAAGTTTATGATCAAAAAGAACTCCAAGATCATTGATTGTGGAAACACGATCAAGGACGTGATTTCCGAGAGAGTAAGATATGATAAGCGGCACACTGCGATGGAATGTCATAAGTTTGCATTTAGAGCAGTTTAGGAACAGAAGATTAATTGAGCACCACAAGGTCTAGTTCGTCAAGGTCTAGTTGCAGATGCCTATGCAGGAAATGTTCCGAGATGGAATAGCATAACTTGACATCATCAGCATACAAAAGCGTAGAGGCATAACTAATCACATTAGGAAGATCGTCCACAAAGAGTATAAACAACAGTGGTCCTAGATGACTACCCTGAGGGACACCCGATGAGACATGGATGACCTTCGACTTGGTAGATTTAAATTGGACACGCTGGGTTCGATCTGAAAGGTAGGAAGCAACCCACATCAGGATATTTGGTGGAAAACCAATAAGGGAGAGTTTCCGTAGCAAGAGCTGATGATTAACTGAATCAAATGCTTTGCTGAAGTCAGTGTAAATTACATCAGTTTGCAAGCGATGTTGAAAACCTCGGTTGATTTTCGACGAAAATTCTAGTAGATTAGTTGTTGTCGAGCGAAGCTTGACAAAGCCATGCTGTGCAGGTGAGATTATGCTCTTGCATGCATGTTGAAGCTGCGATGTGATAAGTTTCTCAAGGAGTTTGGGAATCGCAGAAAGCTTAGCAATGCCGCGGTAGTTCTCAATGGAAGCCTTAGAGCCTTTTTTATGAATTGGTTTTAGGTATGATTAATTCCATAATTTAGGTAGGGAAGTTTGCTCCAAGGATAGGTTAAATAGAATGGTAAGAGGTAGGGTGAGAAGATCTGAGCACCTTCTGAGGATGCAGCTAGGTACGTTGTCTGGGCCTGGTGAAAATGAGATTTTAATTGATGAAACAGCCGTAAACACATCATGACAGTGGAATTTAGAAAGGGAAATGTTAATTATGTAGGGTAAATAATATGGTTAGTTTAAGGAGGGATCAAATGAGTTAGATGAGTAGGTTGACTGAAAAAATGACGCAAATAGATTAGCAATGCCGAGATGCGAAGAGTCGGAAGTATTATTATATGAGAGGGAAGGGGGAAAAGATTGGATTTGCGTTTAGAGTTTACAAAAGAGTAAAAAGAGCTTGGATCGTTGCGAAAATTGAGTTTGCATTTAGAAATATAATTTTTATATAGTTTATGGTTAAGGTCAACAAACTGGTTGCGGATTAGAAGGTAATTAGAAAGATGTAACGAGGTTTGAGACTTTAATGACTTTTTGTAGGCTCTAGATTTCCTATTTTTTAGGAGAGAGAGGTGCTTATTAAACCATGGAGGTTTAGACGTTGATGGAGTTAACGTTTCAGGGACAGATTTATTTAAGGCGTTATGAATTACTTCATAAAAAGAGTCTGTAGCTTCCTCGATATTGCTGAAACTAGATAGATAACTCCAGTCAATATTAGTTAGGTGATTTCTTAGGTCACAGTAGTTGGTTTTTTTTAAAGCATTTTTGACGAGGCTGCTCGCTGTTATTGGGGGGGACTTCAGGAGAGTCAATAATTAGCGAGACTAAGAGTGTTGGGTGGTGAGAGTCCTCAGGAGTAGATAAGGGAGGAAACCTTGCTATTGTGGCAGAGGAGGTAGTGTTAGAGAAAATTAGGTCAAGCGACCTGCCACGGGAGTTCCTTATAGGGTAAAGTTGGAAAACGGCAGAGTCGGCTAAGCCATCAAGGAAGTCATTTTGGTTAGTGGGTAAAAGCGAGTTATCCTCATCCGAGTTGATCCATGAAATGAGGGGCAGATTGAAATCCCCCATAACTGGAATAAGATCAGCATCATTTAGCAGGGACACAACTGATTTTATGGCAGTTAAGTGGTCATATAAATGATTGCATCACTCAGAGGAGGAATGTAGGAACAGGTGATGAAAAGGTTATGGGACTCAGAATGAATTTTAACGGCTAAAAATTCAATTCCGAAAGGATTAGTAATAGTAATACGTTCAACTGTGTAGATGTGGTTTACGGCAATCAGAACGCCCCCTCCAAAGGTTGGGCGATCTTCCCGAAAGACAGTGTACTTCGATACAAAAATTTCATTGTCTATGACAGTGGAGTTTAGCCAGGTTTCAGTTAGCACAATAGCATCGAACTCAAAGGAAGAACTGTTAGTATAAAGTAAGTTCAGTTTTCCCAGAATACTGCGAACGTTTTGGTAGCAACAAGAAAAAATCTTGTTGCTTAGTTTTTTGAAGTATTAACTAGACTGGAACCTTAAAAATCTCTGATCAAGAACTCATGGACAATACTGTGCTCGGGCCAGGTAGTAGGATTTAAAGATTTAGCAAGGGAAGCTTTTGGTAAAGTTATTTTGAAAGAGGATATGCTACGTTTATGCTTAAAATTAAATTTGGTTACAAACAGTTCTGAGGGAGCTATATTTAAATTATTTGAAAGGTGAATCCTAACGTCGTCGGCAGAGGCATCAGGCATAAGCCGCGATACAAAGATGGATTTGCGGGGAGCCACGGCTCTCAGCGTAAGTCCAGAAGATCGGGTTTCCGTTGGAACACCCGTCAATGGCTTTGGTGATTTTACAGCGGGTGGGCGGGTAGTTGCGGCGGCAGGCAGGCGTAATGATGGAGCAGCAGGCTGGCTTGGTGAAATGGTTATTCAAGAATTTTGAAGAATGGAACCAGGTGGGAGATTCCTACTGGCCGGTTCTGGCTTATCAACTTTTGCAGGGGGAAGACCGGGTTTCTGAATAGCTAGGATGGGTGGCTATTGGACAGGAGCATCAACCATAACATTGCTTACTGGCAAATGTGAGGCTGGAGTGGTACACATATTCATATCCTGGTTAGTGTTAGCGATTTTTCGGCGTGGTGATTCGCTTAATAGTTTTAGGCCCAGAAATAGAGATTCAAGGTTTACGAACTGCTCATTTGCAAATTGGCAAATTGTTTCCGAACCTCCCGGAAACCGTTTCGGGTTTGCCGCATAAACGTGCGCATCTCGCCTTCAATCTCTCGACAGGCCAAACATGACCATGTCAAACCGATGCCTTTGCCCAGGAGATCACCAAGTCGGCCATAATGACCAACGCCAGCGCATTTCATGTGCGAGCAATTGTCACATAGCCAGCAAGTTAGGTAGGAGTCGCCAGTAATAGCTCATCCAAATTCGCATCTCTTTGAGGTACAAACCAAAGACATTTTGGGTAATGAAAAGGGAATGCGCTCAAAAACAGAAACATAATGGTCCAGCGAATGTATAATGAAGAGAGTGATCCAGCGACGAGAGTGATCCAGCGACGATAGCGTGGGAGCGATTTCGGCGAACAGCAGGAGCAGCGTCAATCCAGACGGAGATGAAGAAGCTCCACAATAGTGGGGTAGCGATAGAGAGCGGTGAGCAGATTGTAATAACGAAACAAAGCAACGGTTAATGGTTGCTTTGTTATTGTTGTATGCGAAACACAGTCTTATCGCGTCTAAAATAAAACGAAGATTAAACGTTTAAAATTAAACTTTCGATGTGTTTTTCAGTTTGCGGACCACTTCGCGATACAACAGGTTAATTAAATCAGTTCGGAGCTGATAATAGGTCGGTAGTTCTTTCGGGAAACGTTTAAAATTACGGAGCGAATAGGCCGACATGCATAAGGTTCAACGAAAGTAATGATGATTAACTATGCTACTATTGAAAAAGAATTATTAGCTATAGTTTGGGCGACAAAATATTTCAGGTCATACCTATTCGGAAGGCAATTTGAAATATTAAGTGATCACAACCCTTTGGTATGGCTTAATAATATCAAGGAGCCAAACATGAAGTTGCAAAGGTGGAAAATAAAGTTAAATGAATTCGATTACAAGATCAAATATCTTCGTGGCAGAGAAAATTATGCAGCGGATGCTCTTTCCCGCACAAAAATCAAAGAAGCCATGCTTGGTGAGGTTGCCGATAGCGCAAATGCAATGGTACACAGTGCAGCTGAAGATAATTTGAACTACATATCAATAATAATATCTTCTTATTATATCTTCTTCAATTTCTTCTCTAGATAAATAGAGATAGAAAAGGGCGATAGTGATACAACAAGTGTTAACCATTTCTTCCAGAAGTTAAAAATCAAAATAACCTACAAAGAAATGACACTTGAACTCGCTAAAAACCTCATTAAGGAATACGTGTGCACAAAGAAAAGCGCAATATTCTTCCCTAATGATAGTATCTTTCTGATTTTCCAAAGGGCCTTCACCGAAATCATAAGACCCAACAATTTCACGAAACTGCTGAGATGTACGGAGAAACTAATTGATATACTTATTTATGCGGAATTTAAGGATTTAATCCTACAGAGGCATAAAGAATTTCTACATCCAGGTATAGAAAAAACTATTAATTGGTTCACAAAAAAAATACTACTACCCGGATAGTCAAAAGCTAATACAAAACATTATCAACGAATGTGAGATCTGTAATATAGCGAAAACAGAACACAGAGACACGAAATTAACATACGAAACTACACCACAAATAATTTGTGGTGTACATTCTTAATATGTATTTAAAATCTCTCCAAGTGGACAATCATTAAATGGTTTTGGGGGAGACCTTGACTTAAGGGAGGTACATGGAATGTATATCTTATGAGGGTGACTTAGGTGTCTATTGGTGGGGGAGATCAAGCGGGTGTTTCCTCTTCAGGCGTCTTAGTGATTGGCTATTATCTAGGAGGTTGATGACCAGGTGGTTGGGGTGGTTGTCCAGTCTTTTTGTGTATTTTTCGCTGAGACGGTTGATCTCCTCTGCTACCCATCTAATTCCAAGCTCTTTATGGATTATTGAGTTTTCATGGTACGGATGGGCGTTCGAAACTGTTCTCAGGCATTTATTCTGAAATCTCTGGATTTTGATGCGGTTCGAACAGCTTGCCGTGCCCCACAACTGTATTCCATATGTCCAGATTGGCTTCAGCACTACCTTGTAAATAAGCAGCTTGAATTTTACTTTGAGCTTAGTCCTTCTTCCCAGGAGCCAATGCAGTTGCTTAAGCCGTAGGTTGGCCTGGTTGCGCTTGTTGATTAGGTGCGGACGCCATGTGAGCCTGCGGTCCAGGGTCAGCCCTAAATAATGACATGGGAAAACCCCAAGAGATAAAAGCAGACAAAGATTCAGCATTTATGTGCGTAGCCTTACAAAATTGGCTAAAATCCGAAGGCGTAAATATTTCTGTTACGACAAGTAAAAATGGCGTATTGAGAGGTTTCATAAGACCGTAAATGAAAAATTGAGAATCATTGGAAGTTAACAAAACATTGTAGATAGATGCACAAGATTTGAAACAATCTTATACGTCACACAACACACATAACACTACTTAACGATCTCCAGCAGATATATGCAGGAAGCCCAGATTTTAATGTTCAACAAAACAAAATCGACAAAATTAAGCAGCTGAATAAGAAGAGACATGATTTTGAGGTTGACGTAAAATATAGGCAAGCCCCTATTGTAAAAAGCAAAATTATCAATCCATTTAAGAAAACAGGCAGGATTGAACATGTGGATAATAAACACTTTGAAGAGACAAATAGAGGCAGGAAAATCGTACACTATAAATCTAAATTTAACAAGTAAGGTAGCAGCAGTCGAGTTTCCCGATTGCAAAATACCCTGTACCTTAGATATGCTTACAATTTATTTATTTAGTATCAATAAATAAATGAAGCAATATTCTATTAGAAAAGAGTACCATAACAATATAAATTTGGTATGATTTTGGTTATGAAAATAAGTTTCGTGTGTCATAAAGCCATACACATTTCGCTGTCAATGTCGCAGTCGGCGTCGCGCAATGCGTGTTTTGCTGCGCTTCTGCTTCCCTTGCCATAGATTTTGCATGTGGCATAACTTCCGTATTTCTCATCCGATTTCAAATTTAAAAATTAGATATCTTTTATAAGCACCAACGCATATGCCGAATTGCATAGCATTAGGTTTATAATTGTGGGCGTGGCAGTTTTTTGCGGTTTGCGGGGAGCGTGATCGTGGCAGTTTTTTGCTGTTTGCGGGGGAACGGGGGGTGATATTAAAATAAAAAAAGAAACTTGTACTGCGTATGGTAATTACCTATCCAACGATATATGGCACATGTCTGTAGCTCTTGTAGTTTCTGAGATCTAGGCGTTGATACGGACAGACGGACGGACGGACGGACGGACAGACGGACATGGCTATATCGACTCGGCTGTTGATGCTGATCAAGAATATATATACTTTATGGGGTCGGAGATGCTTCCTTCTGCCTGTTACATACATTTGCACCATATTATGATACCCTTTTCACCCATTTTTCATGGGTACAGGGTATAAAAAGCAAACGAAGATTAATAAGAGCAAATATGATACTTCCAGACCAGTCGAGGAGGAGTTAAGAATAAAAACGTCAACATGGCTTAAGACAGACACAAAAGAAATCCTAATTATTTCTCATGTCCGCGAGATTGCAAAAATTCCGATTTTTCAAGAAGTAAGCCTTATCCAGGCGAGCATGGATACATTCTAACTGAGCATACATTCGACAAATTCTATATTCATAATAATCAAGTATATCAAAAAGATACAGAAAAGTTAATATTTGACAAATGTATAGTTGGAATTATTAAACAGGAACCAACTCAGTGTAAATATACATAAACTCACATGTAAAATATTACAGTATATTCTAAATTACATGCATCACTACATTTATCATTACAATTATTAGCTTGACCCTGTATTTAGCGTATAAATTTAAGAATATACCTAAGAAATTAATTGTAAAATATTCTAAGAAAAACGAAGAACACACGAACCATAATATCAATGTAAACGAACAAATTCAATCAGAAAACAATATTATTATGTACCCAAATTTAGCTGCCTGAGGACAGGAAAATTCAATGGTTGGGGGAGTGATCCAAGGGCAAACGCACTTGAATCCAAGGGTAAATCAAATTCAAAATATCCAAAGTCCATATTCAAAAAGCTCGAGACCGAGCCTTGATCGTAAATCAATGCAGATAATAAGTCGAGTTCAGTTTGAGACCTAAATTAATTCAGTCGGTGTTCTTTAGCATAAATAACTTGAAAAATTAAAATTCGGTCAAATAAAATATTATTTATTTTTACTTACGAATAAAACAAAAGTATTTAATTAAATATTTCCCCCTATAATGGTATTAATAGACACTAAGCCAGTGGATTCCACTGCAAATGTTATTGATTAAGTAGAAGCAGAGTCAAACAATTTAAGTTACATTACAGCTATTTTACTATCTATTTTTATATTAATGTCAATAAATGCTTTAATAAAACTGTATAAACTGCACAATAAATGTGTAAAGAAAAGATACAGCAGTAGAGCCGATGGCTTAGAAACAGTTTAAATAATGATGTACAATATATGAAAGAAAAATTGTTCTAATTAAATTTTTATATATGTACATTAATAATTTTCTAAATCAATATGTAGCAGCCACCATAAATTAAATTAAAGAAATATTGAACAAATCGTACAAATGGTTGTCTCAGAATAGGCCAATTCAGAAAGCAACTGCAAATAAAAATACTGCAGCTTTAGTAGATTGCTTAAATCAAGCAAGAACTCTCATTCGTAACCAGAGAGGAACGTTAGATAAAAAGAAGTGGACATTAGTGATGACTATTTTAGTATTGTCATGTAACTGCTGCCAACGCTCACCAAAATCAGTATAAAACTCATATTCCAACAGCTGTTTTATGTTATCTAATGAGTTGACGTTCATTTTAAATCTAAACATAAGTTCAAACGGTGTTTTCTTAATAGATGTGTGCACATGTGAATTAATTGGCTTTTGTACTTTCGATACACACATGTACCATCTTGCGGGATTTCCTGCAGACAACATGGCTATGATTGAAAGAATTGTGCGATTGATCTTTTCAACCTGACCGTTTCCTCTCGGCACACCGCTTGTACACATGCTCGATTCCATTCTCTTTTATGAACTCTTCAAACTTCGTTGCTGTAAATGCTGCACCTCGATCGGATATAATCCGCAAGGGATAGCCAAACATCGACGACCATATATCCAGTTCCTTAAGTGTTTCCTCACAACATGTTGTTTTAGTTGAAAACAGCCACACGTATTTCGAAAATGCGTCCACTATTGCCAAAATGTACTTGTACTGCTTTGAAGACGCGTCCATAGGCCCCAAGTGATCCACATGCAGCTATTGAAGTGGTTGGTCCCTTTCTTAATTGCATGCAAGTAACCTTCCTTTTTGTCCAGCTTTTTATTGAAAATTATACATTTCACGCAGAAATTAATCACCTGCATAACCTTCTTCTCTAAATGAGGAATCCAGAACGTGTGCCGTACAGCGTGCATCGTTTTTTGGAAAGCGAAATGTCCAGAGCTATGTGCCTCTACAATGATCTTCTTTTCCATGTGCCTCGGATCTACGAGGGCGGGTCAATAAGTCCGTGACTATTTGAATGAAACACAGGTTTTTAGATAAAAAGTTATTTTATTTTTCAACTTAGTCTTCTTTGAGCTCTATACACTTAGCCCAACGTTTCTCCAATTTTTTTATCCCTTCCCAAAAATATGATTTGTCGAGGTCTTTAAAATAGGCATTTGTTTGTGAGATGACTTCGTCATTGGAGGCAAATCTTTTTCCGCCGAGCCATTTCTTCAAGTTTGGGAACAAGAAATAGTCACACGGGGCTAGATCGAGTGAATAGGACGGATGAGGGAGCAATTCGTAGCCCATTTCATGGAATTTTGCCATGGAAACTGCACATGTGTGCACCCGTGCATTGTTCTGATGGAAAAGAACTTTTTTCTTGGCCAAGTGCGGTCGCTTTTTTTTCAATGCCTCATCGAATCGACCCAATAAATTGCTGTAATATTCACCATTGATTGTTTTTCCTTTCTAAGGTAGTCAATGTGGATAATACCGCGTGCATCCCAAAAAACAGTCGCCATGACTTTATTGGCTGACAAACCCACCTTTGCCTTCTTTGGCGCCGATTCACCCCGAGAAACCCACTGTTTTGACTGCTGTTTGGTCTCCGGTGTGTTGTGGTGGATCCACGTTTCGTCCACGGTTACGAAACGGCGCAAAAACTCGTTCGTATTGCGATTGAACAACGCTAAACATTCCTGCGAAATTGTCACACGGTTGCATTTGTGGTCGATTGTGAGCAAACGCGGCACCCATCTTGCGGAAAGCTTTCTCATACCCAAATGATCATTCAAAATTGAAACCACTGAGCCATGTGAAATGCCTACGGCTTCCACAATCTCTCTCACTTTTAATCGCCGATCGGCTAAAACCATATCGTGGATTTTTTCAATTGTTTCGGATGTGGAAACCTCAACTGGGCGTCCAGAACGTTCGGCATCTTCCGTGCTTGTACGGCCACATCGGAATTCAGTAAACCACTTTTTTACCATGGAAATGGATGGTGCAGAGTCTCCATAATATTTATCAAGCTTGGCCTTGGTTTGCGTAATGGATTTTTTCCTCAAAAAATAATGCTTAATGAGCACACGAATTTCACTTTTTTCCATTTTCTTCTCAGTCAACGCGGTAGTCTGATATTAACGGCTGCCAAAAACAAACTAAATGTCGCAGCTTGTTCAATTTTTGACAAGAGTCAACTGACAGATGACTGTTGACGGGAGCAGTGTTATCATTTCAATTAAGAGGCGGGAAATTCACGGACTTATTGACCCGCCCTCGTACCAACAGTTCATTGCTTTCGACTTCTTTATGAAGTACTCCACCTTGTACCCCATATGGTACATAAGGGCGATCAGCAGGTATTTTTAAAATAGCCTTTATCATGTCATCTTTATCCTGTGCCTTTTTCATCTTCGTTGATATTTCCGACGATATGAGCAACACCTGACATAGGTATCGACTTAGACAATCTACATGTTTGAAACGTTCGCCTGACCTATACACGGCTTCAAAGTCAAAATCCGACATGTATATGATCCACTGCACCACATCTCGGGAAACATCTTGCTTGCTTAAAGTATGCTTGAATGCCAAACAATCCGTTACTAATTTAAATGGCTTCCCCAACAAGTATCGACGAAAATGTTAAACTGCCAGATATGCTGCTTTAGCTTCTAATAAATAGCTATGCTTACGACATTCAGATTCCGAAGTTTTCCTGCTCCAATACAACACTGGATGAAGTCTCTCCTGCGACCACTGCAAGAGCACTGCTTCAAATCCATCTTTCGACGCGTCTGCACTGGCTCCTTTGTTAAAGCTTTCTTTAGCTGAGCAAAAGCTTGGAGCTTCTCCAAAGCTCCCATTTCAAAATTCACATCTTTGCGCAACAAGTTTGTCAGCGGGCGAGCCATCAACGAATAATATTTTATAAATTTCCGAAAGAATCCGGTTAACCCTAAACATGCCTGCACTGCTCTGACATTTTTTGGTACAGCAAATCTGTTAATGGCTTCCGTCGTTACTTTCCTAGGCTACATACGTCCATTTTCAATGAAATTACCCAAAAAGCTTATCGACAATTGCATAAAGTGACATTTTTTCCATTAAATTCTCAATTCAACTCAATCCGTGTAGTGCAGCCGTATCAAAAACCAACATCATCTTCTCCAGGCACTCATCTGCTGTCCCCGAATGAATTATTATGTCGCCCATATAGAGATCTTACACATCATTATTTATAAGTTCTTTGAACACATAATTCACGTATCGAACAAAAACTCCTGTGGAATTTCGAAAACCGAACGGCGCCTTGTTGAATTCAAAAAGGCCTTTCCTGGTTACAAACGCAGTATACTTCTTGCTTTTCTCCCCATTCTCCAGATCAATGACAGTAAAATATTAGGTGATAAACTTAGTTTTATCAATTTTTGTCTAAATTGGAACGTTTATTGCGAAAAAACTGTTCTGTATCTCGAACAGTTTAATCAAAGTCCCTCGCTAGCTGTGACTTTTCCCATCTTTCTGGTAGGGTGTTGATGCCACGGCGGTAGAATGCGCTGTCTTTTGATGCGATCCTTTCATCGAGCCATTTTCGCACTTCTTCGTGATGTCGGCAGATTCGCGATTTGAGGCTACTCCCGGCCTTTTGGCCATCAATGCATCAATCAAATGGTCCAATTGGTTCTTGTAGCGGTCCCCAGTAACTGTTTCTCCTGGTTTGAGCAGCTCAAAATAGACCACGCCTTGCATATCCCACCAAATGCATAGCAAGACCTTATGGCCATGAATATTGCGCTTCGACATCGATGTTGATGGTTCTCCACGGCTCAACCAAGATTTTTTACGTTTTGGATTATCAAAATATATCCACTTTTCATCGCCAGTGACGATCCTCCACAGGAAACTCTTTCTTCGCTGCCTTGCGATCAGAGAAACAGCGACGTTGAAACGGTTCGCAATGGCACTTTCGGTCAACTCATGAGGAAGCCATTTTCCTTCCTTATGGATCTTCCCCATGATATGTAGACGCTTCGAGATGGCCATAGATGTTACTCCGAGATGTTGCGCGAGTTGTTTTTGCGTCTGAGTCGAGTCCAGGTCCAATAGTGATAGCTTTTGCTCAATAGATGTCGCTGATCAAGACTAAGTTTATCACCTAATAGTTCGATCCTTCAAAACCATGGAATTCGCCTTCCTAAAATCCGCGTAAACGCGGCATGAGCCATCCTTTTGTTTACCATCACTAGGTGACTTGCAAAATTTGATGATGATTTTCTGACAATCCCATCGCGTAGCTCGACTTTTGAAGTTTCTCCAGTACGTCATCTATGCGGGGTACTAGAAACCGATCCTTCAAAACCATGAATTTCAACTTCCTAAAATCCACGCAAACGCGGCATGAGCCATCCTTTTTGTTTACCAACACTAGGTGACTTGGAAAATTCGATGATGATTTTCTGACAATTTCATCGCGTAGCCATTCGTTTAATTGCTTGTCAACTTTCTCTTCCTCTGCATTAGCCACTCGGCTCGGATTTTGTTGGTATGCAACTATTCGACATCTGGTACGATTTTGGGTTCTTTTTTTTTTGCGGGCGGCTCCCACTGCATAACGTACAGCCCACCTCCCGCCCGCCCGACCGAGGGGCGCTGCAAAGCTTAACGTCATCTGCACACATCAGAACCAGAGAGTTCGTTATAGCAAGGGGTAGGTCGTTAATAAAAATAGTAGCGGCCCAAGATGGCTTCCTTGGGGACCTCCCGATGTAGCTCTAACAAGACGAAAGAGTACATATTTAAAAAGAAAACGTTGGGTTCTCCCAGCTAAGTAGTTAAAAAACCACGGCTGGGACGCGGAAATCGGCTAATTGCATCATTTTATAGTGTAGATGCTAAAAAATTCCATAATAAAAAATTTTTAATTCAAAACAAAAAATTTAAAATATTTTTATATATATTGACACCAAAAAAATTATTTTAACACAAACTAGTACCCTTAAACTACTGTACTTGTTTAGTAAGAGCGGGATAGAAGGGAGAGAGAATGAAAAAAAAAGCGCAAACTAGGAGAGAGTGAGTTTTTTTAATATTAAGAAATGCAGAAAATGTAAGAAATAGGGAATAGAAGTAGGGCACAGTACCTTACTTGGATAAATAATGTTATATTGTAATCTCACCAAATATGGTACCGCGCAGACTCGAGTGCGAAGGCAATCGAGATAAGTATTAGATTTAATAATAATTAACTTAAACAAACGCCGGTTTGTTTTTCACAAGGCAATACTTGATAAATCGATAAGCGCAAGAAAAAAACACGACCGTTCGCTATGAAAGTGAAGTGTTAAGTGAAAGTGAAGTGTAAGTTCAACTGGACTCTGCAACACTTCAGCAGCTGGCTTGTAACCGTCAATCAGTGCAATTACTTCATGTTTGTACTGTGAAGGAACATCTATATCATTATCTGTGTGTGCCAAATGATAAATACTTATTTCATTTAAGCCTCCAGTTGAAGGGAAGAAAACTGAAATCCTTCCAGCGACGACGTGAACACAAACTTGCTTGTTGGATCATAGCCCAAAAGTGCATCGTACTCAATATCTTCGTCAGCAACAACAACCACTTGATGAGAGGTACGAAGTCCATCTATCTCAATTGTAGCGTAGAAACAACTAACTGGGCTAGTCAGCTTGTTTCCTAAACCACGCAACTGCTTGTCAAATTTTTCTAGTGCAACATTAGGAATCTTGACAGTGACTTGCTCCAGTGTCAATCAAGCCTTGCACCTCAAGCCCATTCAGCTTAACTTTTTTCATGCGTTTGCTGTTTTGCACGACATTAACAGCCACCCCGACTGTGGGACAATTCTTCGAAATATGTTGACTCTGCTGACACCGAAAACATTTCGACTTATCTTTGCCTTCTTTACGCAAATGCCTATCTGAGCCGCAATTATAATAACGCATTTTTGTTTAATTTTTTTGTTTATTGGCCTTTGATTTTCCATTTCTTTACTACACTACTTAGGCCGTATGCTTCCGCATTAGCTTCGAAGTTATTAAACCAATGTGTTACCGGAATGGTACTGCCGTCAAAGTCTGGTATTAGCGTCGTCAAACTTTCCGCACTTTTTTTCGGTTCATTATGCTTTATTTCATCAGCTTGAGTTTTTAACAACAACAATTGTACTAGCTGTTGCAACATTTCATAATTTTGCATATTTTTCTGTAATCTCACGTGCTCTTTGTTTCTCTTCATCCAGCCAGAAACTGTTGCTTTTTAGCTTTCTCGTATACTCATTTTGCCGCTTTCCGTAACTGCTCGAGTGTTTTACAACCGTCTGGCTTGCACCATTGCACCACCACTACTGTTTGTACCGGCGCCAGAAATCCTCGCGTCTGACTTTAACTTTGATATACACTTTGCATTCAGCCAACTTTAAACACCTTTCGACCATCGAAACCACAGACGATTGTTTAGTTAGGACGAGCCCCCAAATATAAGGAAGGTTTAGACTTCCGGTTTATTATTATTATTTTTTTTAAATTGTCCGATTTATGTTCCCATAACTCTGGTAATAATAGAATATCAACATCACAGAATGTTTTTGTACGAATATTAAATACACTAAATACTGATCAATTAATAGATTTGTATAATTGGTTCATGTTCTAGAACCACTTTCGAACTATCACGTAGTTCAATCTAATGAAGAAACAAGAGAAGAAGCTGTCATGTACCAATTATCAACAGTCTGACAACAGAACCAGTATCAGCAGAAACTGAAATCAAAAGATGACGAACCAGTCTATATAAACAATTATAGAAATCCTCATAGTCAGATAGACGAGATTCAAGATCAAGTCCAAAACTGATCGATGATAAGATAGTAGAACCATCAGTATCAGAATATCAGTAATCAGAATCATCAGATTATATTAGTTCCACTTTTATTAGTAACGAAAAAATCTCTTCCAGACTCGGAAAAAAAGAAATGGCGATTAGTAATTGATTATAGTCAAATCAATAAAAAACAGTTGTCTGATAAATTTCCACTTCCTAGAATTGATGACGTTTTGAATCAACTAGGTCTTACTAAATATTTTTCATGCCTCGACTTGATGTCAGGTTTTCACCAAATTGAACTAGAAGAGTTCAAGAAATATAACTTAATTTTCAACAACAAACGGTTCATATCGTTAAACGCGATTACCGTTTGGTTTGAAAATAGCGTCTAATTCCTTTCCAAGAAGGACTACATGGTCTATTCAATAAGTATCGGGACTGGTGTCGTAAATCTTTTAATTTTAAATTTTAAATTTATTGTAGGTATCTTTACAGTTACTTAATATTCTTCAAAATACATTCCTGCATTGATACACTTAATTTAGCGCGTCTGCCACTCGTCAAAAGCTCTCTGGAAATCGTTTACGGAATGCTTATAAGAGCCTGTGTCACAGCCGCTTGAATTGCCTCTATGGAATCAAATCGATGTCCTTTGAGCTCTCTTTTTATTTGCGGAAATAGGAAAAAGTCAGATGGAGAGGCAACGTTGCCACGCCGTATTTCGCCAGCAGCTGCAGCAGCTTTTTGTTCTTCGGTCAAGATTTTTGGGACCAGCTTCGCGCACACTGTCCTCATTGCAAGATCCTCCGTTACAATAGTGTAGACAGTTCCGACTGAAATGCCGTTCTCTTCACTGATAAGGGCAATGGTTAAATGCCTGTCAGAGTTTAAAACTCTTCTCATTTTGGGCACCTGAAAATTTGTTCGAGCTGTCGTTGGGCGTCCGACGTGGTGCTCGTCTTTAACGAGCTCCCTTGAACATTTTGTGCCACTCGAAAACTCTTGTACGGCTTATGGCATTATCCCATAAGCCTGTTAAATGAGTTCAAGGCTCTCCGACGCTGATTTAAAGCAAAACTTCACAGCGTAACGTTGTTCAATAGTACTGTCCATTTTAGCGCTCAGAACGCCGCCCAAAATCTCGCGCCACAAAAATTTACCTCCTGTCTAAACGAATGTAGGTAATTGATTAAAAAAAGGGGCACTTTATTGGCGGGAGATCCTTCTACCCAGCCGACCAGTCGGACCCCCCACCCCCGCTTCGTTGAAGCTACAGCGAAGCAGTCCCGATACTTATTGAATAGACCCTGTATTGCATTTTCTGCGCTTGAGCCTCGTAAGCATTCCTCTACATGGATGATCTGATAGTCATAGGTTGTTCCGGAAAGCATATTATTAAGAACTTATCAGATGTGCAAGGCGTTTTGTTGCATTTTATAACTATTACAGGAGATTTATTGACAACTTCGTCGACTATTCACTGCACATAACTAGATTATGTAAAAAGAATGTTCCCTTTGAATGAAAAGAAGATTGTCAAAAAGCATTTTTCCATTTAAAAACAAATCTGATGGAAATCTCTTGCCATACCCTGATTTTAGTATTACAATTTTGTATTACAACAGATACAAGCAAGATAGCGTGTGACGCAGTTTTATCTCAAAACCATAATGGTCACCAACTTCCAGTTGCATACGCATCTAGATCGTTTACAAAGGTTACAGTCAATACAGATCATAGACCACCTTCTTGTTTTCAATGACTTATCCTGGCTTAAAATTAACTCGTGTGAGACTTGAATTGGAGGAATATAAGTTCACAGTTGAGTATCTGAGAGGTAGGGAAAACTACGTTGCTGATGCGTTGTCTAGAATAACCATCAAAGAACTAACAGAAATGACTGGAAACATAATGAAAGTCGGTACAAGATTTCAAAGTAGACAAAAATTCAATCGATAAAAAAACTTCAATGCCCAATGTATGCCAAGTCATCAAGAACGACGAGGTACGTAATGTAGTGACCTTACAATTAAAAATATTTTTCTTTAAACATGGAAAAAAAATTACTGCAAGATATGATGTTGATGATTTATATACAAATGGAGAACTTGATTTAGATCAATTTTTTCAAAGGCTTGAAAAGCAGGCCGGTATATACAAAATCAGTTAACTTAAAATGGCACCGTGGGAAAATATTTTTGAATACATTTGATAATTTAAAAAAAAATGCGCAATAAAATATTGAAAAAATTAAGAGTAGCGCTACTCAACCGGTGAACTTTGTCTACACTACATGACGATCCATTACAGGACATACAGGCATTTCAAAAACGTTGGTCAAGGTCAAAAGACATTTTTATTGCAAGGGGTGTCTAAACAAATAACACATTACATAAAAAAATGTCAAAAATGATAAAGAAAAAGATAAAGTAACCAGGCATACAAAGGCTCCAATGGCTATTACTGATACCCCTGAACATGCCTTCGACAGAGTGATGGTGGATACTCGTAGGTCCTCTACCAAAGTCGGATAATGGCAATGAATATGCAATCACCCTCATCTGTGACTTAACTATATATTTAGGTGCTATAACCATACCAAGCAAAAGCTTAAGTACCGTCGCGAGAGCAATTTTCCAATTTTTTTATTCTAACTTACGGTCCAATGAAGACGTTCATTACGGACATGGGTACAGAGTACAAGAATTTAATATGCAAAAATTTTTAAATTAAAAATGTTACGTCTACCGCTCATCACCATCAGACAGTACGTGTAGTCGAAAGAGTTCATAGACCTTTACATGAATACATACGATCTTACATATCGGTTGATAAGACTGATTGGGTATTATGGCTTCAGTATTTCGTCTACTGTTTTAAATCAACCCCCTCTATGGTACATTATTATTGTCCATATGACTTAGTATTTGGTTGAACAAATAACTTACCTAAACATTTTAATTATATAACTTGCATAGAACCAATTTATAACATAGGTGATTATGTTAGAGATTTACCGTTCGATCAGGACAACCGTTATGTGCGTCTAGACCGACCGAACAAATAAACACAAGAACGTAGTGGTGTAGTTGACGGTTTAATAGAAACTGAGTAGTAGGAATTTCACAATATCTTCTTAAGCTATAATTGAGCGTTGCCAGATCAAAATATATAAAGCTTATTTAAATTATAACGTAATTTCAACACTTCCTCTTAAGCTATATATATGTGATGTAAAACGAAAATTAATTTAATCCAAGCAACTTAGCAAAATTTTGTTGCTTTTGCTTACACAAGCCTTTCGTTAGTACATCTGCAACATTTTTATCAGTGGGTACATATTCAAGAATTATTTCATTACATTCTACTTTTTCACGAACAAAATGATAATTAATATCTATGTGCTTAGTGCGTTTATGGTGTACTGGATTCTTCGCAATATGCTGAGAACTTATGTTGTCGCCACATATGGTTATTGGTCCATCTAATGACCATCCAATCTCTAAAAGCAAACGGCGAAGATACACCGCTTCTTTTGCAGCCGTGGATAAAGCAACGTACTCTGCTTCTGTGCTGCTCATGGCAACGATGCTCTGCTTAGCTAAAGTCCATGAAAACGCACTGCCTCCAAGGAAGAATGCATACCCACTGTATGATTTTCAATCTGACAGGTCGTTTGCCCAGTCTGCGTCGGCGAAGCCCATTACCTGTTCGCCGGACTTGCTGTATGTGATTTTTGAGATCAACCGTGGCTGAAAGGTGTCTCAAAAAATGTTTCGCTGCAGTCTCGTCTTCACTGTGTGGATCAGTGTTTCTTTGCGACAGTTTGCTCACTGTATGCAAAATGTCTGGTCGGCTCAAGACTGCTAAATACATAAGGGAACCGATTAATGATTGAAATTGTGTTATATTTACCTTGACACAATTCTCATTTCTACAACCCATCTTATAACCAGGGTCTAGCGGCGTAGCTGCGGGACGACAATTTTGCATGCCATATTCATCCAATAGGTTTTTGATGAACTGCTTCTGGCATAGCGAAATCGACCCTCTTGTACCTTCTCGTTGGATTTCCATGCCAAGGAAATAATTTAGTTGGCCGCCATCTTGTAGGTCGAATTTATTTGCGATCTTCCTCTTAATCGCGCTGATCTCGTCCTCGTCGTAGCTGATGATGATTAGATCGTCGACATATACTGCAATGTAGCTGTGTTGTTGCTGCTGCTGCTTCACGTACAGGCACGCCTCATTTTTGCTGCGCTTGAAACCAATGCTCTTCAAAACTTCGTCCAATGTGTCATTCCAGACACGCCCTGACTGTTTAAGTCCGTAGATCGCCTTTTGAAGCTTTAATACTCTGTTTGGATGCTTCTCATCTATGAAGTTTTGTGGTTGCCTCATATACACTTCTTATTGAAGTCTGCCGTTTAAATATGCGTTTGATATGTCAACCTGGTGCATGCATAGCTGTTTTTCTGCTGCTATAGCGAATAGCATTCTGATGGTTTCGTAGCGGATTACTGGAGAAAACGTTTCCGAATAGTTGACGCCCATCTTTTGCCCACAACCTTGAGCAACAAGTCTTGATTTAAACTTTTGTATATTTCCCTCTTTATCCTTTTTGACGCGGAAGACCCACTTGGATCCTATGGCCTTCTGTCCTGGAGGTAAATCACACAATGTCCATGTATTATTTGAAATGAGAGCATCATATTCTTTTTGCATTGACGTCTTCCAGTCTTGGGCATGCTCGCCCCGTAAAGCGTCTCCAACGCACTGTGGCGTCTCGATGTCTTCAATGTAATTTAGGCTGTTGTATTCTTTTCTGGGTCTACCGGGCTTACCACTGCGAATAATTTTTGGTCTGCCGGGTCCACGTCGAGGTGCGTTGCTCTCTTGCTCTTGTACGTCTGGTACGATCTCCTCCTCAGTGAGAATTTGCTCTTCATCGCTTGCGCTTACAAACTCCTCCTCCTCTTCACCGGAGTCATAACTGTCGTAAGAATTATTGCTCTGCTCGACCACCATGGGCTTAGCCTGCCGCTGTTACTTAACATACCTAATGAACTAACATTCATTGGCCCGCACACGTCACTGTGAACTAATTCCAGTACACTTGGCGTAGCTCTCTCGCTTTTCTGTGGGAATGGCAATACGTGTATTTTTGCCATATTGCATGTGTCGCAATTAATATTCACTGACACATTTTTAACGTCCATGCCAATTACTAGCTCTTTTTCTTTGATTTCTTTTAAACATTGAAAATTTAAATGACCAAACCGATTGTGCCATGTTGCCATGCGAGAAAAATCATTCAAAAAATGAACCGCACTGTTTTTAGAGCTACTTGTAAATAAATACAAATTTTCTTCTTGCATTGCTCTAATCATCACTTCACCTTGTTTGTTTTTTATCACCGCCGCCTTTTTATCAAAAGTAGTTATTTTTTCGTACTCCGCGGACTTGCTCACTGATAAAAAATTCATATGCAATGATGGAACGTAAATTACATCTCGTAATTCAATGTTTACATTTTGTGATTTAAGCATAACAGTCCCGATGCCGCTCGATTTCACGAACTTATCTGCTGCTAGCATAATCGATGTTTCCTTATTAATGAAAGATGTAAACAATTCCTTATCACAACACATATGGCGTGGCACCACTATCAACACACCATATGCTTTTCTTTTGAGTGGTAGCACTAATATGCATCAAGCAGTTTGATTTATCCTTGCTTTCCCATAGTTTTTTATGCCTCTCTTTGCTCGGGCATTCTCGTGCTCGGTGGCCGAGCAAATGTAGCATTTGCCCTTGAAACTACTCTTTTCGAGGTTCTTTTTCATGGTCGTTGCACTGATGTCGTGACATTCTTCGCGTTGCTTTTGCTTTGCAGTTCCATGTAATTTTGTATGTACATACACGGCTTGGACAGAACCTTCTCTATCGTCCCTCTCTTGCTTGCGCGCTCCCTCTTCCACCAGCTTCACCATTACTGTTTCAAACGTCGGCAGCGTGTCGCGTGTTTCGATCGCCACGACGAAATTTTCCCACGAATTTGGTAAACTGGATAACAACATGATGCTTTTTAATTCATCATTAATTGTTATTTCCATCTCAGCTAATTTGTCGATTGTTTCAGCAAATTTATTGACATATTGAACAACGTTATCCCCTTCAAGCATTCTCAGCCTTGATAGTTGTTGATATAACTGCACTTTTCTGATCGGGCCACCTGGCAAATGTACATCACGCAATTTTTTCCATGCGTCTGCTGCTGTTGTGCATGCCTTTATATGCATTAACTGCGTTGCTTTTAAATTTAAAAACAAACTTGGCAGGGCCTTTTGATCAAGCATATTCCATTTTTCGAAATCTTCAGAGCCATCTTCTGGCTTTACATATTGGCCACAAACGACTTTCCATAGATCTGCTGTTATAAGCACACTACGCATTAAAATGCTCCATACGTCGTAATTGTCGTCGCCTAATTTTTATACCCTGTACCCATTAAAAAAAGGTGAAAGGGTATCATAATATGGTGCAAATGTATGTAACAGGTAGAAGGAAGCATCTCCGACCCCATAAAGTATATATATTCTTGATCAGCATTAACAGACGAGTCGATATAGCCATGTCCGTCTGTCCGTCCGTCTGTCCGAACTGCCACAACTACGCTCCCCGCAAACTGCAAACTGCCACGCCCACAATTATTAACCTAATGCTATGCAATTCGGCATATGCGTTGGTGCTTATAAAAGCTATCTAATGTTTAAATTTGAACCAAATCAGATAAGAAACACGGAAGTTATGCCACATGCAAAATCTATGGCAAGGGAAGCAGAAGCGCAGCAAAACACGCATTGCGCGACGCCGACTGCGACGTTGACAGCGAAATGTGTATGGCTTTATGACACACGAAACTTATTTTCATAACCAAAATCATACCAAATTTATATTGTTATGGTCCTCTTTTCTAATAGAATATTGTTTCATTTATTTATTGATACTAAATAAATAAATTGTAAGCATGTCTAAGGATACAGGGTATTTTGCAATCGGGAAACTCGACTGCTGCTACCTTACTTGTTCTATTTGAATTGACACACTCATTTTGTCGAATTCCGCAAATTAGTTTTTATTTATTTCGAGTTTCAACCGGACGCGTTTTAGTCCATTTAATTACTTTTAATTATTCAAACCGAAAACATTGCTTGCTGAAGGCCCATAACCAACTGTTAGAGATTTACCGTTCGATCAGGACAACCGTTATGTGCGTCTAGACCGACCGAACAAATAAACACATGAACGTTGTGGTGTAGTTGACGGTTTAATAGAAACTGAGTAGTAGGAATTTCACAATATCTTCTTAAGCTATAATTGAGCGTTGCCAGATCAAAATATATAAAGCTTATTTAAATTATAACGTAATTTCAACAGATTATGCTAAGGAAGGTAAATTTAGATTGGAAGTAGTATATAAGAGAGCTAGAACTATGCTTGGAGAACATACAAGAAAACAAAAGATAAATTATGATTTAAATACGAAAAATATAGAAATGAAATATGACATAAACTAGATTTTAAATATGCGGGACTCTTTAAGGTAGAAAAGATAAAAGAAAGAGACAATATAATAATATCAAACAAAACATGATTCACATCATAAATTAAAATGAAATAACAAAAAAAATTAAAATATATATACAAAAATAAACATATAAAATAACTACACTAAGTTACATTATTTTTCAAAAGGAGAGAGATGTGGTATGCGTACATATTGGGTATATACTGTATACAATTAGATTATTTTATTAAAACATAATGTTAAAGTAAACGGTTCAGCCCAAGGGAAGTGTAAGATCACTGAATTCAGCTGAACCGTTACTACTCGTACAAAAGTAGATAATCACATGCGATCATAGAACACTATCTTTACTATCACTATATTTATAAGCAGATATTAAGAACAATCGAAGAAGAGATTTTGGAGCGGGACCTTCCCTGCTCCCTGATAATTAGTTGGATTTTTTCAAGGTCACGACTATACTATTGTATAACGACCGTCCTTAAAATCACCTGGCCCTTTAAACATCTGACCATTACAGCATTCACGCTAGCATACACATTAATTGAGCATTCGGGTTTTTGAATCTAACTGGGGCACTCCTTTTATTTCATTCCATCATGTATACATTTTCCGTCAAGGTGCGACGATGATCTAGTGTGCAAAGATGTATCCGTCTGATGAGACAATGAGTTGTGATATAGAGTTATCCGTACAGTTAGGACGATGAGTTGTAATTGACTGTCACATAAAAGTTATCCGTCTAGGTAAGACGATGAGTTGTGATATAGAGTTATCCGTCCAGGTAGGACGATGTGTTTTGATACAGAGTTATCCGTCTAGGTAAGGCGGAGAGTTGTTATTGATAAGGACATAAGCGTTATTCGTTTAGGGGAGACGATGTGTTGTGATACACAATTATCCGTGCAGGTGGGACTATGATTTGTTATTGGTTCACATAGGATTTATGCGTTGTGGTGAGACGAAACATATATGTTATTCGTCCAGAAAAAAAATAAATTTGAGCCGAATTAAATCATTATGAATGACCATAATATGGACAAACCTCAGACATATATTGTGTAACCCCCTTTCTTTCACAAATTGATTCTTAACTGTAAGGAAATGACCGAATATGTAGCTATTACAAAATAAAACTTATAAAATAAATCAATGTCGCTGCAGTCGCGATTGTTAAGCTTAAGAAATATAATAATCGTATTCTGGTTGCTTTTGGATTTATTTGAATAAAGGGCACAAGCTCTCGGATATTGAGGCTATCGGCATCTGAGGAGCCGTTAAAAGCATACATGAATAATTCTCGTTGCACAGTACACGGAGAAGATGACAGAAGCATATGACATCGCTGCCTCATGCGCAGAGGCCAAAGTCAATAATGACGCCATCTCAAAATAAGATTCCGGCCAACTTAAGGGGGGAACGAAAGTTGAGAAAGTTTCATGGAGTCCGCAGTCCTTTATGAACGGGCAAATCCTATAAATGATAACAAATAAAAACAAGTGAGAAAAGTTATCTTCGGCTTGCCGAAGATGGTATACCCTTAAAACAAAAAAGTTTTCCATACAAAGACTTGTTTTCATATCGGTCGTTTGTATGGCAGCTATATGATATAGTGATCCGATCCG
Source organism: Drosophila ercepeae (assembly GCA_018150545.1). Lineage (NCBI taxonomy): Eukaryota > Metazoa > Arthropoda > Insecta > Diptera > Drosophilidae > Drosophila > Drosophila ercepeae. The sequence continues at coordinate 21,959,662 of JAECWL010000161.1, read as the reverse complement.
GACCAAACTTTCACAAATCGTGTATGGCTATGTCAAATGAATAAATGTTGAATTCGGTTGCAATAGGTTAGAAAACAGAAAAATTTTCCATACAAAGACTTGTTTTCATATCGGTCGTTTGTATGGCAGCTATATGATATAGTGATCTGATCCGAATCAAACTTTCAAAATCATGTATGGCTATGTCAAATGAATAAATGTTGAATTCAGTTGCAATAGCTGGGAAAACAAAAAAGTTTCCCATACAAAGACTTGTTTTCATATCGGTCCTTTGTATGGCAGCTATATGATATAGTGGTCCGATCCGGACCAAACTTTCACAAATTATGTGTGGCTATGTCAAATGAATAAATGTTGAATTCAGTTGCAATAGCTGGGAAAACAAAAAAGTTTCCTATACAAAGACTTGTTTTCATAGCGGTCGTTTGTATGGCAGCTATATGATATAGTGGTCCGATCCGACCGATTTTTAAACTTGATCTGCGTGCAACAAAAATAATGATCTGGTAAAAATTTCAAAACGCTAGCTTTACCACTGTCTATTTTTTGCATAGAAACAAACGGACAGACGGACAGAGGGACAGACGGACATGGCTATATCGACTCGGCTGTTGATGCTGAATATATATACTTTGTGGGGTCGGAGATGCTTCCTTTAATGCGTTACACATTTCTGGACAAAATTATAATACCCTTTATCAAGGGTATAAAAAAGCTTTTTTAAGAAGCAAAAGAAGATTCGCATCGATACTCAAACAGTGCGGACTTTATATTCTGTGCTTCAAAAATATACCAAATACTCCAAGTGATAAGTGAATAACTACCAGATATTTACCACAAAAATTTTGCGAAAAGACACTCATTGCGATGTACAATCGCACTTTAAAATAGTTGTGCAAATTCCCGGTCTTTTAACAAGTATTATATTTTTAAAAAAATTAACAAAAACTAAGCCACGAACTCTCACAATGAGTCAAAACGACATTCGCACTCAACGTCAACAAGAGCGAAATCGATACGAAATAACGCTTATTTCTCATATGCAAACGTCGATCGGCCACAGTCAATCACCCCCAACCCGACACATGAATTAAAGCCAGCAACGAACGAAAGAGCTCGTTCTTGCTCAACGGAAATCCCACCGATGCACTATGGGCCAGCGAGCCGATTTTTTGACGAAAATTCAAATTTTTCATAGAAAGTAAACCTGTTTTAATAATAAAATTTGAATAGTATATACTTCGACTAAAATGAATCAAAAGATTTTAGTTGTTTTGATGCATCTCTGAAATTTTGGCAGCCCTTCTAAGTCAGCTCTTTGATTGCATGCGTGCGAAACTAAAAAGCGCAGGAAAAATTTTGTTGACTTGCGAGCGTGCCAAAATTTTTGTAGTTTAACCAATTTTAACAAAAATTATGGAAAAGAAGGGCCAAGTTAGGTAAAATATTTGTATTAAAAAAAATTTCGTTCATGTTTGTTAATATGTTTTTTGTGTGCGTTTATTCGTGTTGTCCAAAAGTAGAAAAAAGCTAACCGGCTAACCCGTCTTTTGTGGAGTATAACTAACTTTGTGCCAATTTGTGCCAATTTGTGCTAAAAAGTAATTATGTGTCATTATAGTGCAAAGTGTATATAAACTAATTTTAAAAATCTTTTTTGCTCCTTTTTGCTCCGATGTGTATAATCCTTAATATTACAGCTGTGGTTGAGTTCGCCTATGAACAACTGCTTGACATCTACATACAAAACAATCGTAGCGCATCTTCCGTTTCAAGTTGGATTTATGATGAACTGAAAGAATTCGATTTAAGCACGGGGAAAAAGGATGAAATCAACTCCAAAGTGAGAAGCTTTCACCTTTACATACAAAAGAATGTAATGTAGAATGTACAAAAGAATGGCAAATTGTAATAGAAATATGGCCAGATTTAAGACAAAGCATACCAACTGGCTTTCGTCCAACATGGTTATAACAGTAAGTTTATTGTTGTCTTCAAATCCAAAGCCGTCTACATCAAGACGAGTTGGACGCCCACCCATTGAATATATTAACGCCGGTCCCCGTCAAAAGAGAAAATTGGCAACCGATTTAGCTGTAAATCAGGGTCACAACACTCCTCTTCTTGTGCATGCCGCTGCAGTTTCGGCCAAAAAATCGACCGATAAAGATACAGCCCTTGGGTTAAACTTGCTAAATTTTGTTAACATGAACAATAATAACAATGTTCCCTATTTTTATGCTAACAATAGTGATAGTGATTCAGATTCTGACTCTGAAAATCCGTTTTCAATAGATATTGATGTAGAACACGACTTCTATGAACATTTTTAAATGTAAAATACTTATTTATACTCATTTTGAATGCATTGTTATTTTTAAGTTATTAATATTAAGGTGTGTTAAAAAAAATTTATTAAAAACATTTGCTGAATTTAACGAGTGATAGCATTATTAATTACCGTACAATAAAGAATAAGAGGAAACCTATCTCATATGGGCGGCTAGGGAAGGCGTGGTCAGATCGGTCTGAAACTTGGATATGTTTGTATATGCATCGACACTATCATGTGTACGAAATTTCAAGAACCTAGCTTAAAAACTTTAATTTTCGTCGAAAAATCGGCTCGCTGGCCCAATGTGCGATGTGCCAAAGAGAACTGACCTCTCCCACGGCAACCGAAACTTCGACCTCATTAACCACTGCACTCGCAACAACAACAAATACTGCAACGGTATCAACGGTACGTACGGTTGCTACTGCAACACTCGTTTCTGCTGAATCAGCAACAATGCCAAAAACAATGCATACTGGGTTGTATCGCCACATCCAAATTTAAAGAAAATATAACCCACAAAAAATTCTGCGGCAGGAAATAAAATAAAAATCAATCGGCACACTCTAAGTCAGCGAACTGAGACAAAGGAGTCCAACAGATTTGGAATACTGGCAGCTATGATATGGATCCACCCCGCAGCACTGCCGAAGAGGACAAATAGAAGCCAAAGCCCCCACCTATATACATCCGAGAGAAAAGCTCAAATAATTTGGTTAACAATATAATTGAACTTGTTGGAAAAGACAATTTCCACATAATACCCCAAAAAAACGGCAGCATCCACGAAACCAAGGTCCAGGTAAAAACTGAAAAGAACTTTAGGACTCTTACACACTACTTAAGCAAAAATAACAAAAACTACTACACGTACCAACTCAAACGTAGTAAGGGTATCCAAGTCGCTCTCAAGGGTATAGAGCCTAACGCATTTAAGCAGGCATTAAATGATAAGGGTTTCAAGGCGAAAATTATCTTAAACATCCTAAACAAATACAAGAAACCGCAACCACAAAGTCACAAGTTTAAAGTCAAGCTGGACCCTGACACTAAAACTATTAGAACAAGTAAGGTAGCAGCAGTCGAGTTTCCCGATTGCAAAATACCCTGTATCCTTAGACATGCTTACAATTTATTTATTTAGTATCAATATATAAATGAAACAATATTCTATTAGAAAAGAGGACCATAACAATATACATTTGGTATGATTTTGGTTATGAATATAAGTTTCGTGTGTCATAAAGCCATACACATTTCGCTGTCAACGTCGCAGTCGGGTCGCGCAATGCGTGTTTTGCTGCGCTTCTGCTTCCCTTGCCATAGATTTTGCATGTGGCATAACTTACGTGTTTCTTATCCGATTTGGTTCAAATTTAAACATTAGATAGCTTTTATAAGCACCAACGCATATGCCGAATTGCATAGCATTAGGTTAATAATTGTGGGCGTGGCAGTTTTTTGGGGAGCGTAGTTGTGGCAGTTTTTTGCTGTTTGCGGGGGAACGGGGGGTGATATCAAATTAAAAAAACAAACTTGTACTGCGTATGGTATGATATTACCTATCCAACGATATATGGCACATGTCTCTAGCTCTTGCAGTTTCTGAGATCTAGGCGTTGATACGGACAGACGGACGGACGGACGAACGGACAGACGGACATGGCTATATCGACTCGGCTGTTGATGCTGATCAAGAATATATATACTTTATGGGGTCGGAGATGCTTCCTTCTGCCTGTTACTACATTTGCACCATATTATGATACCCTTTTCACCCATTTTTAATGGGTAAAGGGTATAAAAAATGAAGTGCATCCTATTTACAAGCTCCAGTTTCTCCTGGATCGCACAAGGAACCACACAAGCGCAAACACAACCCCGTCCAATGCACTAATTGCCAAGAATATGGACATACGAGACCATACTGCACATTTCATTCAGCTTGTATCGTCTATGGAGAGCTTCATGACTCTGCTCATTGAACGGCAAACAAAAGCAATCCCAGCATCAAAAAGTGCGGAAATTGTGGGGGTAACAACACAGCAAACTATTGAGGCTGTATAATTTATAAATACCTCAAAAGCCGGGTTGATCACCGAGTAACATCGCCACGCCTTCATACCGCACAGAATACACCTATACCATCAAAATCATCCCCAGAAGTCTTTTTCGCAACAGCAAAGAGTTCGTCATTTGGTCCTGCGACCACCTTTTAAAATGTGACCTTCGCAATCGTCCTAACATCGGGACTTACAGAACCTAAATCTACGACAACAACACTGATCCAACACCGAATCACCCATCATCGACGTAACAACAAGTCAGTATTGAAACCATAATGCATACTCTGCAGCAGCATATGATTGCATTCATGTCCTTCATGAAGGCTACCATCCAAGACCTTACGCGCGACTAAAATCTCCTCATAGAGATGTTTTTATCCCAAAACTCCTAATAATCAATGACTTCTGTACGAATATCATTTTGGAACTAAAACGTCGTTTCACGGCATGAACTCGAAATAACTCCATTCTTATATGACAATCATATTAACATCCTACAACTGTCAGAAACACATCTCACGGTTAAATACAATTTTCAAATAAATGGTTTTTTGTTCTACGGAAAAAATCATCCAGATGGAAAAGCTCATGGTGGAACCGGTATCCTGATTAGGAACCGCATCAAACACCACTACATAAGTTAGTTTGGAAAAATCTATTTGCAGGCCACATCCATAAATGTACAACCAGGAAGCGCCAATCTTACCCTCGCAGCGGTATATTGTCCCCCTCGTTTCAATGTTTCCGAACAACAGTTTCTGGACTTTTTCAACACCCTAGGGGACCACTGGGTATCACGCTTCGTCACCCTTAAAGGGAAACAGTTGTATAACGTCATAAAGGCAAACAGAAAGCTTGACTACGTCTCTTCAGCCAGACAAACTGGCCTTCCGACCCGAACAAAATTCCTGACTCGATCGACTTCGCTATAACTAACAAGTAAGGTAGCAGCAGTCGAGTTTCCCGATTGCAAAATACCCTGTACCCTTAGACATGCTTACAATTTATTTATTTAGTATCAATAAATAAATGAAACAATATTCTATTAGAAAAGAGGACCATAACAATATAAATTTGGTATGATTTTGGTTATGAAAATAAGTTTCGTGTGTCATAAAGCCATACACATTTCGCTGTCAATGTCGCAGTCGGCGTCGCGCAATGCGTGTTTTGCTGCGCTTCTGCTTCCCTTGCCATAGATTTTGCATGTGGCATAACTTCCGTGTTTCTTATCCGATTTGGTTCAAATTTAAAAATTAGATAGGTTTTATAAGCACCAACGCATATGCCGAATTGCATAGCATTAGGTTTATAATTGTGGGCGTGCCAGTTTTTTGCGGTTTGCGGGGAGCGTGGTCGTGGCAGTGTTTTGCTGTTTGCGGGGGAACGGGGCGTGATATCAAAATAAAAAAACAAACTTGTACTGCATATGGTAATTACCTATCCAACGATATATGGCACATGACTGTAGCTCTTGTAGTTTCAGAGATCTAGGCGTTGATACGGACAGACGGACGGACGGACAGACGGACATGGCTATATCGACTCGGCTGTTGATGCTGATCAAGAATATATATACTTTATGGGGTCGGAGATGCTTCCTTCTGTCTGTTACATACATTTGCACCATATTATGATACCCTTTTCACCCATTTTTAATGGGTACAGGGTATAAAAATATCCCTCGAAACAGATTAACATCAAAGAGAACAAACTGGATAAAATACAGAAAATACATAAGTTCACACATTGAGCTGAACCCATAGCTAAATTTTTTGCCAAGATAGAATCAGCAGCAAATACCCTGGAGAGGGTCTTAGTTACAGCCGCCAGAATCTCAACATCTCAAATAGATTGCGCACCTAGCAAACCGACCCAGGATGACAAACGCAGATATCGCGCAGCTCGATTCTTGAAAAACGATGTATACGACGGGAGTAGCAAGCTCATAGATCGTCAATCGCAAGAGCAACTTTCAATTTCAGGCAGCAAAAATTCACTATGGCAAGCCCATCCCAGTTTAACTACACGGGCAGAAACAATATCACCATTAACGAATATCCCTGGTGGTTGGACCTGCAGCGATAAAGATAGAGCTACCACATTTGCAACGCATCTTCGAACCCTGCTACAAGCTCGTTTGTATTACTCACGGTAACAGGCGACGACCAAACACCAAGAATAAACTAAATCTAAATAAGTCCCCAGGATGTGATCTAAAAACTCCAAAATGATTATCGAGCTTCCATACTGTGCTGTATGCCAGAGAGGTGGAAAAATCGATCATATCGGTTTTCGAGAGAAACATGGAACCATTGAACAAGTCAATCGAATAACATCAGAAACATCTCCACATCTCCAGAGACATCTCCACTGGCTTATCAACTCTCGGTCACCCCTCTCTCTGGACTACAGGGTCCTACTCTACAACTCCGTACTACAACCAATTCGGACGTTCGGCTCCCAACTTTGGCGAAGTGCCAGCAGTAGTAACATTAAGATCATGCACAGGGCCAATCAAAGATACTGAGAACAATCACTGGAGCACTCTGGTATATCCGAAACGAAAATATACGAAGAGACCTTAATATCAGATTCGACAAAGATGAAATAACCCATCAAAAACAAAAGTACATAAGAAAATAAACGTCACATCCTAACCACCATGAAAGAAGTTTAACACGGGTTTGCGACCGATCGCGACTTCGCCGCAACGACCTTCCGACCCAGCGCTGATCATTAGATCCTTTTTTTCCAGACCGCAGTTAAAAAAGACTGTTGAATATCGCTTAAAATTAAGATTTGAAAACTTATTGTTAATCTCATAATTCCTGAGAAGATCCAATAAATACAGCAAAGTTTACAAAAATAAGAAGCTAACATATCTGTAGTGACCACAATCAGAACTACACGAGAAAAGAGAACATTCATGCCACGTTCTACCCATACCCCCATGTGAGCAGTTGATTTCGGCAACTATAAAACGCAAGACCATTTTAATATGGAAAAATGTATAAGTCATTCTCCCCTTACAGTAACTCAACAAGGGTAGTTGATAAAAAAGGCACTGACGAGGCTGGTAACCGAAACAAACGTTTGGTTATAGAATTTCGTTAACTTATCTAATGAACTTTTTCGGACAGATACCAGATGCCACATACCTTAATGAGAGAGATCTCTCTTGGATTTTGGCCGATACGGACGTGTTTCTACATACTCTGCGCGAAATCTCATAAAGACAGAGACAGCCCAGCTAGAACAAGTTTATATCGCAAAGAGCCACATCGTGGGAACGTGTAATTGTTCGGCTGAGCAAACCAAACCAAGCAAGTGTGTAATTAAGGTCCAAAATATAATTTCTCATTTTGTTCTTTCTCGATTGCACTATTTGCGGTGGGAGGCCCATCTGTTAAATAAGCCGGTGGAGCTGACAACTCATCGCAGACCAACAGTGCTGCCAGATCTGGTGATCGGGAACTAAATGGACAGAGCAGCGGGGGGCCTCGGTCCCACCGACGATGGCCCATTCAGGGGAGCTCCAGAATGTCGAGGTCCCAACAAAAGGAGGAGGAATTGCGGTGCAGGATGCCGGAACCCTTGCGAAGGCGGTTGTGTTGGAGGATATACCGACTTGCCGCCGCAATGCTGCAACGCTGGACAATTCGGTCCCTGTAGCCAGCAGCGCTAGCAATACATGGAACCCGTAGGCAATGGACGTTATCAGCGTGCCGTCGCACAGGAAAGGAAGGAAATCACCAATGGGATCGCCTATAAGGCCCTTAGACTTAGCCGCGGGATTCCAAAATGAAGACCTACGCAGCATCCTCGCCAGGATGGGAAATAAAATTACCGCAATACTATCCGCGTTCGAAATTCGGCGCCATGTCGTCATAGATGACAAGAGCATACGACTCGAACTCTCGGCTCTCAACAACAGGGCGATCGAGCTTCATGAAGGCGTCGCTAAAGAGAATCGTTCCACGACCGCTTCTATCCAAACCGAGCCCAAAAAGGCTAGAAAAAAGGATACACCAACAAAGGAATTGCCAAAGGGACAGATGCCCAAAGTTCAGGAGCCTAAAGCACAGGCACCCAAGTACGGCAACTACTCCGCGGTTAGCATAGAAGGTATACCTAAACCCATTGAAAATACGTCGAAGCCGCGCAGCTATGCATCCGTCGCCAAGGATGCTAGCACTGGAGGCGAGTGGAACAAAGTTAAGCCTAAAAGCCTTAGGAAGAAGCCAGAGGCACTTACACTAAAGAAGACGGGAGAGGCCTCGTATGCGGAAATGCTCCGAAAACTAAAAGCGGACCCGAACCTCAGCGAACTGGGCAAACATGTTCGTAAAGTCCGCAGAACTCAACAAAGGGAACTACTGCTGGAAGTAGAAGGGAAAGCCTCCGACAGCGTCCCCAAATTTAAGACCGAGCTGGAAGCAACGCTAAAAGACTCGGCCTGGAACACAAAGAATAGCACTATCGTGCAGTGGATTGGACGAGGCCACGACAGCAGATGATCTCCACAGCTTCCTGTGCCTGGGCTACGGTCATCGAGAAACGACCTGCAAGGCGATCGATCGGTCAGACTGCTGCCTGCGATGCGGCGAACGAGGACACAAGTGAAGGGGATGTGTTGCACCACCAAAGTGCCTATTATGCAGCGACGAAGTGGATAAAAACCACCCGACGGGCTGTTTCGCGTGCCCGACATACAGAGCCAGCCTTAAAGAAGCGAAGTCCCATCATAATGCAGGAGCAAATTAAGATTGTTCAGCTCATTGTTTACCATTGCGCAGCTGCTCAGAGCCTCCTGGCTCAAACTGCGGCGGAGCGCAAGGTAAGCATCATGCTTTTGAGCGAACCCTATTCCCCTGTCTGTGGCAACTCTACAATGATGAGACCGGTAAAGCAGGTATCAAGTGTTGCAGCAACCTGCACATACGGGAATTGGCGGAATAGCATATGCGAGAGTAAAAGGAGTGCATGTAAACAGCTGATACGCCCCCCCTATCGACACCCCAGACCAGTTCGAGGAGATGCTGGAGGTGCTGGGCAGCTATGCGAGAGGGCGCGGCCCGAAGATTATTGCGGGCGACTTTAATGCATGGGCAGTAGAATGGGGCAGCAAGGTATCGAATCCCAGAGGACGAGCAGTGATAGACACAATGCTTATGTTAAACCTGGTACTGCTGAAGGACGGCTGTAAACCAACGTTCAACAACGACAATACCTACATCAGCAGAGGGTTAGTGGCTAACGCCAGCTGAACGGTCCACGACGTTGTAACGCTGAGTGACCAAGCACTGATTTCCTTCTGCATCCTACCGAAGGTCACGACTTGGAGGCGGCGGAGAAGATCAGTCGGGCAAGCCTGGGACTCGAGGAAGATCGATGAAGATATGCTGGCATACCAAATCGACTCGTTTCAAATCTCAAATGGACACGCAGATTCAATGGCGGCCGACCTCATGAAGATGCTTGAGACAACGTGTGATGCAACCATGCCAAGGAGGAAAAAAGAGCAGCGCAAGCCCCCAGAGTACTGGTGGAGCGCCACCTTAAGCAAGCTACGCTCGGAATGCCTAAGGGCAAGGAGAAGGGCGCAACGAGCCAGAGGCAGCACCCAGCACGCAGAACTCATGGAGGCTTTTAGAAGCAAACGCTCTGAGTTGAAGCACGGCATATTGGCTGCCAAAGCGCGGGCCTATAAGGAACTACCAGATGCTGTGGATAGAGATCCCTGGGGACTTGCCTACAAACTCGTAGCCAAAAAGCTAAGGAAGAGAGAGGCAACTCCAACTGACCCTGATGTCCTGCCCTGATCGTAGCAGAATTATTCCCAAGGCAGACCACTCTATGGCGGCCAACAGTAGTAGTTAACCAAGTAGTAGTTAACTCTTGAATGGGGTCTTTATGACGAGGTGGAAAAGTCAGAAACTAGTTCTGCTGCCGAAATGCAAGGGATCAGCACACGCCGCAACCAGCTACCGCCCGCTATGCCTACTGGATATCGTGGCAAGCTATTCGAGCGCATCCTGTATGCTCGAATAGAGGCAATCACAGAGAGCAGCAACGGCCTAGGTACGCAGCAGCACGGCTTCCGGAAGGGCAAGAGCACCCTGGACGCCCTTATATCGGTAAGCAACATCGCCGAGAACGCTCTCGATGGTGATAGATGGCAGGGTGGAAGGAAGGAGTACTGCGCAATCATCACGTTGGATGTGAAGAACGCCTTTAATGGGTATCCCGGAGTATCTCACGATCGTCGTTGGAAGCTACTTCACGGATCGTGTCCTCTGGTTCGATACGGACGCTGGCCCTCGGGCCATGCTACCGTGCTTCTGCAGGTGTTCCACAAGGATCTGTGCTTGGACCGATCCTGTGGAACATTATCTATGATAGAATCCTGGGCATCAACAGGCCCTTAGGAGGTGAGCTACATTGCTTTGCGGACGATGTGTTACTGCAGTGGCCAAGACCATAGCAGTCCCCGAAGGCAAGTGCAATACGACAATTACTATGGCCATCGATTGGCTAGATAAAGCCGGTTTAACAATCACGGCGCACAAGACCGAAGCTGTTCTATTAAGCAGCAGGAAGAAGGTGGAATGAATGCTGATGGGAGTAATGATAGACCACAGGCCAGCTTTTAAGGATCAAGCTAGCTACGTGAGCAGGAAAGCAGCAATAACAACCTCGTCCTTGTCCAGGCTCATGCCCAACATAGGAGGCCCCAATTACCCGGCCAGGAAACTACTGGTGGCGGTAGCCAAGGCAACGCTGCTCTATGCTGCACCAATATGGAGCAACGCCACCAAGAAAGGCTCTAACATGAAAGGAGCACGCGCGGTGGTACGTTCTATGGCCCTTAGGCTCATTAGAGGCTTCAGGACTATATCCGGAGACGCAGCACTAGCACTGACAGGCTTGCCACCAATCGACCTTGAGATAAAGGCTATTTGTCAGGTCCGAGAAGGTGCTACCCGGCTGGAGGCTCACGAGCGACTGATGGGAGAGTGGCAGAGCAGATGGCTAACATCGCAACGGGGGAGGTGGTCCTACCAACTCATCCCCGATTTAACGGCATGGGCCGATTGCCGCCACAAAAAACTGGACTACCACCTTACTCAGTTCCTCACGGATCTTGGTTGCTTTCAGGCATACCTACTCCGGTTCCATCACGTAGAGTCAGCTCAATGCCTCTTCTGTCTCTTCTTCTGAGATATGATGAAGCGGTCCGAGCCGACGAGATGGCCAACAGAGCTAAAGGCTAATACAGGCGACGTATACCTATATGGTGGCAGGAGAAAATACTCAGCGAAACCGGCTTTTTCGCAAAAGGCGACTACGGGGATGAAGGACGTGCGCCTCTTGGCCAATTAACAAGGATGGGAGTACGACCAGGTTCCACATCCTGCTCACCGACGAAATAACTTGACTGGCAGTCCCGGTGAGCTTGTAAAGGACGGAAGAGCATACGGAGGTTTTTGTTTTTAGTACGTAGGCATAACTCCACTAGGGGGGTTATGAATCGTGCATGCCACCTATGGACGGTAGGTGGTATCTTTGGAAGATTTTAATTTTCCTACCGTAAGGCATAATAAAAAAAAAAAAAAAAAAACATACCTTAATGATATTTGAAAACTTGGTTAAAGACAACTTTACGGCGCCTTAAATCCCGGTACTAACAATTCATTTTAGCAGAACGACGCCGTGAGGTTTAAGAAATGCTGCAAGCACCAAACAGAAACTCTAAGGACTGTCCGAAAAAAACGGATCAAAATCAGCAGTAATGAGCTATGCAGTACAGATTATTATCGAAGTTTATTATAAAGATTTGGATCGCTGGGTAGCGCATATTAAGTGACTTGTTGATTTTGTTCAGTTTCACCCCGATTTCTCCCAAACCAAAATACTTTCGAACCATGTTAGGGTGAAATTTATATAATTAAATACCTTTCAGACGGTGTATCATTTATTTGAACCGGAGTAATTATACGCCTAATTCTGGCAACCTCTTCAACCTCTTCAAGTAATGCGCTTGGCTCGTCACCTTGTGGACAACCCGCCACACTGAAACACATCTCGTAGGTTTTATGTTGTGTTAATTCGAGAAAACACAATGCCTTATTTCAAGTTAAGACAGTTTAAGTTAAGACACAAAAATGAATAAAAAAATATATAATAAAGCAAAAGAATCGTCATCAGACACCTTTAATTTTATTGACGCAACTAAATAGGCTATCTGTAAATATAGAAGCTTATTAAATGTGTAAGTGTATGTTTATTTATACACTAACAAATTTAATAAGCTTCTATAAGCTGCTTGGCTGATTGTTCCAGATATAAGTGATATGGAAAAAACTCGATGACTTCCGGATGGATTATGGTGCAGTTTTGTGTAAATGTCAGTAAATAATTGTTTGAAAATATATAGTACATATATATATTTTTTTTAGTTATGCGAAGCATAAATTGCGTCTTTAAATTATCGGGAAATTAATTGTTCTTTAATGAGTTTACTTATTTAGTCGTTTTTCTTTTATTATACCCATTTTTCTACAGAAATTCCAAAATATATTAAATATCCGTAAAAATAGCGTCTATTGTAGTCTAGTTATAACTAGTTGCCTAGTTATCGTCGATTGTGAACCGTGAAGAGTTAATTATGGCGACAATGCTTTTGTATTTAAATTATTTCACTTGTATTTTATAAAGTCACTATGCATTGCCGTTTGTATGCTGACGCGTGAAGACGTGTTTTCATTGAGCTCCGCATATAATCAATTGATTTTAATGAAGTGAATGATCATTAAACAACGAGAAATAAACAAATCGAAAGCGAAAGAGATGCTCCGTGCGATGCACCATCGCTCAAATACATATTCTGCGTTTGAAATAGTATAAAGTATGAATATGTAGTATAAATAGTTTCAAACAAATAAATAAAAAAGGAACTATGAGCCAAAACGAGACTCGCGCTCAGCAACAACGAGAGCAAGACGATCGCCGGCTCATTACAACGAAACAATGCGTACTTCTCTTACGTCTCCGCGACACCTGAAGACAGAGAGCTGTCAATTACCCATAACTCGAAAATTTAACTATGGCAACAAATCAAGAAAGAGCGCGTTCTTGCTCTCCCTGTCTCGTCATAAAACCAGCAATCTCCAAACACTTGCGAAATCTCTCTCCGCCTACCTACGGTGACCAGTACTTACTGTGACAACAACAACCACTGCAACTGCAATCACAACTACAATTGGAACGGCATCGTTAGCTCGCTCAATTTCGTCGACGCAAGCTTTACTCTCACTAAACCCATCAAAACAAAAACACAACCTAACGGTTCTGCTACATCATCAACAAATCAAAAAGAAAACAAGAACACCGGTTCGACCATACAGACTGCTACATACAGACCGCTACATAACCATAAAAAGAAAACTTAGCCCGCAAAAGTAAAAAAAATCAACAAACGGAAATCAAGTCAAAAATTACACGCGACAATAACATGCTCACAACAAAAGCGCCATCAAACACCAACAGATTGAAGCTACTGGCAACCTCTACTGGTGGAAATATAAAACCGGGAAAGTCACCTAAAGAGGAACCTAAGAAGGTTAGGCCTCCTCCAATATACATTCGCGACAAAAACTCAAGTGCATTAGTGAACAAAATAGCCGCACTAATAGGAGAAAACTCATTCTACGTAATCCCTTTAAGAAAAGGTAACATAAATGAAACAAACGTTCAAATTAAAACCGAGGATAGCCATCGTCTACAAACCAAATTCTTGTATGAAGCAGAAAAAAACTTTTACTCATATCAACTAAAAAGCGCAAGGGAGCTACAGGCTGTTCTCGAAGGTATTGAGGCAGTTGTTTCGACAACTGAAATCGTAGAAGCGCTTAAGGAAAAAAATTTGAATGCAAAAATGGTCATGAACATATTAAACAAAAACAAGTGAGAAAAGTTATCTTCGGCTTGCCGACGATGGTATACCCTTGAAAACAAAAAAGTTTTCCATACAAAGACTTGTTTTCATATCGATCGTTTGTATGGCAGCTATATGATATAGAAGACCGATCCGGACCAAACTTTTACAAATCGTGTATGGCTATATCAAATGAATAAATGTTAAATTCGGTTGCAATAGCTTGGAAAACAAAAAAGTTTTCCATACAAAGACTTGTTTTCATATCGGTCGTTTGTATGGCAGCTATATGATATAGTGATCCGATCCGAATCAAACTTTCAAAAATTATGTATGGCTATGTCAAATGAATAAATGTTGAATTCGGTTGCAATAGGTTGGAAAACAAAAAAGTTTTCCATACAAAGACTTGTTTTCATATCGGTCCTTTGTATGGCAGCTATATGATATAGTGGTCCGATCCGGACCAAACTTTCACAAATTATGTGTGGCTATGTCAAATGAATAAATGTTGAATTCAGTTGCAATAGCTGGGAAAACAAAAAAGTTTCCTATACAAAGACTTGTTTTCATAGCGGTCGTTTGTATGGCAGCTATATGATATAGTGGTCCGATCCGACCGATTCTTAAACTTGATCTGCGTGCAACAAAAATAATGATCTGGTAAAAATTTCAAAACGCTAGCTTTAAAACTACTGTCTATTTTTTGCATAGAAACAGACGGACAGACGGACATGGCTATATCGACTCGGCTGTTGATGCTGATCAAGAATATATATACTTTGTGGGGTCGGAGATGCTTCCATTAATGCGTTATACATTTCTGGACAAAATTATAATACCCTTTTCAAGAGTATAAAAAGGAGCAACAACCAATGTTCAAAATGTTCTTTACACTTTATACACAGCGGACATGCCTACAAACTATCAGCTGACATCCTCCACGTTTGCTGACGATTTCGCAATACTTAGTCAATCTAGATGCCCAGCAAAGGCAACAGAACAACTTGCCTGCCATCTTAAAATAGTGGAAAGATGGTTTGCGGACTGGCGGATCAAGATTAACGAGACCAAGAGCAGAAATGTAACCTTCACACTAAACAGACAAACCTGCTCCTTCTTATACCCTGAACAATACATTCATCCCACAAGCAGGTGTAGTAACGTATCTCGGCGTTCACCTAGATAGACGCCTCACCTGGCGGCGACATATAGAATCTAAGAGGACTTATATGAAGCTTAAAGCAGCCAATTTTCACTGGCTTATAAATTGCATCTCTCCCCTTAGTCTCAAATACAATAAATAACATATTTATATCCTTCCAAATTCCACTATCACGATGTGGTTACGGCTCTTCATCAATCAAAATCATATTTTCACCAGATCCTAATAATGTGCAGAGCTGCATCCTCAGACGTTGCTCCCTGTCCAAGCTTCCCTGTCACTATTCTATTTAACGCATCCTAAGAGCTAGCATCCCTGCCTAAGTTATGGAATGAATCATACGTTACACCTATTCATAAAAAGGGTTCTAAGGCTACCATTGAGAACGACCGCAGTATTGCTACGGTACCTGCGATTCCTAAGCTGCTTGAGAATCTCTTAACCTCGCAGCTGCAACATTCATACAATAACATAATCCCCCTATCACAAGAAGGATTTGTCAAACATCGCTCGATAACAACTAATTAACTAGAATTTTGTTCCATCATCCACCGAGAGTTTCGGTATCGCTTGCGAACATAAATAGTTTATACCGACTTAAGCAAAGCACTTGATTCAGTTAATCATCCTGTTGCTGCTCCTTTTACGAAAACTTTCACTCATGGGTTTCCACCGAATATCCTAAGGTGGATTGCGCCCGACCTTTCAAATTCCAGGTCATCCAGGTCGCGTCGCTTGTCCCACAGGATAGTCATCTAGAACCACCGCTGATTATACTCTTTGGCAACGATCTTCCTAATGTGATTAAATATGCTTCTACGTTTATGTACGCTAATATATAGTAGTATAAATCGATAAGATTGTTTTCTCGTTGCTACCATCCTGCTCAGCAGTTAGTTCTGCTTGTAACTGGGCCACGCTCAAGGCTGAATGGACTACATCAAGCTACTTCTTAGCTACTTTCTGAATAATTTGCCCTAGGGGTTTCAGGGGTTAGTCACTAACTGCTGTCGGTAACTGTGATTACAAAAACAAATTTAATTAGGCAGTACAGTAGACAACGGTAACTCCGTGTTCCAAACCAAACCAAACTACTAATTAAACATGTTTAGGTAAATTTATCTAATTAAATATCTTTCAGACGGTGTATCATTCATTTAACTTGAAAAATTGTGTTAATGCGAGAAAACACAATGCCTAATTTCAAGTTAAGACAGTCGTCTGTCGTATCCATTTTTTGAGCACGGACGAGCCTCCGACAAAAAAATTAATAAAAAAAAATATATATAATGAAGCAAAAGAATCGTCCTCGGACACCTTTAATTTTATTGACGCAACAAAATGGGCTAAAAATATAAGGTTATTAAATGTGTTAGTGTATAAATAAGTCAAGCTGCGTGGGTGATTGTTCCAGATATATGGATATGGAAAAACCTCTATGATTTCCGGAGAGCTTATAGTGCAGTTTGGTGGAAAAGTATGTCAGCAACATTGCTTTCTAAAAAGCTAATGGCTGCAGTTTGAATGGGATAGATGAGTCAGTCGATCTGTAAGCTTTTCCATGCTTCTGGCAATACATATTTTCGGATCTGGACTCCCTATAGTATATATTATGCTCAAAAATGGATTATAGAAGGATTTCATAGTCCAAGGTTTTTTCGATAACATACAAGACTGCATAATGGAACTTTTGTTTTGGAACAGGTATATGCCTTGGGATTTTCGCAGTCGGCAACAAAACATGATTGTGGGGGTGGGGGTAGGTGTTTTCTCTGATGTTTTATTGGAAATTCTTGACCAGGTGAAACCAATATATAGGTGCCGCCTATTGAACTGACATATGTAAATTTCGAATGAAACGATTTATGTACCAGCCCTTTACGCACAGTAGACCGTTGTTTAGTGGTTTCTTGTTTCTTTAGCAACCGATCCATTGTTTTCTTTTTATCCTTTTCTCTACGTTCATCCGCTTGCTGTTTTCGTTTCTGCGATTTTAAAGCAGCTCTTTTTATTTCCTCATCAGTTTGTGGCTTTTCTTTTTCTTTATATCCACTAGGTAGTGCTATAAGCTCTTCCACAAATCCGGTAAAACTATCTTTAGTTCGTTCATACATCGCGCGTTGACGCGCTGTCATCAATTTTGGATCCTTTATTTTTTTCATCTCATCATCAACGTCAGCTAGATTTCCAGTTTCTATTGCACTCAGCCATCGTTCTTCATCGCTGGAAGTATCACTGTTTCGCCGCTTTTTATACTTTTTTGGTGAAATAACACACTTATCCTTGTCATTTAGGCGTGAATTCGTACATTGAGGATCGTTAAATTTCTCTAAAGTGTTTCCAGGTAGAACATTTTCTGTTATTGAAGAACGAAGATTAGCTATCTTTGATGATAAATTGATATTTTCTTTCTTTGTCCGACGCATAGCTTGCCGCTTTGAATTATCTGAAAATTAGTTGTTCCTAAATAATTTTATTTTTTTAGTTGTTTTACTTTTATTAATTTACCAATTTTTGTGCCGACAAATTATAATAATATTATATCCATCAAAACAGCGTCGCCTAGTTAGCGTCGGTTGAGAACAGTGGAAATTGAAACATGGGGGCAATGTTTTTATTTTTAAATTATTTCACTGGTATTTTATGTATATAGTCACTATATATGTATGCATGTATATTCATATATTCTATATAGACAATGCTATATATAATTAACACAAGCACCCAGTAAACATCTAAAAACAATCATGCATACAAGCTAACTGTGCAAAGTCGGTATCGTCAGCGGGTGCTGTGCAATTCAAAACTGCGTGGCCAAGGCGGGTGCGGTTGTTCTTTGTGTTTTTTTTTTTTTTTTTTTTTTTTATTATGCCTTACGGTAGGAAAATTAAAATCTTCCAAAGATACCACCTACCGTCCATAGGTGGCATGCACGATTCATAACCCTCCTAGTATAGATTATGCCTACGTACTAAAAACAAAAACCTCCGTATGCTCTACTGTCCTTTACAAGCTCACCGGGACTGCCAGTCAAGTTATTTCGTCAGGTGAGCAGGATGTGGAGCCTGGTTGTACTCCCTTCCTTTTTATATGGCCTAGAGGCGCACGTCCTTCATCCCTGGTTTCGCTGGGTAGTTTTCCTCCTGCCTCCGTATACATCTGTGCGGATCTATACGGATAATGATCTATACGTCGCCTGTATTAGTCTTCCGTTCTGTTGGTCATCTCGTCGGCTCGGACCCGCTTCATCATATCCCTGATGATGGTTGTTCTTTGTGTTAATAACAATATAGGTGATATATATAACACATATAGGTGATATTGGGATTATGCGTTAGAGGGCTTGATAGCTAAACTGTGAAATTTTAGAGGTCACTGAGAAACATATTATTGAAAAAATCAGCATAAATCCCCAAGTCATCCAAATATTGCAATGCAGAACGACCAATAAAAAGCTATTTTAGAAGGCACAGTCCCGAGTGCACTCGCCGCACAGGAACAAATTTTAAGTAATATAATACGGTACATTAAAGAACATTTAAGTAGTGTAAATATCGGCACACCCAAAGTGGACTAGGTATTACGTGCAAACAAACTTTAGACATTATAAAGTCGCTACCGGACTTCGACTGTCATGGAGTATATGGAAAGTATATGAGATAAACGAAGGTAGCTGAAAACACTCCCAAGTTTTTTCGTACTGCGGAATAAAATAAAAGGTTCAGCTGATACTTTTCTTTTGCTACTTCTCTCAATTTAAAGGCCATAATCAACCGGGTAGACTTTACGTATGCAGATAAACGACCACAATATCTAATAGACGAAGAATAGTCAACGCTTATTCAAGAAAATATGACTCTCTTGTTGAATTATGTCGAAGTAGAGAAGCCAACAATGCCGTAGATGCTTTATTGAATGAAAAATACAGAGCAGATACACTACGTGTAATTTATTTCAAAAATCCAAACAAAGACAGCAGAGCAAGGAAACAAACATAATTCCAAACACCAGAATTAATGAGTTAGCCAAAAAGGCCCGTTTCAATAACAGACTAGGACAGCCATCTAGACAAGACCAGTCGCGTTTCAGACAATCTACAAAGCACCAACAATACGGGCCGTTTCATAGATATATTCAAAACAGGAGCTGCCTAGAAGCGATCAGGTTGGCCTGGGCGCGTCCATAGCCTGTCCAGATTCGTCCAGACCAGCATGGACGCTGCCCACAACAGCGCACCCAGAATCTTCCCTTAACTGTACCTAGCACATGTACAGACTCATTCAGGATATGTCCAGAACCAATCAGATCAGGTGGGCTCTTCCAATACGCGTCCGAACCATTCTAGACGAACATAGTCGTGTCCAGGAGCTGCGTTGATCAGCCTTAGCCCCTCTTATGACCTAGCAGACAAGCCTGGAACAGCCTGGGTGTGTCCGGATGCCTCTAGACCAGAGTAGGCATAGCAACGAGCCGGGGCGCATCCAGAACCGTCCAAAACCCCAGCAGATCAGCCTAGCCATGTGCAGGATATGTACAAATTCAGACCAACCTGGGAGCGTTTCTGACCTGGTCAGAACACTCTGGCCGGGCCAGAGCATGTACACCCTCGCCCAGTCCAGCCTGGGTGCATTCCTGACCTGCCCAGATCCGGCCCATCCAGACACCTGAGGGCGTTTATGGCCTGCTCAGATTCATCCAAACCAGCCTGGGAATGTCTAAAGCTGATCAGAACACTCTGGCCGTATCCAGGACATGTACACCCTCTTCCAGGGCAGCCTGGGCGCATTCCTGACATGCCCAGATCCGTGTTTAGGAACTGCCGAGACCAGGTCATCCAGCATTTACTCAGGACCCAGTAGACTAGCGTAAGCGTGTCCATGACCTGGTTATACCCGTTCAAGCCAATCTGAGCGTGTTTATGAGCTGTCCAGTCCAGTCCAAGGTGGGTGTGTCTTGTAGCTGCTCAGCTTGCCCAGACCCGTCTAAACGAGCCGAGATGCGTTCAGACCAGCGTGGGCGTGATTACCCTTGGCCTGTCCAGAACCTATTAGATCAGCACGGACATATCTACGATATGCACAGATTTGTCCAGATCACATAGGCCCGTCCAGAACATGCACAGATTCATTCAGACCAGTGACGTGACCCCAGTCGGGCAAATGTCATGGATAATCTGGGCAGCTCTCGAACACACCCAAGGTCGTCTGAAAGTATCTGGACACATCATGGACGTGCTGAATGTATGAAAGAATCTGTGCAGGTTATGGACTCGTCCAGGTTTGTCTGGGCAGTTCTATATATGATCTGGAGGCGCCCATGTCGGTCTACTGAAACCGCCTTGGCACACCCTGGTTGGTCTGTAAGGGTCTGGAAAGGTCATGGACTTGCCAAGGATTGTTTGAACGGGTCTGGCAGGTCCTAGACGTGCTAGTCTTTTTTTTTTTATTATGACTTTGCAACAAGCCGGTTTCGCTGAGTATTCTTCTCTCACCACCACATAGGAATACGTCGCCTATATTAGCTTCAAGCTCTGTTGGCCATCTCGTCGGCTCGGACCCGCTTCATCATGTCTCTGATGACATTATGTCCCCTCTAACAAGAGTCGCTGTTCTCCATCATAGCCGCGATCAAGCCGCTAGGTGCCCTGATCAGCGCCCTTAGCTACACCCTGTCCTCCGTGAACCTGGAGCAGTGCATGAGTACATACTCTGCTGTTTCCTCAGCATCGGGGCAGTAGAGGCATTGAGCTGACTACTGAGCTACTACTGTTGGCCGCCATAGAGTGGTCTGCCTTGGGAATAATTCTGCTACGATGCTAGCCAGGACATCAGGGTCAGTTGGTGTTGCCTCTCTCTTCCTTATCTTGTTAGCTACGAGTTTGTAGGCAAGTCCCCAGGGCTCTCTATCCACGGTATCTAGTAGTTCCTTATAGGCCCGCGTTTTGGCAGCCAATATGCCGTGCTTCAACTCAGAGCGTTTGCTTCTAAAAGCCTCCATGAGTTCTGCGTGCTGGGTGCTGCCTCTGGCTCGTTGCGCCCTTCTCCTTGCCCTTAGGCATTCCGAGCGTAGCTTGCTTAAGGTGGCGCTCCACCAGTACACTAGGGGCTTGCGCTGCTCTTTTTTCCTCCTTGGCATGGTTGCATCACACCTTGCCTCAAGCATCTTTATGAGGTCGGCTGCCATTGAATCTGCGTGTCCATTTGAGATTCGAAACGAGTCGATTTGGTATGCCACCGATCTTACTCGAGTCCCAGGCTTGCCCGACTGATCTTCTCTGCCGCCTCCAAGTCGTGACCTTCGGTAGGATGCAGAAGGAAATCTGTGCGTGGTCACTCAGCGTTACAACGTCGTGGACCGTCCAGCTAGCGTTAGCCACTAACCCTCTGCTGATGTAGGTAGTGTCGATATAGCACGAGCCCCTATCGTTGTTGAACGTTGGTTTGCAGCCGTCGTTCAGCAGTACCAGGTCCAACATAAGCATTGTGTCTATCACTGCTCGGCCTCTGGGATTCGATACCCTGCTGCCCCATTCTACTGCCCATGCATTAAAGCCGCCCGCAATGATCTTCGGGCCGCGCCCTCTCGCATAGCTGCCCAGCACCTCCAGCATCTCCTTGAACTGGTCTGAGGTGTCGATAGGGGGGGCGTAGCAGCGGTTTACATGCACTCCTTTTACTCTCGCATATGCTATTCCGCCAATTCCTGTATGCGCAGGTTGCTGCAACACTTGATACCTGCTTTACCGGTCTCATCATTGTAGAGTTGCCACAGACAGGGGAATAGGGTTCGCTCAAAAGCATGATGTTTACCTTGCGCTCCGCCGCAGTTTGAGCCATGAGGCTCTGAGCAGCTGCGCAATGGTAAACAATGAGCTGAATAATCTTAAATTGCTCCTGCATTATGCTGGGACTTCGCTTCTTTAAGCCTGGCACTGTATGTCGCGCATGCGAACCCGTCGGGTAGTTTTTATCCACTTCGTCGCTGCATAAGTCTGACCAGGCAGCAGTCTGACCGATCAATCGCCTAGCAGGTCGTTGCTCAATGACCGTAGCCCAGGCACTTGCAACATCTCGTGGGCCGGACGTCCTGGATGATGCGGCACCTTGACCACCCAACGACAGGACAGAGGCTATCTGGGTCCCATCCCGCGTCCTACGGAGGCCTTTGATGTCCTCTGGTTTCAGCAAAATGCCTTGAAATTGGTACTCGTACGTACCGAAGCCATGTCTTTTAGAGTTGCTTCCAGCTCGGTCTTAAATTTGGGGGCGCTGTCGGAGACTTTCCCCTCTACTTCCAGCAGTAGTTGAGTTATACGGACTTTACGAACATGTTTGCCCAGTTCGCTGAGGTTCGGGTCCGCTTTTAGTTTTCGGAGCATATCCGCATACGAGGCCACTCCCGTCTTCTTTAGTATGAGTGCCTCTGGCTTCTTCCTCAGGCGTTTAGGCTTAACTTTGTTCCAGTCGCCTCCGGTGCTAGTATCCTTGGCGACGGATGCATAGCTGCGCGGCTTCGACGTATTTTCCTTGGGTTTGGGCATACCTTCTACGATAACCACGGAGTAGTTGCCCAGCTTGGGTGCCTGTGCTTTAGGCTCCTGAACCTTGGGCATCTGTCCCTTTGGCATTTCCTTTGTTGGTGTAGCCTTTTTTCTAGGCTTTTTGGGCTCGGTTTGGATAGAAGCGGTCGTAGAACGATTCTCTTTAGCGACGCCTTCATGAAGCTCGATCGCCCTGTTTTTGAGAGCCGAGAGTTCGAGTAGTACGCTCTTGTCATCTATGACGACATGGCGCCGAATTTCGAACGCGGATAGTATTGCGGTAATTTTATTTCCCATCCTGGCGAGGATGCGGCGTAGGTCTTCATTTTGGAATACCGCGGTTAAGTCTAAGGGCCTTATAAGCGATTCCGTTGGTGATTTTCCTCCGTTCCTGTGCGTCGGCACGCTGATGACGTCCCATTGCCTTTAGGTTCCTCGTATTGCTAGCGCTGCTAGCTACAGGGGCCGAGTTGTCCAGTCCTGCAGCACTGCAGCGGTTAGCCGATATATCCTCCAACACAACCGCCGGCGCAGGGATTCCGAGTTCCTGCAACGCGATTCCTGCTCCTTTTTATCAACACTTCACTATCATAGCGAACGGACGTGTTTTTTTTTCTTGCGATCATCGATTTTGTCATTATTTTCTTGCTAAAAACGAACCGGCGTTTGTTAAGAAATTAATTATTCAAATAAAATACTTAAAATGATTCCCTTCGCACTCGCGTCTGCGCGGTACCGTATTTATTGAGATTAAATTATTTTATTATTTATTCAAGTAAGGTACTGTGCCCTACTTCTATTCCCTTTTCTTACATTTACTGCAATTTCTACTATTACAAAGACTCACTAGTTTGCACTTTTTCCATTTCCATTCCCTTGTATACCGCTCTTACTAGTAAGTACAGTGGTTTAAGGCTACTAGTTTTTGTGAAAATAAATCTTTTGTATCAATATATTTTAAAATAATATACATTTTTTTGTTTTTAATCAAAATATCTTAACATGGAATTTTATAGCATCTGCGCTATAAAATCGAGGATAAAATCGAATCCCCTGTTGGCTGTGTGAAAACGTAGTACATACGAAATGTGCCTGTTTCACCGCCTCAGTTTCGGATGCAATCTCTAGAAACGCTGGTTTCCACTTTTGATGTAGTGGATGTCGCACGGTTCAAATAGGAATGCGAACGTTCATGCGGCAAACTAAAAACGGTTTCAAAGATTTGATCGGTGGTTTCCGTAAAATCAACGATCAACTCTCTGCGCTGGATTCATAATTTAGCAACCTACATCCAGGGTATCACTTCAGGTGATTCCTCCGGCATGAGTAGAGTCGACCCTCTTAAAATCCACTGCTAAGGGTAAACCACCGTCCGTACCCCCGGTACGGACTGATGTGACGGTCTTACCAACCGTAACACCAAAGCCCTTACAGATGATTCTCCCCTCTAAACACATATTTATTTTACGGCTGGCCCCTGACACCTCAGAGATTGATATCTCGGCATATATCCAAGCGAAATCTAAGGCCGTTGTTAGAGGGGAGGACATTAGGAAATTTAAATATACTTACTCGAGGCTTACGTCATCTTTTAAGATATGTGTACCTTTGCCGATGTTCGATACGATCTGTTCGCCCATCTTTTGGCCGGAGAACATATTCGTACAAGAACATCAGCCGAGTATAGTTAAAAAAAAGTTAATAAGCCTGTGCGAGTTAAACTCCAAAAGCCTAAAAACCCTGTACCGTCTTCGTCTTCCTTACCCTTACTTTCATCTTAAAAAAACTAACAACATCTATCGATCTTACCTATCAAAATACTAGGAGGCTTCGGAGTAAGCTGCCTAAACTTTATTCTGATAGTTCATCATCACAGATTGTAGTCTTCACAGAGACCTGGTTAAAGTCGGAGATTTTTAGCTCCGAAATTTTCCCAGACAGGTACACCACTTACAGACGGGACCGACCACTACGAAGGGGAGGAGGAGTCCTAATCTCTGTGGACTCCGACTTCGCTTTTGAAGAGGTTAAGTTACCGAATCTTGGTGATCTTGAATTCCTATGTGTGAAAATCACTATGTCGCTTTAATCACTGTTCATCACATGCTCATACTTACCATACTCTCTGGGAATGCACCGATATTAATTTCGCTTTAGAAACATTCTACAAAACGCTTAACGCTTTTTTCAAATCTTGCTTGCCATGGAAGTATCTATCCGCCTCCACTGACCCGCCTTGGTTTACAAGGAGCCTCAAAAACTTAAAATATATCTCCTTAAGAGATATAAAAAAACTAGCTGCAATGTAACTTTTTCAAGATACTTAGTAGCTCGGTCAACCTTCACCGTGCATAATGCTGAGTGTTATAAGAATTATATTTACCGCTGTCGTCTCCAGTTTACACAGGATCCGAAGCAGTTTTATAATTTTGTTAACACTAAGCGTAAGCATGTATCTTCTCCCCCCCTAATTTCGTTTGAAAATGTATCTGCGACTATTGATCAGGGTATTGCCGATGTATTCGCAACTTTCTTTCAAACAACGTACTCATTTCCTACAATTATGGATCAGCCTTATTCATATAACATTCAATCAGCTAATCTTATTTTCAGACCAACTTTCTCCGAAAGCACTGTGTTATCGGATCTTCTGAGGGTGAAACCAGTCTATTCGCCAGGTCCTGATGGTGTTCCTGGCTGTGTTCTGAAAAACTGTCCTAAGCCATTGTGCATGGTTTTATAAAGCATGGTTTTATAAAGCGTCACTCCACCACCACAAACCTCTTGGAGCTGACCTCCTTTATTATAGATGGCTTCCGTAAAGGCCTTCAAACAGATGTCATCTACACTGACTTTAGTAAAGCATTTGACTCTGTCAACCACTCACTCCTCTTGAGTAAACTTAACACCTTCTCACACCTTCTCACGTGGATTTCTAGCTACTTTGCTGGGAGAACCCAACGTGTTTAAGGATGTACACTCTCGCCTTGTTAGTGCTACATCGGGAGTCCCCCAAGGAAGCCATCTTCGGCCACTACTTTTCACTATCTTTATTAACGACCTACGCCCTGCCATAACGAACATTCTGGTTCTTATGTATGCAGACGACGTTAAGCTTTGTCTTCAATACAAATCCCCTTCTGCCCAATATAAACTTCAGTCAGACTTCGACAATTTTCAAAAGTGGTGTTCCACCAATCTCTTAAAACTTAATGTAAACCAATCTCTCAAAATGTAAACTTATGTCTTTCTATCGTTCGTGCCCTAACCAGGCGACATACTTTCTCTATGGGATTTCCTTAGATAGATTAACCCAGGTTAACGATCTTGGTGTCCTATTAGATACTAAACTTAAATTTTTCGACCATATTTCTACGATGGTTAATAAAGCCAAGGGCGTGTTTGGCTTCATTAAAAGATGGTCTAAGGAATTCAATGACCCTTATATTACTAAACCTTTATGCGTATCTTTAGTACGTCCAATTCTGGAGTACGAGTCATGTGTCTGGAGCCCTCAGTATGGGGTTCATCAAGATCGCATTGAATCCGTTCAAAAGAATTTCTTGATGTTTGCTTTTAGGGGACTCAACTGGGATGCAAATCTTCACCTCCCATCTTATTCTAACAGACTCCTAATTAATTTACCTTCCCTAACCAATTGTAGAAAGATGCTGGGGGTCGTTTTACTTTATAACCTTATTAATTTTAATGTAGAAAGCCAGCATCTACTAACACGACTAACATTTAACATTCCAAATAGGCTAACTAGAAATTCTAGTCCCCTGTTCCTAAGTTGTTGTAGATCTACATATGCCCAGCATGAGCCTTTCAGGGTTTTATGTTCTGACTACAATGACTTATACTCTATTCACTCTGCACGTCCACTTCTATCAAATCCTCAATTCTCACCTACCTTTTAGAGCAACAAACGAAGTCTACTTTTTCCTCGTAATCTTTTCTAAACTTTATTCTATAGGGTCTATCCCCACGATCCGAGCCGTACGATAAACGGCAGCTCCCCTCGGTCGGTTGGGCGGGAGGTGTGCTGTACGTTATGCAGTGGGAGGCACGCGAAAAACAAAAGAGCATACAAACTTTTATATTTAAAAACAAAACACTAGTGTTTAAGAATATACTACAATCAGAACATAACTTTAAAAGCATTCACATTAAAAGTATACCCATTTCGAGGGAAACTGAATCCAAATACAGGAAGAAGAACCAAATTAAGTGCAAGTTTGTCTGATATAATTGAAGGTCAGCTAGAAAACTTTCCAAAATTCGTTCAATTCCCACGTCTCCTTGTTTGTGTTCAACCTGCAAGATATCTAGCGGCGTTGCAGGTTTCGGATGAGGTTAAAATCCCATCCAGCCAGGCTGGTCTGTAAGGGTCTGGAGATGACATGGACCATGTGTGGGGCGATGCAGGTTCTGGAAGATATTGAAATCCCATCCACACAGGCTGGTGTGCAAGGATCTGGGAGAGAACTCGACGAGTCGAAGTCATGAAAATCGCCACTGATGGAATTTTTCTTTGGAACATGTATAAACTGGCTAGAAGCGAGTGTTCAATCTACCGCACAATATGGTGCTACCGATGCGAAAGAATTTCCCAAAAAAGTTTTGGAGGCGATGGTAAAGGAAAAGGCAGCAGGAACATTTTTTTTTTAAATATAACATAAAAAAAAATGTGTGAAAAATAAGTTCTATTTTTAAATTTAAGCCATGTTGACAATTTTCAATGAGGAAATGTACAAGCACGTCGCGACCTTAGCGATGGTATACCATGCCAAATGGTGCTCCTTTATAAATAAAGGGGGTTTTTTGAATTTACAAATATTTATGGGTGATATTTACGGATTAGAATCCAGTTTTATACTGGATTGCGCAATATGATGCTACCGATGTATATTGTGTAAAATGGTGCCACATTGTGATGGCATCAAAGTATTTTTAAAATCTAAAAAAATTATTAACAAGTGGTGGTCGACCATGTTTTAAACTTTTAATGGAGAAATGAACAAAATCGTGAACGGTCCTGAGCAGGTCCTGCACAAAAAAAAAAAAAAAAAAAATAATATTCGTTTTTTAATAAAAGTCATGGAACTTTTGAATTGCACCTTGTACTAATAAATTTACCGGGGTGTCCTCATCCTACATAATCTTAATGTAATTAAGCCTCCATTGCATTTCTTCACTTTGCACTTCCTCTTCTATTAAATCCTTAATTCAGATCTACCTTTCAGAGCAACAAACGTACGCTTCTTCTTCCTCGTAATTATTTCTGTTGCAAATGTCCATATATGTGTGTATGTGTATGTATATGTGTAAATGTGTATGTGTATACGAATACATGAGTGTGACCATATGTGGACGTGAGCAAAAGCCTCATTGATCTTGTTGGACAAAGAATATGACCGATATATATGAAAATGTTAACGGGACTATTTCAAAAAAAGAAGTCGCTGTCTCTCTCTTTTCTGTTAATTTTGTTCGGTCTCTTTGCAACACTGAGATCGAGTTCTGTTGCTAGTAGACGACGAGCGCGTGCACATTGAAAAGAAATAAAATAGAAACAAAACTGAATTTCACAAGCTACTGTTGTTTTATTGTTTAGTCTGATTTTGTTATTTTTTTCGCGCGGATCCCACTGCATAACGTACAGAACACCTCCCGCCCAACCGACCGAGGGGAGCTGCCGTTTATCGTACGGCTCGGATCGCGGGGATAGACCCTATAGAATAAAGTTTAGAAAATATTACGAGGAAAAAGTAGAGTTCGTTTGTTGCTCTGAAAGGTAGGTAAGAATTGAGGATTTGATAGAAGTGGACATGCAGAGTGAAGTAATAGAGTATAAGTCATTGTAGTCAGAACATAAAACCCTGAAAGCCTCATGCTGGGCATATGCAGATCTACAACAACTTAGAAATAGGGGACTAGAATTTCTAGTACGTCTATTTGGAATGTTAAATGTTAGTCGTGTTAGTAGATGCTGGCTGTCTACATTACAATTAATAATGTTATAAAGTAAAACGACCCCCAGCATCTTTCTAGGAATGGTTAGGAAAGTTAAATTAATTAGAAGGAGTCTGTTAGAATAAGATGGGAGGTGAAGATTTGCATCCCAGTTGAGTCCCCTAAAAGCAAACATCAAGAAATTCTTTTGAACGGATTCAATGCGATCTTGATGAACCCCATACTAAGGGCTCCAGACGCATGACTCGTACTCCAGAATTGGACGTACTAAAGATACGCATAAAGGTTTAGTAATATAAGGGTCATTGAATTCCTTAGACCATCTTTTAATGAAGCCAAACACGCCCTTGGCTTTATTAACCATCGTAGAAATATGGTCGAAAAATTTAAGTTTAGTATCTAATAGGACACCAAGATCGTTAACCTGGGTTAATCAATCTAAGGAAATCCCATAGAGAATGTATGTCGCCTGGTTAGGGCACGAACGATAGAAAGACATAAGTTTACATTTTGACCCATTAAGTTTTAAGAGATTGGTGGAACACCACTTTTGAAAATTGTCGAAGTCTGACTGAAGTTTATATTGGGCAGAAGGGGATTTGTATTGAAGACAAAGCTTAACGTCGTCTGCATACATAAGAACCAGAAAGTTCGTTATGGCAGGGCGTAGGTCGTTAATAAAGATAGTGAAAAGTAGTGGCCGAAGATGGCTTCCTTGGGGGACTCCCGATGTAGCACTAACAAGGCGAGAGTGTACATCCTTAAACACGTTGGGTTCTCCCAGCAAAGTAGCTAGAAATCCACGTGAGAAGGTGTGAGAAGGTGTTAAGTTTACTCAAGAGGAGTGAGTGGTTGACAGAGTCAAATGCTTTACTAAAGTCGGTGTAGATGACATATGTTTGAAGGCCTTTACGGAAGCCATCTATAATAAAGGAGGTCAGCTCCAAGAGGTTTGTGGTGGTGGAGTGACGCTTTATAAAACCATGCTTTATAAAACCATGCACAATGGCTTAGGGCAGTTTTTCAGTACACAGCCAGGAACACCATCAGGACCTGGCGAATAGACTGGTTTCACCCTCAGACGATCCGATAACACAGTGCTTTCGGAGAAAGTTGGTCTGAAAATAAGATTAGCTGATTGAATGTTATATGAATAAGGCTGATCCATAATTGTAGGAAATGAGTACGTTGTTTGAAAGAAAGTTGCGAATACATCGGCAATACCCTGATCAATAGTCGCAGATACATTTTCAAACGAAATTAGGGGGGGAGAAGATACCTGCTTACGCTTAGTGTTAACAAAATTATAAAACTGCTTCGGATCCTGTGTAAACTGGAGACGACAGCGGTAAATATAATTCTTATAACACTCAGCATTATGCACGGTGAAGGTTGACCGAGCTACTAAGTATCTTGAAAAAGTTACATTGCAGCTAGTTTTTTTATATCTCTTAAGGAGATATATTTTAAGTTTTTGAGGCTCCTTGTAAACCAAGGCGGGTCAGTGGAGGCGGATAGATACTTCCATGGCAAGCAAGATTTGAAAAAAGCGTTAAGCGTTTTGTAGAATGTTTCTAAAGCGATATTAATATCGGTGCATTCCCAGACCAATCGGACCAATCAAATGAAGAAATTAAATTGCTTAGTCTCTAAAAGTCAGCCTTACGAAAGTAGCGGGCTGCTACCAGTAAGGGTTTCAATGCTTTTGGGTCATCTTGTGGGGTCGAAAGTGGCATGGCTCTGAAAAGGGTTATTCCATTTGGATGAGCAATGAAACATAGATCTAGAAGCCGACCTAACGAATTCCTTACGTGGTTTATTTGACCAAGGGATATGTCGAACATACCCTCAGTAAAATCATGGTGTGTTGAAAGTGATAAAGATGGTGAATTCTACGCAGGTACGCAAGACGGTACGCAAGACGAAGATGGTACAGGGTTTTTAGGCTATGGGAGTTTAACTCCCCACAGGCTTAATAACTTTTTTTGTAACTGTTCTCGGCTGATGTTCTTGTACGAATATGTTCTCCGGCCAAAAGCTGAACGAACAGATCGTATCGAACATCGGCAAAGGTACACGTATCTTAAAAGATGACGTAAGCTTTGAGTAAGTATATTTAAATTTCCTAATGTCCTCCACTCTAACAACGGCCTTAGATTTGGCTTGGATATAAGCCGAGATATCAATCTCTGAGGTGTCAGGGGCCAGCCGTGAAATAAATATATGTTTAGTGGGGAGAATCACCTGTAAGGGCTTTGGTGTTACGGTTGGTAAGGCCGTGAGATCAGTCCATACCGAGGGTCCGGACGGTGGTTTACCCATAGCAGTGGATTTTAAGAGGGTCGACTCTACTCGTGCCGGAGGAATCACTTGAAGTGATACCCTGGATGGTAAATCAGACGAGTTATGCCCGACTATGAAGTCAAATTCCGAAACCACATTTATGTTTCCAACTCCTGCTCTTGGGGTAGTAAGAGTTATGAGCGGCTGCAGGGTCGTCGGCTGTTCGGGCTGAATAGCGATATCAGTGCATATGGAGTCCCTAATAGCGTTTTTTTCGCTTTGGGGAGTAGCTGTTGGCGGCTAAATTGGGAATCCAGCGCAGAGAGTTGGTCGTTGAATTTACGGAAATGCTAGGCTGGGACGCGGAAATCGGCTTATTGCACGATTTTATAGCGCAGATGCTATAAAATTCCATTATAAAATTTTTTTTTGGTAAAAACTAGAAATTTAAGATATATAAGAAATTTATTGACAACAAATAATTAATTTTAGACAAACTAGTAGCCTTGAACCACTGTACTTGTTAATAAGAGCATGATAAAAGGGAGAGGTAATGGGAAAAAAGAGCGCAAACTAGGAGAGAGATATTGCAAAAGTAGAAATTGCAGTAAACGTAAGAAAAGGGGAATATAAATAAATAGGGCACAGTACGATACTTGGGTAAATAATAAAATAATTTAAACACACCAAATACGGTACCGCTCAGACGCGAGTGCGAATGGAAACGTTTTGTTTTGTTAGATTTGATTGTTAGATTTGAATAATTAATTTCTTAACAAACGCCGGTTTGTCTTTTGCAAGAAAATAATAAAAATAAAAAAATGAAAGTGAAGTGTTCTATTATTACTTTCCATAGGTTATGGGCCCAGACACAAAGCAATCAAATAATTAGTGCTTGTGTAGATTCATACATATGTGAATAAAAAAATAATAAACAAGAACAAACGCAAGAGAAAATTTAAGTTTGTGTGTATAAGTGAAATATGGAAAATACAAAACAAAATATAAAACCTTTTGACGGGGATAAGTATTCTTTCTGGAAATTTCGAATTAGAGCCCTGCTAAAAGAGAATGGTTTGTTAGATGTTATTGACAAAGAAAAAGAGAAAACAGATCAGTGGGAAAGGAAAGATAGCAGTGCAAAAGGGATAATAATTGAATACTTAAATGATTCGTTTTTTAATTTCGCGAATTCTGAGGATAGTGCAAAGGAGATTTTCGAGAAGTTAGATGCAATTTATGAGCGTAAGAGTTTGGCGTCACAACTTTCTGTATTAAAACAGTTGCTGTCATTGATGTTAAAAGGAGACAGTGGTCTCGTTAATCATTTTCATACATTTGACGAGTTGATATCAGAACGTATTGCAGCTGGAGCTAATATAGATGAGATGAACAAAGTAGCTCACTTACTTTTGACACTTCCTCCAAGTTATGATGGAGCAATAGAAACATTGTCGGAAAGTAAGTTGACATTGGCCTTCATGAAAACTCGTTTACTAGACCATGAAGTCAAGTTAAAGAATATTAGTAAAGATACTAGTGTTAAGGTATTACAGGCTGTTTCGTTTCAAGATAAAAAGATAAACAAAACTAAATTAAACTTTAAAAACACTACAATGTCTTTTAAAAATAAGCTAAAGTCAAAAGCCAAATGCTATCATTGTAACTTAATGGGTCAAAATGTAAACTTATGTCTTTCTATCGTTCGTGCCCTAACCAGGCGACATACTTTCTCTATGGGATTTCCTTAGATAGATTAACCCAGGTTAACGATCTTGGTGTCCTATTAGATACTAAACTTAAATTTTCCGACCATATTTCTACGATGGTTAATAAAGCCAAGGGCGTGTTTGGCTTCATTAAAAGATGGTCTAAGGAATTCAATGACCCTTATATTACTAAACCTTTATGCGTATCTTTAGTACGTCCAATTCTGGAGTACGAGTCATGTGTCTGGAGCCCTCAGTATGGGGTTCATCAAGATCGCATTGAATCCGTTCAAAAGAATTTCTTGATGTTTGCTTTTAGGGGACTCAACTGGGATGCAAATCTTCACCTCCCATCTTATTCTAACAGACTCCTAATTAATTTACCTTCCCTAACCAATTGTAGAAAGATGCTGGGGGTCGTTTTACTTTATAACCTTATTAATTTTAATGTAGAAAGCCAGCATCTACTAACACGACTAACATTTAACATTCCAAATAGGCTAACTAGAAATTCTAGTCCCCTGTTCCTAAGTTGTTGTAGATCTACATATGCCCAGCATGAGCCTTTCAGGGTTTTATGTTCTGACTACAATGACTTATACTCTATTCACTCTGCACGTCCTAGAAGTGGACGAAATCCTCAATTCTCACCTACCTTTTAGAGCAACAAACGAAGTCTACTTTTTCCTCGTAATCTTTTCTAAACTTTATTCTATAGGGTCTATCCCCACGATCCGAGCCGTACGATAAACGGCAGCTCCCCTCGGTCGGTTGGGCGGGAGGTGTGCTGTACGTTATGCAGTGGGAGGCACGCGAAAAACAAAAAGAGCATACAAACTTTTATATTTAAAAACAAAACACTAGTGTTTAAGAATATACTACAATCAGAACATAACTTTAAAAGCATTCACATTAAAAGTATACCCATTTCGAGGGAAACTGAATCCAAATACAGGAAGAAGAACCAAATTAAGTGCAAGTTTGTCTGATATAATTGAAGGTCAGCTAGAAAACTTTCCAAAATTCGTTCAATTCCCACGTCTCCTTGTTTGTGTTCAACCTGCAAGATATCTAGCGGCGTTGCAGGTTTCGGATGAGGTTAAAATCCCATCCAGCCAGGCTGGTCTGTAAGGGTCTGGAGATGACATGGACCATGTGTGGGGCGATGCAGGTTCTGGAAGATATTGAAATCCCATCCACACAGGCTGGTGTGCAAGGATCTGGGAGAGAACTCGACGAGTCGAAGTCATGAAAATCGCCACTGATGGAATTTTTCTTTGGAACATGTATAAACTGGCTAGAAGCGAGTGTTCAATCTACCGCACAATATGGTGCTACCGATGCGAAAGAATTTCCCAAAAAAGTTTTGGAGGCGATGGTAAAGGAAAAGGCAGCAGGAACATTTTTTTTTTAAATATAACATAAAAAAAATGTGTGAAAAATAAGTTCTATTTTTAAATTTAAGCCATGTTGACAATTTTCAATGAGGAAATGTACAAGCACGTCGCGACCTTAGCGATGGTATACCATGCCAAATGGTGCTCCTTTATAAATAAAGGGGGTTTTTTGAATTTACAAATATTTATGGGTGATATTTACGGATTAGAATCCAGTTTTATACTGGATTGCGCAATATGATGCTACCGATGTATATTGTGTAAAATGGTGCCACATTGTGATGGCATCAAAGTATTTTTAAAATCTAAAAAAATTATTAACAAGTGGTGGTCGACCATGTTTTAAACTTTTAATGGAGAAATGAACAAAATCGTGAACGGTCCTGAGCAGGTCCTGCACAAAAAAAAAAAAAAAAAAAAATAATATTCGTTTTTTAATAAAAGTCCTGGAACTTTTGAATTGCACCTTGTACTAATAAATTTACCGGGGTGTCCTCATCCTACATAATCTTAATGTAATTAAGCCACCATTGCATTTCTTCACTTTGCACTTCCTCTTCTATTAAATCCTTAATTCAGATCTACCTTTCAGAGCAACAAACGTACGCTTCTTCCTCGTAATTATTTCTGTTGCAAATGTCCATATATGTGTGTATGTGTATGTATATGTGTAAATGTGTATGTGTATACGAATACATGAGTGTGACCATATGTGGACGTGAGCAAAAGCCTCATTGATCTTGTTGGACAAAGAATATGACCGATATATATGAAAATGTTAACGGGACTATTTCAAAAAAAGAAGTCGCTGTCTCTCTCTTTTCTGTTAATTTTGTTCGGTCTCTTTGCAACACTGAGATCGAGTTCTGTTGCTAGTAGACGACGAGCGCGTGCACATTGAAAAGAAATAAAATAGAAACAAAACTGAATTTCACAAGTTACTGTTGTTTTATTGTTTAGTCTGATTTTGTTATTTTTTTCGCGCGGATCCCACTGCATAACGTACAGAACACCTCCCGCCCAACCGACCGAGGGGAGCTGCCGTTTATCGTACGGCTCGGATGGCGGGGATAGACCCTATAGAATAAAGTTTAGAAAATATTACGAGGAAAAAGTAGAGTTCGTTTGTTGCTCTGAAAGGTAGGTAAGAATTGAGGATTTGATAGAAGTGGACATGCAGAGTGAAGTAATAGAGTATAAGTCATTGTAGTCAGAACATAAAACCCTGAAAGCCTCATGCTGGGCATATGCAGATCTACAACAACTTAGAAATAGGGGACTAGAATTTCTAGTACGTCTATTTGGAATGTTAAATGTTAGTCGTGTTAGTAGATGCTGGCTGTCTACATTACAATTAATAATGTTATAAAGTAAAACGACCCCCAGCATCTTTCTAGGAATGGTTAGGAAAGTTAAATTAATTAGAAGGAGTCTGTTAGAATAAGATGGGAGGTGAAGATTTGCATCCCAGTTGAGTCCCCTAAAAGCAAACATCAAGAAATTCTTTTGAACGGATTCAATGCGATCTTGATGAACCCCATACTAAGGGCTCCAGACGCATGACTCGTACTCCAGAATTGGACGTACTAAAGATACGCATAAAGGTTTAGTAATATAAGGGTCATTGAATTCCTTAGACCATCTTTTAATGAAGCCAAACACGCCCTTGGCTTTATTAACCATCGTAGAAATATGGTCGGAAAATTTAAGTTTAGTATCTAATAGGACACCAAGATTGTTAACCTGGGTTAATCTATCTAAGGAAATCCCATAGAGAAAGTATGTCGCCTGGTTAGGGCACGAACGATAGAAAGACATAAGTTTACATTTTGACCCATTAAGTTTTAAGAGATTGGTGGAACACCACTTTTGAAAATTGTCGAAGTCTGACTGAAGTTTATATTGGGCAGAAGGGGATTTGTATTGAAGACAAAGCTTAACGTCGTCTGCATACATAAGAACCAGAAAGTTCGTTATGGCAGGGCGTAGGTCGTTAATAAAGATAGTGAAAAGTAGTGGCCGAAGATGGCTTCCTTGGGGGACTCCCGATGTAGCACTAACAAGGCGAGAGTGTACATCCTTAAACACGTTGGGTTCTCCCAGCAAAGTAGCTAGAAATCCACGTGAGAAGGTGTGAGAAGGTGTTAAGTTTACTCAAGAGGAGTGAGTGGTTGACAGAGTCAAATGCTTTACTAAAGTCGGTGTAGATGACATATGTTTGAAGGCCTTTACGGAAGCCATCTATAATAAAGGAGGTCAGCTCCAAGAGGTTTGTGGTGGTGGAGTGACGCTTTATAAAACCATGCTTTATAAAACCATGCACAATGGCTTAGGGCAGTTTTTCAGTACACAGCCAGGAACACCATCAGGACCTGGCGAATAGACTGGTTTCACCCTCAGAAGATCCGATAACACAGTGCTTTCGGAGAAAGTTGGTCTGAAAATAAGATTAGCTGATTGAATGTTATATGAATAAGGCTGATCCATAATTGTAGGAAATGAGTACGTTGTTTGAAAGAAAGTTGCGAATACATCGGCAATACCCTGATCAATAGTCGCAGATACATTTTCAAACGAAATTAGGGGGGGAGAAGATACCTGCTTACGCTTAGTGTTAACAAAATTATAAAACTGCTTCGGATCCTGTGTAAACTGGAGACGACAGCGGTAAATATAATTCTTATAACACTCAGCATTATGCACGGTGAAGGTTGACCGAGCTACTAAGTATCTTGAAAAAGTTACATTGCAGCTAGTTTTTTTATATCTCTTAAGGAGATATATTTTAAGTTTTTGAGGCTCCTTGTAAACCAAGGCGGGTCAGTGGAGGCGGATAGATACTTCCATGGCAAGCAAGATTTGAAAAAAGCGTTAAGCGTTTTGTAGAATGTTTCTAAAGCGATATTAATATCGGTGCATTCCCAGAGATCGGACCAATCAAATGAAGAAATTAAATTGCTTAGTCTCTAAAAGTCAGCCTTACGAAAGTAGCGGGCTGCTACCAGTAAGGGTTTCAATGCTTTTGGGTCATCTTGTGGGGTCGAAAGTGGCATGGCTCTGAAAAGGGTTATTCCATTTGGATGAGCAATGAAACATAGATCTAGAAGCCGACCTAACGAATTCCTTACGTGGTTTATTTGACCAAGGGATATGTCGAACATACCCTCAGTAAAATCATGGTGTGTTGAAAGTGATAAAGATGGTGAATTCTAGATATTTGGTCAGATAAGTTCAGGTAAATTGAAGTCTCCTAGAGTCACTAGCAGGTCACTGTCGGACATGCGGTTATAAACCAGCTGAATGGCAGATAAGTGGTGCCAGTATGTAGGCGGTTCTGAAGAAGGTCGTAAGTATGAACATGTGATGAACATTGATTAAAGCGACATAGTGATTTTCACACATAGGAATTCAAGATCACCAAGATTCGGTAACTCCTCCTCCCCTTCGTAGTGGTCGGTCCCGTCTGTAAGTGGTGTACCTGTCTGCTAAAAATTTCGGAGCTGAAAATCTCCGGCTTTAACCAGGTCTCTGTGAAAACTACAATCTGGGATGCAAAAGATGAACTATCAGAATACAGTTTAGGGGGCTTACTCCGAAGCCCCCTAGTATTTTGATAGGTAAGGGTGATAGATGTTGTTAGTTTTTTGAGGATGAAGGTTTAGGTACGCAAGACGAAGATGGTACAGGGTTTTTAGGCTATGGGAGTTTAACTCCCACAGGCTTAATAACTTTTTTTGTAACTGTTCTCGGCTGATGTTCTTGTACGAATATGTTCTCCGGCCAAAAGCTGAACGAACAGATCGTATCGAACATCGGCAAAGGTACACGTATCTTAAAAGATGACGTAAGCTTTGAGTAAGTATATTTAAATTTCCTAATGTCCTCCACTCTAACAACGGCCTTAGATTTGGCTTGGATATAAGCCGAGATATCAATCTCTGAGGTGTCAGGGGCCAGCCGTGAAATAAATATATGTTTAGTGGGGAGAATCACCTGTAAGGGCTTTGGTGTTACGGTTGGTAAGGCCGTGAGATCAGTCCGTACCGAGGGTCCGGACGGTGGTTTACCCATAGCAGTGGATTTTAAGAGGGTCGACTCTACTCGTGCCGGAGGAATCACTTGAAGTGATACCCTGGATGGTAAATCAGACGAGTTATGCCCGAATATGAAGTCAAATTCCGAAACCACATTTATGTTTCCAACTCCTGCTCTTGGGGTAGTAAGAGTTATGAGCGGCTGCAGGGTCGTCGGCTGTTCGGGCTGAATAGCGATATCAGTGCATATGGAGTCCCTAATAGCGTTTTTTTCGCTTTGGGGAGTAGCTGTTGGCGGCTAAATTGGGAATCCAGCGCAGAGAGTTGGTCGTTGAATTTACGGAAATGCTAGGCTGGGACGCGGAAATCGGCTTATTGCACGATTTTATAGCGCAGATGCTATAAAATTCCATTATAAAATTTTTTTTTGGTAAAAACTAGAAATTTAAGATATATAAGAAATTTATTGACAACAAATAATTAATTTTAGACAAACTAGTAGCCTTGAACCACTGTACTTGTTAATAAGAGCATGATAAAAGGGAGAGGTAATGGGAAAAAAGAGCGCAAACTAGGAGAGAGATATTGCAAAAGTAGAAATTGCAGTAAACGTAAGAAAAGGGAATATAAATAAATAGGGCACAGTACCATACTTGGGTAAATAATAAAATAATTTAAACACACCAAATACGGTACCGCTCAGACGCGAGTGCGAATGGAAACGTTTAAATTGTTAGATTTGAATAATTAATTTCTTAACAAACGCCGGTTTGTCTTTTGCAAGAAAATAATAAAAATAAAAAAATGAAAGTGAAGTGTTCTATTATTACTTTCCATAGGTTATGGGCCCAGACACAAAGCAATCAAATAATTAGTGCTTGTGTAGATTCATACATATGTGAATAAAAAAATAATAAACAAGAACAAACGCAAGAGAAAATTTAAGTTTGTGTGTATAAGTGAAATATGGAAAATACAAAGCAAAATATAAAACCTTTTGACGGGGATAAGAATTCTTTCTGGAAATTTCGAATTAGAGCCCTGCTAAAAGAGAATGGTTTGTTAGATGTTATTGACAAAGAAAAAGAGAAAACAGATCAGTGGGAAAGGAAAGATAGCAGTGCAAAAGGGATAATAATTGAATACTTAAATGATTCGTTTTTTAATTTCGCGAATTCTGAGGATAGTGCAAAGGAGATTTTCGAGAAGTTAGATGCAATTTATGAGCGTAAGAGTTTGGCGTCACAACTTTCTGTATTAAAACAGTTGCTGTCATTGATGTTAAAAGGAGACAGTGGTCTCGTTAATCATTTTCATACATTTGACGAGTTGATATCAGAACGTATTGCAGCTGGAGCTAATATAGATGAGATGAACAAAGTAGCTCACTTACTTTTGACACTTCCTCCAAGTTATGATGGAGCAATAGAAACATTGTCGGAAAGTAAGTTGACATTGGCCTTCATGAAAACTCGTTTACTAGACCATGAAGTCAAGTTAAAGAATATTAGTAAAGATACTAGTGTTAAGGTATTACAGGCTGTTTCGTTTCAAGATAAAAAGATAAACAAAACTAAATTAAACTTTAAAAACACTACAATGTCTTTTAAAAATAAGCTAAAGTCAAAAGCCAGGACATTTGAAGAAAGACTGTTTTGTTTTAAAAAGTCAAGAATATCAAAACAAAGAAAGTCTAAACAAACAGGCACAGGTAGCAACAGCTCAGTTAGAACGTGGGTTTGTATTTATGATAAGGCAAAAGGTTAATATGGAAAAAGAAGTCGATGTTGTGTTTATTTAAAGATGTCAAACTCTTTGATGAATACACGAACCTGAACACAACCGTCGAAATTTCGGTTGCTAAGCGTAATGAATGCATTTACGCAACTGCCAAAGGCATTGTGCAACTCAGCAGCTCTGGAAATAAAATTACACTTGAGGATGTGTTGTACAGCAATGAAATTCCTCACAATCTGTTGTCAGTAAGAAAGATGCAAGATGCAGGCATGACTATTGAATTTAGTTCAGGAGGAGTGAAAGTCACAAAGAATGGCTATTTGGTATTTGGCGGTAACTGTGAGTATAATGTTCCAATTATTAAATTGCAATTAAATCACAAAGAATGTATGTCTAAAATATCTAATAATGCAGAGTATCGTTTGTGGCATGAAAGGTTGGGGCATATAAGTATTAGCATATTTCGAGAAATAAAGCGTAACCAAATGTTTGATGCTATTAGTCAGTAGACTAATATTATTAATATTATTTAGTAAAATAATATAAATCAGAACGACGAATTTTGTGAAGCTTGTGTCAATGGCAACCGTCAACAATTGACAATAAAAATTACTATGTTGTATTTGTCGGGAATTTACTTGGTTTATAAGATTTGAGGTTAATTATAAGTCTCTCTGTGTATTCGCTATGGAAATAAATGATGATGAAAAGGAATGAGAAGAGAGAAAGAGTGCTTTATTGAGAGAGCGCGTGTATGAGAGTTTCTGTATGAGAGCGCTGTGGGGAAGGAGAGCGAAAATCCCTGCTGAGCGTGGCGCAATGGGAGGTGAGGAGGAAGAAGAAACAGGAAGATGAAGGATAGTTCGAATAGTTCGAATTGGCCTCCGAAAAGAACAGAAGTGACCATTGCGACTCGCTGCGTGACAGTGAAACAAATTATAAAACATGAACGAGGCTAATGAAAATCCTTCTCCGACATCAGAAGTGGGATCACCACACCTACAAAACAATTCGGAACAAAGTTTACGCGCGATAGTCGAAAGGCAAAATAAAATGACAGCTGAATTATTAAAAGCGTCGGTGCCTGGCGCACGTGCTGTTTCCGTGACTCTACCGACATTCAACCC
Source organism: Drosophila ercepeae (assembly GCA_018150545.1). Taxonomy (NCBI): domain Eukaryota; kingdom Metazoa; phylum Arthropoda; class Insecta; order Diptera; family Drosophilidae; genus Drosophila; species Drosophila ercepeae. Next base: position 21,918,353 of record JAECWL010000161.1, on the reverse strand, counting down.
CGAAGCTGCTGACGCCGACGCAGCTGCATGGTGCAAAACGGCTAATATGATTCTGTGTGAACATCCTCAAGAAGGCGCATCTTTGGTGATGATGCTCAGCAAATCACTTCTCGGCAGTGCATCGCAGTGGCTTTCGCAAATTTGTTTTCCTGGAATGAGCTGGCTGCAGTTCAAGGAATTGTTCTTGGAACGCTATGAAGGCAACGAGACAACGGCTGCAGTGTTGCTGAACATGCTGAAAGGACGCCCAAATTAACATGAATGACTTTTGGTGTACTCCAGCCGTTTGGTTACAACTTTACTGCCCAAGTGAAAGGAAATGACGCACGAAGAGATTGCGGTATCATTGGTCCTGGCACATACATTGCAAATCGACCCCAGACTTCAGCATTTGGTTTTCACAACGAACGTAAAGACACGAGCGGAGCTACAACAACAACTCAGAGCCCACTCGTTCGTCAGAAATGCCGAATTCGCTGGAATCGAGGAAGGCCCTGAAAAGAAGAGGCACAAAATGCAAACACCGATTGCCGAGCTGCCATAGTTGTGGTAAACTCGGACACAAGGCAATGGAGTGCCGAAAGAGAAGAGCAGAAGAGAGGAACGAGAGAAACGAGATGAGACCAGGCTATAGCAGCGGCAGATTTACAGTTACGTGTTTCAAATGTGGCAACGATGGACATATTGCATCGGCGTGAGCGAAGAGTCCAGCAACAGCGAATATAAGCATAGAGAGAAGAGTCGACACGTGTGCGGTAATTCAGCAGAACGGGACAGCAATACAGGTTGTTGAGCGGTTTCTGGTTCCGAATGCTCGTTAATAAAAGAGACAATTGGCGAGAAGCTTGCCGGCAAGAGATGCCATAATCTTGTCGTTTTGAGAGGCATAGGCGACAATGTTGTCAAGAGTAATTTGCAAATTGTGTCCACTGTAAAAATTTCTGAATTTAATCTTGAATTGTTATTTCACGTAGTTGATAAGAAATGCCTTAAATACGATATGATGATTGGGCAAGATATTTTTCAGCTTGGTTTTGGAGTAATGTTGGAAAGTGACAGGTTCGATATTTGCAAAACACAGACGGTGTTATCGATGAATGACGATGGCATGTTAAATAGGGTCGACTCAATTGCTAGTGATAAATAAAAACTTAATGCTATATTGGCCAAATATTCGGAATTCTTCCTTGATGGCGTCCCATGTAGGCGTGTGACTACGGGTTCACTGGAGGTCCGTTTGCTGGACATGAGTAGGACTGTTCAAAGTAAGGAATAAAATTGATCAAATGTTGGAGGCGAAGGTGGTTAGACCTAGTGGCTCTCCCTTCGCTAGCCCTATGTTTCTTGTGAAAAGGAAAGATGGCAGTGATAGGCTTTGTGTTGACTATCGTGAGTTAAACGCAGGTGCAGTGTCGGATGGGTGTCCCTTGCCGTTAATGTCAGACCGGATTGATCGCTTGCGTGGCGGGAGATGTTTTTCCAGTTTGGATATGGCCAGTGGTTTTTATCAGGTGCCAATTCGCCCCGATTCTATTGAGAGAAAAGCTTTTGTGACCCCTGAAGGTCAATATGAGTTTTTGGCAATGCCGTTCGGATTGAAGAATGCGTCATCTGTTTTTCAGCGTGCCATAGTCCGAGCCCTGGGGAATTTAGTTAATACCTATGCGGTGGTCTACATTGATGATGTGTTGATTGTCTCAGATTCTGAAGAGGAAGCGTTCGAAAGATTGAATAAAGTGCTAAGCGTGTTATCAATGTCAGGGTTTTCTTTCAATGTAAAAAAATGTCAATTTCTGCGAAAGGAAATAGAATACTTGGGTTTCGTTGTAAAGGAGGGTGAAGCCCAATCCACGAAAAATTCAGGCATTATCTCAACTCCCAGAACCAGGTTCAATCACACAGATACGACAGTTTATTGGCTTAGCATCCTACTTCAGGCAGTTCGTCCCTAGATTTTCGGAAGTGATGAAACCATTGTACCAATTAACTTCGAAATTAAATGATTTCAAATGGGAAAAACAACATGAGGAAATTCGTCAAAGAATCATTAAAGTCCTGATCAGTGATCCAGTATTAATCATTTTTGACCCCAAATTTCCAATTGAATTGCATACGGATGCGAGCGCAAATGGTTATGGCGCTATGTTATTGCACAAAGTAGAAGGAAAACGCAGGGTAGTCGAGTATTATAGCAAATGCACCACGTTAGCAGAATCTAAATACCACTCTTATGAGCTCGAAACATTGGCAGTCTTTAATGCCATCAAGCACTTCCATTATTATTTAACCGGTAGACAGTTTACTGTGTATACAGACTGCAATTCTATTAAGGCGAGTCAGGAGTGCATCGATGGTGGTCATTCATGCAACTCTTTGAGTTCCACGTTGAATATCGTAAAGGAAGCCAAATGGCTCATGTTGATTGCTTATCAAGGAATCCTGTAGCTGTAGAAGCACAGCCAAATACTAGTAAAGTTGTGGAAGTACGAGTTGACTTGGCAACTATCACACACAACTGGCTAGTATCCGAGCAGCAGCGCGATGAAAACATATCGAATATTATGAGCGAGTTGAATAGTGACGAGATGCAGAGAGAATTAGCGAACACGTATGAGATTAGAAAAAGTCTGTTGCATCGTATTATTCAAATAAATGGCAAGACGCTATGCTTGCCTGTTATTCCGAGGGCGTTTAGATGGTCCGTTGTTAATCATATACACGAGGCCATAATGCACATGGGTTGGCAGAAGACACTAGATAAGGTCTACGAGCAGTACTGGTTTGAAAATATGGCAAAATATGTTAGGAAATTCGTAGAAAATTGCGTCACATGTAAATTATCGAAATCAGCGTCAGGCAAAACGCAAACAGAATTACATCCAATACCCAAAGTAGATTTACCGTGGCATACCATTCATATTGACATTAGTGGGAAATTGAGTGGCAAGAAAGACGACAAGGAATATGTCATTGTACAAATTGATGCTTTCACTAAGTACGTCTATTTGTACCACACCTGGAATTTAGACTCGATTAGTTTTTTTTTTTTTTTTTTTTTATTAATTTCCTTTAAATTACATTCTGTTTCTTAAAGAATAACAATGAGTAATGGTTGAAGAAATGGAAAAGAAAGGTAGCGGCCCTTCCCATTGCAAGGATACGCTAATACTTTAATAGTTAACTAATAATTACTAATAATTTAATTCTGTTGGAGTTTTTCGTTTTAATCTTCTCGGTTCCAGCTCTCTCATCGGTATTTGTCTCAGGTTTGGGTTTTGGTGGTTTAGTAGTTGATTTGTGTGTTTTTTGCTGCTTTTTTTAATAGTTTCGTTGACTGTCTCTATGTTTAGGTCTTTATGGATATCTTCATTTCTAATATACCATTCGGCATTTGTCATTGTTCTGAGCATTTTCGATTGTGTTCGTTGAATTTGCTGTAAGTGAGATTTACTTGCAGTTCCCCAGATTTCTATTCCATACGTCCATATTGGTTTTATTATCGCCTTGTATATTGCTATTTTGTAATGTAATTTTAGTTTTGAGTGTTTTCCTATTAGCCAGTTTAGTTGTCGAAATTTGTATTTTATTTCATTTCGTTTGTTTAGGATGTGCTGCTTCCATGTCAGTTTTGCGTCAATGGTTAGTCCAAGGTACTTGGCATATGGGCGTAGCAATATTTGATTGTCGTTGATTTTAATAGCGAGGTTTTTGGGTTGTCGTTTTGTGTATATTACTTGTTGAGTTTTGTCTTTATTTATCTCGATGCCCCATCTCTCGAACCAGGATACTGTTTGTGTCATGATTTGTTGTAAGGTACTTGCAGCTGTTTTTTCACACTCGCTTGACGACATTAATACAGTATCATCTGCGAACGTAGCAATCATTGATCCAGGGATAGTTGGCGCTGGAATATCGGAGGTGTAAATCAGGTATAAGATGGGTCCAAGCACACTACCTTGGGGTACACCCGCTGTCACTGGCATAACGTCTGAGCATTCATTGTCATATTTGATATAGAAATATCTGTCCGTTATGTAGCTTTGTAGGATGGTATATAAGTTGTCTGGTAGTATATTTCTTAGCTTATGCAGCAGTCCTTTGTGCCATACCTTGTCAAATGCTTTAGCAATGTCCAGGTACACAGCATAGCAAAACTTCTTTTTGTCAAAATCCTCTGTTATTTTATTAATCACTCGATGGACCTGTTGAACGGTCGAGTGCTGCTTCCGAAAGCCGAATTGGTGCGGAGGTATTATATTTTTTTGTGTCAGGGTTGGCTCGATTCTATTTAATAGGACTTTTTCAAATACTTTTGAGAGGACAGGTAATAAAGTGATTGGTCTGTACGAACTTACAGTATTGGCGTTTTTATTTGGTTTTGGAATTGCTTTAATTTGGCCTACCTTCCAAGTTATGGGGAAGTATTGTAGTCGAATGATTCCGTTAAACAGGTTTCTAATATAGGTGATTATGGCGTCTGGTAGTTCTTTCAGAATTTTTCCTCCGATTAAGTCATATCCGGGGGCTTTCTTGTTTTTAATTTGTTTTATGTGAGATTTAATTTCTGCCTTTGTTATAGTTTTAATTGCACAATTTGGGTTGGTGATTTGTGTTGGAAGCTCAGCGTTGCCGTTGTCCATGTCATTGGTAAATGATGTTTTAAAGTGTTCCGCAAGAGTGTCTGCTTTTTCTTTGTTTGATCTCGCCCATGTGTTGTTGTTTCTTTTTATAGGCGGCTTGTGTATAGTTGAGTTTGTCAATTTTTTGGTCGCTTTCCACAGAGAATAATTAGTAGATAAGGAGGTTCCGAGGTTGCTAAGGTAGTATTGTAGCCGGTTATCTTTGTCTGCCCTGAGAATTCTCTTGAGCTCGTCTGTTGCTCTATTAAGTTTGTTTTTATCTTCTGGATGCCTAGTCGTTTGCCATATCTTCCTAAGGTTACGCTTTTTTCTGATTTTGTCTTTAATAAAGGCGGGAGTTTTCTTTAATGCAGTCATTTTTATAGATGGTGTCGCTTGCGTTGCTGCATATATGATGTTGTCATTTAAATATGCTATTGCGGAGTCCAGTTCGTTGTTAGTCTTTAGAGAGATATTTATTTCCATGTTCCATTAGTTGCATACAGGCGGTGAAGTCCGCCATATCGATATTTGGCGTCCCCAGTAGAATTATAGCGGATCAGGGACGATGCTTCACAAGTAGCGAATTTCGCAAGTTCTGTAACACAAATAAAATGGATTTACACGTGATAGCAACTGGTGCTAGCAGAGCGAATGGGCAGGTAGAGCGAGTGATGAGTGTACTTAAAGGGATGTTAACAGCAGTAGAGACTAGCGAACGTTCGTGGCAGGAGGCGTTGGGTGAGATACAGTTGGCCATAAATTGCACCACTAATCGGGTGACTCAGCACAGTCCCTTAGAATTTTTGATAGGAAAAGAGGCAAGGCCGATGGGAATGTTGACCATCAACGAAGAAATGCCAGTAGATCTGGAGAAAACTAGAGAGAAGTCTAAAGAAAACATTGATAGAAATGCAAAGTATGATAAGGCCAGAGTTGATAAAAAGCATGCCCGTGTGGTAAAATATAAGATTGGTGATCATGTGTTATTAAAGAGTGAAGAGGGACACCAAACGAAATTGGATCCTAAGTACAAAGGACCGTTTGTTATAGTAGAGTTGCTAGATGGAAATCGTTATACGTTGAAATCATTAACGACTAAGCGAATGTACAAGTATCCACATGATAGTGTACGCAGTTTGCCCGATGAAAGAGAAACTCGTGAGTTAATAGAAGAGCTTGACGACGGCAACAGAGAAGAAAACGTAGAAAAAGAATCCGATAATAAGTTGTGAGCTGATTGGTATCGAAATGGTCGAGTTTGTGCAGAAGGGAGCGTCTACTCCAATTGGAAAATGTATACCTAAACTGACATTTGACGACTAGTGTAAGATAGCCAGACGATTGAGCTTGATTAGAAGAGAGCCTGTACTCTAAGCGTTAAGTTGAAGAATATCCTACTAAGCTAATCTCTGATGAAATGTATGGCTGATAGCCAAATTGTTGGGTTTGTGCGGAAGAGAGCGTGTACTCTAGAGGAGATTGAGAAGCTTTATCCCGCCAAAATAACATTTGAAGACACAAGAAGTGTAAGAAAATTTGCTACGGAAAGTTAAGTTGAATGATATGAATAATGAAGTCAAGCGATACATTAGAAAAATGAAGAACAAAGAAATACAATGAAGTTTATGTTGAGTTAAGCAACACGAGGACGTGTTATAGTCAGGAAGGCCGTGTCGGGAATATACTTGGTTTATAAGATTTGAGGTTAATTATAAGTCTCTCTGTGTATTCGCTATGGAAATAAATGATGATGAAAAGGAATGAGAAGAGAGAAAGAGTGCTTTATTGAGAGAGCGCGTGTATGAGAGTTTCTGTATGAGAGCGCTGTGGGGAAGGAGAGCGAAAATCCCTGCTGAGCGTGGCGCAATGGGAGGTGAGGAGGAAGAAGAAACAGGAAGATGAAGGATAGTTCGAATAGTTCGAATTGGCCTCCGAAAAGAACAGAAGTGACCATTGCGACTCGCTGCGTGACAGTGAAACAAATTATAAAACATGAACGAGGCTATGAAAATCCTTCTCCGACATATTCATTGACGAATATACACATTACTGTGTAACCTATTTAATTTCTTACAAGTCAAATGTGTTTTCAGTTTTTAAAGATTTTATTGCCAAGGGCGAAGCTCACTTTAATTCAAAAGTAGTAAATCTCTATATAGATAATGGTAGAGAATATTTGTCAAACGAGATGAGACAATTTTATGCAGAAAAAGGCATCAGCTATCATTTAACGGTTCCTCCACCATTGAATGGTGTTTCTGAGCGCATGATCAGAACAATAACTGAAAAAGCTCGAGCAATGATAACAGGAGCAAAATTGAATAAAAGTTTTTGGGGTGAAGCTGTTTTAACAGCAACTTATCTAATAAATAGATGCCCAAGTAGAGCATTGCAAAATATGAAGAAAAGATATCTTAAGATATTTGGTTCAACTGTCTATGTACTAAATAAAGTAAGAAAGCGAAAATTTGATGATTTGAAATTAATAAAATGTATCCTTGTTGGATATGAACCAAACTGGTTAAAATTGTGGAATGTAGAATCATCATTCATCAATTTATGACAGCTAGGGATGTTGTGGTGGATGAAACTAATATGTTTCATACTAGATCTGGAGATGATAGTGTCAAGCAATCGCAAGACATATTATCTGAACCTAAAAATACAGATCAGGTTAAAGACTCTTGTTTGTTGGATACAAATGGTAACCAAAGTACAGAAGAGTCTATACATGAGAAGTCTGATAATCTTGAATCAGACAACAGACTAGTGAAAATTCCACAAATCCAGAGAATGCCGATCCAGTTGATGATTCTGGTGGCAAATATCAAAATTCGAGTATAGAGAATGAAGAAATAAGGAGAAGTGAACGAATTAAAGATAGACCTAAAACACTTATAGACTGATGGAAAAGTGTTTATTAAATGCATACGTATGTTTCAATGACATACCCAGTACATTTGAAGAAATTACACACCGCGATAACAGAGTTTTCTCGATACTTTATTGGAATTAAAATTGATAGAAATGAAAACATATTAAGTTTAAGTCAATCAGCTTATATTCAAAGCATTTTAAAAAAATTTAATATGGAGGATTGTAAGCCAGTAAGTACGCATCTGCCAAATAAACTCATTTTAAACTCATTACAAATTTTTGAATGATCTGATTAGGTTTTACTGGGTTTCCCTAATCCTTTGCAGTAAATGTTGGATCATAAAATTGTATTTTCCCAGAACGTACGAACTCTTCAAATACGAATTTTGTAATTTTATTTTAAAAATTAAATTTAATCAATGAATCTTTTGAGGAGGTGTGTTGTCCCTATGTGTACATGTACATGAACATGACCATATACACTGCGCGTCATCGGATTAGCGCCCCCTGCATGGCTCCGTTTCTTCTTATGTTCTGTATTTTGCCATTGCACGAAAATTCGTCAATTTTGTTGTTTTTAGTTTACTGAGATTCCCTCTCTCTTTGAGAATAAAAAGGAGGCCGAGAGAGGAACCGTTATCTTTTTAATTATGCTTTGTTTTATTTTCGGCGCAAATTTAAACACGTGTTCTGCATCATCAGATTAGCGCCTCACAATGCAGTTTTGATTATCTTCCAAAATTTAAATGTAGGACAACAAAATTTTTTATGCTGTTAAATTGAAAAGTTTTCTTTAATGTAGCGTAAAAAATGGAAAGAGGAACGGTGTTATCCTTCCAAAATCATAGCTTTCTATGAATGCTGTCTTTTCATAAAATTGCAGAAAAAACAGGCAGACATCGCAAAACTATAGCCAACTTTATTAAAAACAAGGAAACCTACTGAAAAAACTATAAAGGTGGCAATAACCGTGTCGTTACCGCGGCAGATCGCAGGTCCATACTTCGAATAGCTTTAAATTCCCACGACTCCTCCGCCAAAATCCGAGAAAAAAGTGGTGTAAACGCGAGCAAATCGACGATTCAAAGGGTGATTAAGAAAGCTGAACATTTAAAACACAAAAAACCGAAAAAAAACCACCTCTTTATAAGTTGCGAAAAGAAGCACGCCTGAGTTTTGCTCGAGCGCATATGACCTGGTCCAAGGAGTGGCATTATGTCATATTTTCGGGCGAGAAGAAATTTAATCTGGGGGGACCAGACGGCTTTAGTCATTACTATCATGATTTGCGTAAAGAGGAGCACATTTTGGATCGCTTACATGTCATGGTATGGGGCGCAGTATCCTATTATGGCCCCTGTTAATTGCAGTTTTTAACACCAAAAATGAACGCGAAAGATTATAATTGTGTATTAAAAACGGCATTTCCCTACTTTAAAAACATTTATGGAAATCTAGAATGGCATTTTCAGCACGACAATGCCCCAATCCACACGGCACGATCGGTAAAAACTTGGATTCAAAGCGAAAATGTAAAAGTTCTGGAATGGCCACCATACTCCCCAAACCTTAATATAATAGAAAACGTGTGGGGATGGTTGGCTAGGAAGGTATACGAGGGTGGTAAACAATATGCCACTAAAGAGGATCACCGGAATAAAACTCGCTTGGTCTGCAATGATTTTGGATTACCTACAAAAAATATATGATTCACTTCCCAGACGAATGTGTGAAGTCCTTGAAAACAAAGGAGGTTCAACTCATTATTAGTTTCCTTTAAGAATATTCTAATTTAAATATTTAAGTGTTAATCATCACTTTTTTTTCGAAATGAATCGAACAAACTCAAATTATCGTAGGGGGCGCTATCCTGATGACCCCATTTTGATTCACCTATTAATGGATTGTTTTCCTTTTTTTTTTAAATAAAAATCTGTAAAAAACCAACGAATACATGAGTGTGACCATATGTGGACGTGAGCAAAAGCCTCATTGATCTGGTAGAGCAAAGAATATATCCGATATATATGAAAATGTTAACGGGACTATTTCACAAGAAGAAGTCGCTGTCTCTCTCTTTTCTGCTAATTTTGTTCGGACTCTTTGCAACACTGAGATCGAGTTAAGTTGCTAGTAAACGACGAGCTCGTGCACATTTAAAAGAAATAAAATAGAAACAAAACTGAATTTCACAAGTTACTGTTGTTTGATTGTTTAGTCTGATTTTATTATTACTTTCTATAATTTCTATACTCCAACGCGACTAGCCTGGTCTTTGCAGCTTCTGCTCTGGACGGATGAATACAAGTCATGGATGCACATAGACTGGAACGGACGGACCTGCTCATGTCATGGTAGCGCGAAGTCTCGTCTGAACGGGTGTTGGTACGATCAGTTCTGGGCGGTTCCTAGACGCGGGGAGCTATTGGACACGCTCTGACTGGACTGGTCGGATACGGGCAGGTCATGGGACTCATCGCATCGATACTCGAACAGTGCGGACGCTATTATTTTCTGTGCTCCGAAAATATACAAAATACTTCTAGTGAAAAGTGAATAATTACCAACAATTTAACACAAAAATTTAGCGAAAGAACGGTCAATACGATGTATAATCTTATTAAAATAGTTGTCCAAACTCCCTTCTTTTTATACCCTCTACCCATTAAAAATGGGTGAAAGGGTATCATAATATGGTGCAATTGTATGTAACAGGCAGAAGGAAGCATCTCCGACCCCATAAAGTATATATATTCTTGATCAGCATCAACAGCCGAGTCGATATAGCCATGTGCGTTTTTCCGTCCGTCCGTCCGTCTGTCCGTATCAACGCCTAGATCTCAGAAACTACAAGAGCTACAGACATGTGCAATATATCGTTGGATAGGTAATTACCATACGCAGTACAAAATTTGTTGTTTTATTTTGATATCACCCCCCGCTCCCCCGCAAACCGGCTAAAATTTCCACGCCCACAATTATTAGCCTAATGCTATGCAATTCGGCATATGCGTTGGTGCTTATAAAAGCTATCTAAATTTTGAACCAAATCGGATAAGAAACACGGAAGTTATGCCACATGCTAAATCTATGGCAAGGTAAGCAGAAGCGCAGCAAAACACGCATTGCGCGACGCCGACTGCGACGTTGACAGCGAAATGAGTATGGCTTTATGACACACGAAACTTATTTTCATAACGTAGCGCAATGGCAGAAGGCGATGCTCATTGAAATATGTCAAATTTGTATATATGCGTTTCCGTGCCTTATATATACATATCTTCTAAGTACCCGTGACCAATTTAAAATGACCACAATTTAAAGAATGAGTTTACTTTGTAAAATTTTGACTGATGCAGGTGCAACTTCAAAAAATTAATGCCTATTCAGAAAAAAAGGTGAATTTGCATACATGAGATTGGTATATTAAGCATGTCTAAGGGTATTTTGCAGTCGGGAAACTCGACTGCTGCTTCCTTATTGTTTACAACTAATTTATATCAAAGAAAATAAACAAACGAAAAAACCAAGCCACAATGAGTCAAACCGACATTGGTGATCAACGTCAACAAGAGCGACACAAACGCCGTCTCTGATATGGGTCTTGGCAACCCGCGTAAGGGCACGAAATTAATGCAAACGTCGTACGGCCACAGTCAATCACCCCCAAGTGACACGTTAATTTATGCCAACAACGATGAGCCAAAGAGAACTGACCTCTCCCACGACGATTAAAACTTTGATCTTCGATTCATCACACTGCCCAACCGACCCAAACAAAATTCCTGACTTTATCAACTTCGCGATAACCAAAAATATACCACGAAACCTCATCAGTGCCGAATCTCTATCTATCATCTGACCAATCGACAGTCCTTTTAAATCTGAACATCCTCCACCCTGAGACTACAATACAGGCTAAGAGATTAACATTAAAGAGAACAAACTGGGTCAAATACGCAAAAAACATAAGTTCACACATTGAGCTGAACCCAAGGCTAAGCTTTGATGCCGAGATTGAATCCGCAGCAAATACCCTGAAGAGTGTCTTAGCTATAGCCACATACCCAATAACCCCAGGATGACAAACGCAGGCTATTCACACTATAAACTTGTGCGTACATTTAATGAGTTCAATTCGGGTGTTTGAATCTAACTGACTCGCTACTGCGAGGGCTTCGCCTTTTATTCATTCTTACATAGGTATCTAATTATATAATGCAGCGCTTGTAAGACGCCGCAGTCTGCGTTTGTAAATGCAACTGAGTTTTATTCTTAAATCTATGTTTGAGGCCTGTGACCGCGCTAATCACCTCCCGCGTGGTCACATCTCTTGACACTTCGGCAATAGGCCGCTGCAATCGTACTTATCTGTAGTTGCCACTCATGCTGTCCAGTGACATGTTTATTGCAGCCCATAAATAGAATATATTTATACTTTGCCTACTTATCATGTCTAAACACATATTTAGACATTCTCCGGGAGGGAAAAATGTACGGCCAGTAGTCGTCTCTCATTTATGCATTGACTCCGTTATAGATGGCGTTGCAGCTCCAGCTGGTTTTGCTTCGCTAATAGGAAGTTGACAAATCTTGTTTAGCGATCTTTTTACTTCCCCATCGTTTGTTTTCACCGTGACTACCCGGACTTTATCATCTTGTCCTTTAGTCGTTCTAATGATTCTTCCCATTGGCCATCTTGCAGGGTAAGTGTTCTCATGTTTTATAAGAACCAGCTGTCCCTCCTTCAGATTTGGCTTTTCTTGGCGCCATTTGGTTCGCTGTTGCAATGACACCAGATACTCCTCCTTCCATTTCTTCCAAAAATCACCTCTGATGCGTTGAATAAGCTTGCATCTATCCAAAGAGCTGATTGTCTTACTTTCGTCAAAATGTTCAGGAGCTCCAATTAGAGGTCTTCCCACCAGAAAATGACCCGGCGTTAATATGTCCTCAACATCGTTTTCGCTCCTTACAGTGACTAATAGACGCGAGTTGAAGCTCCCACGAAGTTTGTTCTATTATCTGAGTGTAGGTTCTCACTCTTGCCTCGTCTTGCAAAGAACCGTCGAAGAGCCTCCAGGAATTTGTCTGACGAAAGGTCGCTAACAGCTTCCAGATGTATCGCTTTTGTTGCCATACAAACAAATACACAAATGTATCCTTTATACGTTTTTAGACCTCTTCCCTTTGAGCAGCGAATCTGGAACGGTCCGGCGTAGTCGATTCCAGTATTTTGAAACGAGTAATCAGCCGTTACTCGATAAACTGGTAAATTTCCCATCAGTTGACTGGACATCTCTTGCTTGTATCGTATGCATACAATACATTCCCTTAAATATTTCTTTAAGGAATTTTGTATGCCAAATAATCCAGAACTCCCTGTGAATAAGTTCTCATAATGTTAATTCCGCCATGCAGAGTTATGACCATCCTTTGCAATTAACCAATGTGACTTATCCAGTATAATTGGATATTTTACATTATAGGGTATCATTGCGTTTTGTAGTCGTCCACCAACTCGAAGTACGCCATCACTATCCAAAAACGGATTTAGCGCCTGTAACTTACTTTTTGGGTCTAATGGTCTTTTGTTTTTGAGTAGTCTGACTTCGTGTCCAAAATCCAGCTGTTGTTGTATCTTTACCACGGCAATCTTCGCTAGCTTTAATTCCCCCACCGTAAGATGTGAAGGCTGTTGCGATTTTCCTCTCAGCTTTGTTATGAAGCGTCATACATACGCCATTAGTCTAAGAAGTTTGTCGATCGATGAATACTTCGATAAAAGATGATTTTGCAGATATTCGGATTTTATCAATGTGGATACCACAACAATTTCCGATTCCTTTTGAGTGGGCCAGTGTTGTGCATCCATAGCTAGCCAATTCGGCCCTCTCCACCAAATTTCACAGATTTTAAGAGCTTGCGGCGATATGCCTCTTGAAGCCACGTCTGCTGGATTTTCTTCCGATTTAACGTAATTCCATTTGACATTGGGAATTAGTTTATTGATTATTTTCTGCGATTGTTCTGAATCAAAGCATTAGTAATTTGCGAATCACTCCATGCATGCGTTGTGATCTCGTTGCTCCATATAGCCTGCACCTTAGCTAATAACTTTGCTAATAAATGCGCAGCACATAATTCCAACTTTGAAATTGTTTTCCTGTTGTTTATAGGATTTACTTTGCTTTTTGCTGCTAGCAAAATAACTCTGCCGCCTACTTTTGTATACACAGCCGCTGCATATGCTTTCTCTGATGCATCGCAGAATAGCTCCATAATACCTTTGGAGCATCCAGTCCAGCGTGAAATGCTAATTTCTTCTAAATATGATAGACCTTTAGCATATTCCATCCACCAGTTAGCTAAGTTGGATACCAATTCAACGTCCCAAGTCATCGGTCACTTCCACAGTTCCTGAATGAAACATTTGCCTTGAATCGTTACAGGTTCCAACCATCCTAGTGGGTCGAAAATTCGGGACAACTATGATAACACTAACCGCTTTGTTATGCGTGTTAGCATTGGGTTTTCTGCCGAAAACGTAAATGTATCCTTCTTCGGATCCCATTGAAGTCCCAAGGTTTTGATCGATTCATTCTCCTCAATGCAGATTTTCTCCGTAGCACCGTCGTCCTGAATGTCGGCTAAAATACGTTTGTCATTTGCAACCCATTTTCACAGATGCATTTCTCCATCATAATTAGGGGAAAAAGATCCACACCTATCACCATGTCAATTCTGCTTGGCTCGTTGAATCGTGGATCTGCTTTCTATTTTTCCTTTTTCCTTTATGATGAATATGCTCTCGGTCGCAGTATCCAAAAACTTCCTTAAAATTTTCTCATCATGTGGCAGCAAGCACTCCAGTTCCATTAATTTGTTGAAGTGTTGGGAGAATATTATAGCTAGCCGCTGATCCCGTTATCAAATGGCTAACCACCATTTGAGCTTCTCCTTTTATGCAGGCTCTTAAATATCCCAGCTTCCTTGTGTTGCTGAGATCCTTCCTGCTGTCTATTAGCTCAGAGAACAGCTCGTAAAATGTTGGAAATTCCTTCGCATTTCCATTGAACGTTGGAAGGTCCACTTTTGGGAGTTCTGGCACGTCGTAGTTGGAACTTTTGAACTGTTCCAACTTCATTTGAAGTACCATCTCTAGTGCGGCAACTTCAGATTGCAGAATGTCTGCCTCATCTTAATCAAAGGCAGTTCTGTCACACTTGTTTTCAAGCAGTTTCAGTGTGTCCGTCACGTTGGACCAATGACTTTTCATCATTGCCAGCTGCTTGACTAGTTCAATCGCACTTGAACTATCTAGGGTTTCGTAGATTAGGCTCATCTGTTGCCTCACCCTGTCCGCTCTTCTATCCACCAGTTGAACCAGATTATCAACTGGACTGGAGCTCCAAGCTGATGCGGTATCAGATAATTTTGATCCGCTTGGTAGATTTATCTCTTCAAGTGTTTCTACCTTTAATTGTGACTCTTTGTAGGTCTTGATAGCATCCATAGTTTTAATAAATATTTTATCATTAAAATATTGATGATCGCCAACTCCCAATTTTACCAGCGCATTGTTGTTAGTAGTAAATCGGACTACTAATACTTCTATTGCTGGTATAGATGCCTTTTCCTTGATGGCTTGCAGTATTTTGTTCTGCAGCTCTCCCTGGTCTTGCATCAATTTCACAGATCTTTCCGACAACATCTTGGGAAAACAATCACTGTGACTTTTTTGTGCTTTCTGCTTGTATTCTTTGGCGTGATCCGTTGGAGGATTTTTTGATTGGTCGCCCAGTTGACCTAGCTGTGCCTCGACTCACAGCTGATCAAAGAAAAGCAAGAACACAATGTTTCACCTTATATTCCTAGTACTTTAAGGCGTGGTATTTTATTCTGTGTTTCTTACCACTGGTGGGGGAAACAACAGAATCACTCGAATAACCTTGCTCTTTTTACTTTGAAGCGCTGGTTTTTTATTCTGTGTTTCTTACCACTGGTGGGGGAAAACAACAGAATTTCTCGAAGGACCAAAATGTTCATACTATAAACTTGTGCATACATTTAATGAGTTCATTTCGGGTGTTTGAATCTAACTGACTCGCTACTGCGAGGGCTTCGCCTTTTATTCATTCTTAAATAGGTTCTTATCATCTACTTATATAATGCAGCGCTTGTAAGACGCCGCAGTCTGCGTTTGTAAATGCAGCTGAGTTTTATTCTTAAATCTATGTTGGAGGCCTGTGACCGCGCTAATCACCTCCCGCGTGGTCACATCTCTTGACACTTCGGCAATAGGCCGCTGCAATCGTACTTATCTGTAGTTGCCACTCATGCTGTCCAGTGACATGTTTATTGCAGCCCATAAATAGAATATATTTATACTTTGCCTACTTATCATGTCTAAACACATATTTAGACACAGATATTGTGCGGCGCGTTCTCGAAAAACAACGTCTGCAACTGGCGTGGGAAGTTCAAAGATCGCCAATCGCAAAGCAAAGTTTTTAAAATTATTTACGAAAAGTATCCAATGCGTTGAAACAAGAAGCTAAAAATGCCCAATGTCGCTATACAGAGCAAATTTCCATTTCAAGCAAAAGCTCACTATGGAAATCCCAGTTTAACCACACCGGCAGTAACTACCATTAGGAAATATCACTGGTGGATGGGCTCTATAAAGACATAGCTACCACATTTGCAACGCATCTTCAATGTGTGTTCCAGGCGAACCCTGCTACAAGTTCGTTTGTTTTATCGACGGTAAAAAACGACGACCTAGCACCACATGAGCTAATCAAATTTCGAGAGATAAATATTGGGCTTCCATACTGTGCTGTATGCATTGTTTCCTTGCTTTTTAACGCTATCACAAAACTCGGGTAGGATCCAGAGAGGTAGAAAAAATCGATCGAAAAAATAATACCAAAGGCAGGCAAGGACCATTCAGTTCAACCAAAGGACCAAAGTTCAACGAGTTCAACGGGTGTGACGATGATGAGTACAACGTCACACCCGTTGAACTCGTTGAACTTTATGCACGTCGGCCTATCATCGCTCCGTAATTTTGAACGTTTCCCGAACGAACAAGCTACCTATTATCAGCTCTGAATTGATTTAATCAACCTGCTGTATCGCGAAGTGGTCCACAAACTAACGAACACCTCGAAAGTTTAATTTTAAACGCATATTCTTCGTTTATTTTAAACGCCATAAAACTGTGATTCGCGAAAAACAACAACAAAGTAGCCAGTAATTGTTGCTTTGTTTTGTTACAACAAGCTGCTCACCGCTCTCTATCGCACTCCCCCTTTTGTGGAGCTTCTTCATCTCCCTCTGAATTGCCGTGGTCTACAAACTAACGAACACCTCGAAAGTTTAATTTTAAACGCATATTCTTCGTTTATTTTAAACGCCATAAAACTGTGATTCGCGAAAAACAACAACAAAGTAGCCAGTAATTGTTGCTTTGTTTTGTTACAACAAGCTGCTCACCGCTCTCTATCGCACTCCCCCTTTTGTGGAGCTTCTTCATCTCCCTCTGAATTGCCGTTGCTCCTGCTCTTCGCCGAAATCGCTCCCACGTTACCGTCGTTGGATCACTCTCTTCATCGTACATTCGCTGGACCATCTGTTTTTGAGCGCATTCTCTCTTTTATTACCCAAAATGTCTTTGGCTTGTACCTCAAAGAGATGCGAATTTGGAGGAGCTATTACCGGCGACTCCTATCTAACTTGCTGGCTATGCGACAATTTCTCGCACATGAAATGCGCTGGTGTTGGTCATTATGGCCGACTTGGGGATCTCCTGGACAAAGGCATCGGTTTGACATGGTCCTGTTTGGCCTGTCGAGAGACTGAAGGCGAGATGCGCACGTTTATGCGGGAAACTCGAAATGGTTTCCGGGAGGTTCGGAAACAATTTGCCTCATTAAATGAGCAGTTTCTCAACCTCGAATATCTATTTCTGAGCCTTAAACTACTAAGCGAATCACCACGTCGGAAAATTCTTAATAATACCTAGCATATGAATATATGTACCACTCCAGCCACACATTTGCCAGTAAGCAATAGCTCTTTAGAAACCTGGTCTTCCCACTGCAAAATCTCCCACCTGGTCCCATGCTTGACAAATCTTCAACCGTCATATCACCAAGCTAGCCTGCTGCTCCATCACTACGCTTGCCTGCCGCCGCGCCTACCCGCCAACCCGTGGTAAAATCACCAAAGCCATTGACGGGTGTTCCATCTGAATCGCGATCTTCTGGACTTACGCTGAGAGCTGTGGCTCTCCGCAAATCCATCTTTGCATCGCGGCTTATGCCTGACGCCTCTGCAGATGACGTTCGGGTTCACCTTGCAAATAATCTTAGTATAGCTCCCTTATTTAAAATAACTTTACCAGAAGCTTCCCTTGCTAAGGCTTTAGATCCTGCAACCTGGCCCGAGCACAGTATTTTTCATGAATTCTTGACCACAGATTCTCAAGGTTCCAGTCCAGTTACTATTTTAAAAAACTAAGCAACAAGATTTTTTCTTGTTGCTACCAAAACGTTCGCAGTATTCTTGGAAAACTGAACTTATTTTTTACTAACAGTGCTTCCTTTAATTTCGATGCTATTGTGCTAACAGAAACCTGGTTAACTCCACAGTCATAGACAATGAAATTTTGGTATCGAAGTACACTGTCTTTCGGGAAGATCGCCCAACCTTTGGAGGTGGCTGATTGCCGTAAACAACATCTACTCAGTGAAACGTATCACTATTACTAATCTTTCGGAATTGAATTTTTAGCCGTTAAAATTCATTCCGATTCCTTTAACCTTTTCATCACTTGTTTATACATTCCTCCTCTAAGTGATGCAATCATTTATATGCACCACTTTTTTTTTTTTTTTTTTTACTCTGCTTTTATTTATTGGATCCTCTTAAATAAGAGCTAACAATAAGTTTAAAAATCTTAACTAATACAATTTTCCTAAACAGTCGTTTTAATTAATCCAACTGTTCCGTGAT
The DNA here is from genome assembly GCA_018150545.1 of Drosophila ercepeae. NCBI lineage: Eukaryota > Metazoa > Arthropoda > Insecta > Diptera > Drosophilidae > Drosophila > Drosophila ercepeae. The sequence continues at coordinate 21,899,832 of JAECWL010000161.1, read as the reverse complement.
TAAGCGTCCCTAAAGATTTCTTCGCTGGGTTGGTAGGTCCCTTCGTCGGAGACGGGAACGACTGCTGAGCTGGGTTAGATTTCTCGCTAGGTGGTTGGGGTGCGAGGAAAGCTTGCCATGATATTTTTTCTTAAGCTCTTTGATTTCATTGGTGACTGTTGGAATATTTAAATCTCGATGGATGTTTTCGTTTCGAACAAACCACGGTGCCCCAGTGATAGTTCTCAGGATCTTTGTCTGTGCCCGCTGTATGATGTCAATATTGCTGTTGCTGGCGTTGCCCCATAGCTGTGAACCATAGGTCCAGATTGGTTTCAGTACTGCGTTGTAAAGTAAGACCTTGTGGTCCAAGCTGAGCGGAGAGCCAGCGTTGATGAGCCAGTGTAAGTTGTTCGCTTTGAGCTTAAGATGAATTTTTTTCGCTTCAATGTGTCTGCGCCATGTAAGTCTTCTATCGAGGTGTACTCCTAGGTACGTTACCTCATCTGCTTTCGGGAGTGGTATGTTGTTCATCAAAAGTGGTGGGCAATCTTGTCTGTTCAGCGTAAATGTCACGTGCTTGCATTTTTCCTCGTTGACTTTTATTCGCCAGTCAGAGAGCCACTTCTCAGTGGCTATGAGGTGCAATGCCAGCTGTGCTGTAGCTTGGATTGGGGACCTTGAACGGCTAAGGATAGCTGTATCGTCGGCAAACGTGGACACTGTTAGCCGACTATTTATAGGAATGTCAGCGGTATAGATGAGGTATAAAGTTGGCCCAAGAACGCTGCCTTGGGGGACTCCAGCCTTAATTTCGTGGTCAGTGGAAGTAGCAGTGTTGCACCGCACTGCAAACTTTCTGTCATATAGGTATGAGCTTAGAAGTTTGTGTGTGCTTTCGGGTAGAGCTGTTTTAACTTTAAACATTAGGCCGTCTAGCCAGACTCTGTCGAATGCTTGGGATACGTCTAGAAATACGGCTGTACAGTATTCTCGATTTTCAAATGCAGTTCTTATCTCTGCTGTTATTCGATTCACCTGTTCAATGGTTCCGTGGCTTTTGCGAAAGCCATATTGGTGGGCTGGGATTATATTGTGGGCTCTCAGGTGTGGATTCAGTCGGATTAGCAGGCATTTTTCGAATAGTTTCGATATACATGAGAGTAGGCTTATTGGTCTGTAGGATGAGGGAACTGTGTGGTCCTTACCAGGCTTCGGAATCATTATGATTATCGATCTCTTCCATCGTTGTGGAAAGTAGCCAAGTTTTGTGATGGCATTAAAGAGCTGCGTTAGGTAGCCAACTGCAGAATGTGGCAGCTCGATGATCATTTCCGGGGTAATCAGGTCGTAGCCGGCGGATTTTTTTGGGCTGATATTTTCTTTAATTATGTTTGATATTTCTTTTGGACGAAACACAATTGGGGTGTGTTGCTGGTTGCAGATTGCGTTTGAAGTCGGTAGCGCAAATGTGCTAGTAGCCTCGTTTGGCGTAAATACATTTTGTAGGTGAGCGGCAAATGTGGTGGCTCTGTCTGCATCACTACGTGCCCAGCCGCCTGAGGAATTCCTTATGGGCAAAACGGTTTCAGTCGGTGGGCGAAGGGTTGGGTGGGCTCTCCACAGTGACTTATGATTGGTACCTGTTGGTGAAAGTTGCTCTATATATCGGATCTGAGCGTACTCTTCCTCTTGTTTCAGAGCGTTGGTCAGCTTCCGTGTGGCTATTTTTAGCTTTTGTTTTGCAGATGGTGATCTGGAGGATTGACATTCTCTACGTAAGCGTCGTTTTGCGTGGACGAGTTGCTCGATTTGTGCGTTAGTCTTATTCGGATTAATTGTAACGTTTGTGGTTTTAGGTGTTGCATTTCGAGCTGCTTCCGTAAGAATGGATTCCAGTGTTTCTGTGCAGCTCTCTATATCAGGTTCAGTATTGAGTTTTGGGTTTAGCTCAACGTGTGAACTTATATATTTTATATACCTTAGCCAGTTCGTTTTGTGCGAAGTCAGTCTGTAGGGTGGTTTTACGTTTTCTGCATACCGGCTGAGATGAATTAGTACAGGCGAGTGATCAGATGACAGATCTGGTAGACATTCAGCTCTAACGAAACTGCGAGGAATATTTTTCGTGACTGCGAAGTCAATCAAGTCAGGCAGCTTATTGAGGTCTGATGGCCAGTATGTGGGACTCCTAGGGGAAACATGATCTAGTTTATTAGTGGCTTTAATTAAAGCCTTATAAAGCTGTTTTCCTTTTGGATTCACAAGGCGCGATCCCCAGTGAGTATGTTTAGCATTGTAGTCGCCTGCTGCAATGAAGTGTGGTCCTAGTGCATGGAAGAAATCCAGGAATTAGTCTTCCAATATTGTGAAACGAGGGGGGCAGTATACGGCCTCTAGTGTGAGGTGAGTGTTGTCCTCCAGCTGTATGTTGATAGATGTGGCCTGTAGATAAATTTCAGCAAACTCTTTGTAAAAGTTGTGCTTCATACGGTTCCTAATTAGAATGCCGGTCCCACCGTGTGCTTTACCATCGGGGTGATTTGTACCATAGAAGTTGTAATCTCTTATTTGAAAGATGTATTTGCTCGTAAGATGAGTCTCCGAAAGAAGCATTACGTCGATATGCTTCTCATGTAGGAATTGAGCTAGCTCAAGTTTGCGCTGTGAGACGCCATTGGCGTTCCACGTAGCTATGCGTAAGGTAGCCATTATTTATTTTGATTGTTGGGAGACAAGCATTTGTATCAAAAGGTTTTGATTACGCATCATGTCTTGAATGGTGGTTCGCATAAATGTCATGAATTCCATCATGCTCTGTTGTAAGGCTTGGATCATAGCTTCAGTTTTCGATTCTTGCTGCTCGGATGGCCTATAGTTTTGTTGTGTGTCCTATTTTGTGTGTTCTTCATGTGAGGTTTGGGAGTTTTGGGTTGGAGGTGTCATTTTGTCCCTGATAAATAATGCTGATCTTATTCTAGGTATGGGTGATATCAATTTGCCCCTCATTTTATGGATCAACTCGGACGATGATAACTCGCTTTTACCCACGAACCAAAATGACTTCCTTGATGGCTTAGCCGTCTCTGCCGTTTTCCAACATAACCCTATAATACTTTCTCTAATACTACCTGCTCTGCCACAATAGCAAGGTCTCCTCCCTTATCTACTCCTGAGGACTCTCACCATCCAACACTCTTAGTTCCACTAATTATTGACTCTCCTGAAGTAACCCCCCCAACGATTAACGAGCAGCCTCGTCAAAAATGCTTTAAAAAACTCAACTATTGTGACCTAAGAAATGACCTGACTAATATTGACTGGGGTTATCTTTCTAATTTCAGCAATATCGATGAAGCTACAGACTCTTTTTATGAAGTAATTCATATCGCCATAAATAAATCTAACCCTGAAACATTATCTCCATCAACGTCAAAACCCTCCATGGTTTAATAAGCACCTCTCTCTCCTTATAAATAGAAAATCTAGAGATTACAAAAAGTCATTAAAGTCTCCAACCTTGTTATATCTTTCTAATTACCTTCTAATTCGCAACCAATTTGTTGACCTTAACAATCAACTATACAAAAACTATATTTCAAAATGCAAACTCAATTTTCGCAATGATCCAAGCTCTTTTTACTCTTTTGTAAACTCTAAACGTAAATCCATTTTGGTCATTTTTTCAATCAACCTACTCATCTAATTCATATGATCCCTTCTCTAGCTATGCATATCATTTACCCAACATAAATACCATTTCCCTTTCTAAAATCCACTGTCATGATGTGTTTACGGCTCTTTCTTCAATCATAATCTCATTTTCACCAGGCCCAGACAACGTACCTAGCTGCATCCTCAGAGGGTGTTCCGATCTTCTCACCTTACCTCTTACTATACTATTTAACCTATCCTTGGACCAAACTTTCCTACCTAAATTATAGAATGAATCATACCTTATACCAATTCTTAAAAATGGCTCTAAGGCTTCCATTGAGAAACTCATCACATCGCAGCTGCAACATGCATGCAAGAGCATAATCTCACCTGCACAGCATGGCTTTGTCAAGCTTCGCTCAATAACTAATCTACTTGAATTTTCCTCAATTATCAACCGAGGTTTCCAGTATCGCTTGCAAACTGATGTAATTTATACTGACTTTAGCAAAGCATTTGATTCAGTTAATCATCAGCTCTTGCTACGGAAACTCTCGCTTATTGGTTTCCTACCTTTCAGATCGAACTCAGCGTGTCCTATTTAAATCTACCAAGTCGAAGGTTATCCATGTGTCATCGGGTGTCCCTCAGGGTAGTCATCTAGGACCACTGTTGTTTATACTCTTTGTGAACGATCTTCCTAATGTGATTAGTTATGCCTCTACGCTTATGTATGCTGATGATATGCTATTCCTTCTCGGAACATTTCCTGCATAGGCATCTGCAACTAGACCTTGACGAACTAGACCTTGTGGTGCTCAATTAATCTTCTGTTCCTAAACTACTCTAAATGCAAACTTATGACATTCCATCGCAGTGTGCCGCTTATCATATCTTACTCTCTCGGAAATCACGTCCTTGATCGTGTTTCCACAATCAATGATCTTGGAGTTCTTTTTGATCATAAACTTAAGTTTAATGATCACATTTCTGTGACAGTGAATAAAGCCAGAGGAATGTTAGCCTTTATTAAGCGATGGTCAAAAGAATTTAACGATCCTTTCACCACCAAATCCCTGTATATCACCCTAGTTCGTCCCATCCTCAAATATTGCTCGTGTGTTTGGAGTCCTCAATACTCCTCTCACCAAAATAGTATTGAGTCGGTGCAAAAGCTGTTTCTGTTATTTGCACTAGAAAACTTAAACTATAATAATCGTCTCCCGCCGTACCGTTTCAGGCTTAAATTCTTAAAGTTACCTTAATTGAAGGAGCGCCGAACCTGTGCTGGGGTCATGTTTCTACACATGCTGATCCATGGCATGGTTGACTCTAAACACCTGCTAAGCCAACTATATTTTTCCATCCCTAATAGGAAAACTAGGTCCTTCCGACCCCTATGGTTACCTATTTGCAGAACCAACTACGCTGAACACGACGCCTTTCGCACTAGTATTTGTAAAAACTATAACCTATTATCACATACTCTATCCCCTGAACTCTCTCTCTAGAATACCTCCTAGAATAGTTATATTGTAGTTATATTTATATTTAGCAGATATTTGTTAAACTGTTGTTAAATAAATTAAATATAGGCTTATAAGCCTATTGTCTTGTCTATCGAAACTAATTAAAAATGTCTGATGACCCGAATAACCCCCTACTTGAAGACACGCAATCTTATTCCAGTCTATCAGTTCGGTTTTCGAGAGAAACATATGCTTTCGAAAAACGGGAAAATTGCACTGCAATATTTTTGGATGTCTTTCAGGCTTTTGACAAGACCTGGCTACAAACTCCTGAAGTCGTATCTCTACAACAGAAGCTTTGCTGTGAGATCCAACTCTGACATGTCCGACGACGACGCTAGAAACGCTGGAATTCCCCAAGGTAGCGTACTTGGACTACCGCTGTACGTACTTTATACAGCAGACATACCCACAAGCAGACTACTAACAACTTCTACTTTTGCCGACGACACAGCGATCTTAAGTCGATCCAAATGCAATGTACAAGCACCAACTCAACTCTCTTCTCGCCTAGTGGCCGTGGAGAACTGGTTATCTGATTGGCGAATCAAAATAAACAAACAAAAATGTAAGCATGTAACATTTACACTTAATCGGCCAGACTGCCGATCACCTTAAATGTTGTTTAATTTGAAGTCCACCTTGACCGACGGTTCACCTGACGCAGGCACATCGAAGCCAAAAGAACAAATCTTAAGCTTAAGGCTAGTAATTTCTACTGGCTTATCAACTCTTGGTCACCGTTCTGTCTGAACTACAGGGCCCTACTCTACAACTCCGTACTAAAACCAATTTGGACGTACGGCTTCCAACTATGGGGAGTGCCAGCAGTAGTAACATTGATATTATGCAAAGGGCCCAATCAAAGATACTGAGAACAATCACTGGAGCACCCTGGTGCTCTGCAAATATGCAAAGAGACCTTTTACATCGCATCCGTCAAAGAAGAGCTTGTAAAAAATTTCAACAACAGACACTTTTTTGAAACATGGTTGAAAAACAATATTTCTAAACATTTAAATTTTCTAAAATACCCTTTCTTCACACAGGTACTACCACTTTGAACGGTATACCATGGACAAGATTGCATAATTTATATGCAATCAACTTAAAACTATTTCATTAAAATCTCTCTCTACAGTGTTTCTTTACCACTGTATACCACAGAAAAATGACTTTCGACTATTTGGGACATTTCCCAATTTAAAATTTCCAACGTGGTTGACCAAAAATATTTTGTAATGATTAGAATAAAATAAAACTATCCTTCTTTCACATTGATATTAGCTCTTTGCGCGGCATATCATAAAAAATCTTTCCGTACGATGCTTTCCTTGTTCTTCCTGAAATTTTCAAACGTTTAAAACGTTTCAAAAAGCATTCTTAATTTAATCTACATTAAAAGATCAACGTTTCTTCTTCCTTCACCATGTTGGCCCTTTTGGCAAATTTTTATGAAACCAAAAATGTTTCATAAAAATTGCTGGCAAAAATTTGTGGTGCCAATTCTCCTTAGTTCATATAATTTATGTAAAGTCACTCCCTATGATTTTTAATACTATTTTAAATATAACGAGCTCAATGTTCCCTTATTATCCCTTATCCCTTATTAGGTAACACAATTTTGCACGTTATACCATAGGCAAGTGTAAAGTGAGGACTTGTCGAGTGATCTCATAGTTTTATTAAATAAATTGGTACAATGATATCAATGAACGTTCAAAACTCCTGCGATGTTTTTACTTGATTCCTGCTCGCCAGCTGGTCACTTTCTATATCAGATTACAGTCTCGTCCCAATTTCCATTAGCGTTATTGGCTAACAGATGTTTACGGGCGTTTCCGATAAATTTTTAGCGTCCTCCCGAAAATCGTAGATCATCGTGGGTCATCGTAGGTCATTCTTCTCGTCCACGTCGTTGTAAGCGTCGTATTTTGGAAATTTACGTCAGCGTTTAATTTTCAGAGCAGATAAGTACACAGTAGTAACATTGATATTATGCAAAGGGCCCAATCAAAGATACTGAGAACAATCACTGGAGCACCCTGGTGCTCTGCAAATATGCAAAGAGACCTTTTACATCGCATCCGTCAAAGAAGAGCTTGTAAAAAATTTCAACAACAGACACTTTTTTGAAACATGGTTGAAAAACAATATTTCTAAACATTTAAATTTTCTAAAATACCCTTTCTTCACACAGGTACTACCACTTTGAACGGTATACCATGGACAAGATTGCATAATTTATATGCAATCAACTTAAAACTATTTCATTAAAATCTCTCTCTACAGTGTTTCTTTACCACTGTATACCACAGAAAAATGACTTTCGACTATTTGGGACATTTCCCAATTTAAAATTTCCAACGTGGTTGACCAAAAATATTTTGTAATGATTAGAATAAAATAAAACTATCCTTCTTTCACATTGATATTAGCTCTTTGCGCGGCATATCATAAAAAATCTTTCCGTACGATGCTTTCCTTGTTCTTCCTGAAATTTTCAAACGTTTAAAACGTTTCAAAAAGCATTCTTAATTTAATCTACATTAAAAGATCAACGTTTCTTCTTCCTTCACCATGTTGGCCCTTTTGGCAAATTTTTATGAAACCAAAAATGTTTCATAAAAATTGCTGGCAAAAATTTGTGGTGCCAATTCTCCTTAGTTCATATAATTTATGTAAAGTCACTCCCTATGATTTTTAATACTATTTTAAATATAACGAGCTCAATGTTCCCTTATTATCCCTTATCCCTTATTAGGTAACACAATTTTGCACGTTATACCATAGGCAAGTGTAAAGTGAGGACTTGTCGAGTGATCTCATAGTTTTATTAAATAAATTGGTACAATGATATCAATGAACGTTCAAAACTCCTGCGATGTTTTTACTTGATTCCTGCTCGCCAGCTGGTCACTTTCTATATCAGATTACAGTCTCGTCCCAATTTCCATTAGCGTTATTGGCTAACAGATGTTTACGGGCGTTTCCGATAAATTTTTAGCGTCCTCCCGAAAATCGTAGATCATCGTGGGTCATCGTAGGTCATTCTTCTCGTCCACGTCGTTGTAAGCGTCGTATTTTGGAAATTTACGTCAGCGTTTAATTTTCAGAGCAGATAAGTACACAGTCTTAGGTATAGTGCCTCTGCTTTCATTGTGCATGGGGAATATCTTCTATCACATATCTGTCATTGGGAATACCTTGTTGACAATAAAAGGTCCTTTATAACGGCGCTCCAATTTTCGTGAAGTACCCGTGCTGCTCGGCTCGTCGGCAATCAACACAAGATCTCAAAGCTAATAATGGTTGGCTTAGAGTGGATCGCATCATATCGCTTCTTTGCTGAGGCCATATTACCGTTAACCGTAGTTTCAGCATCTACTCGGTGCTTCTCTATCTTGGTGTTTTTTAGCACACCTTCTGGCTCGTATTCATTTATAAGTGGAAATTAGGAGCATTTAGTAGAACTATTTAATTATGCTCCGCTGGCATTAGCATTCCGTCCGATTGATTTTCATTTTAACTGGAAGGAAGCAACATTGACAAAATAATTCTGTTCGTACGTTCCGCATGACCGTTGGCTCTAAGTGTCCTCACAGCATTAAGAATATGTTTTAGTTTGTTTAACTTGCATTTTTTCCAAACCTTTCGAGGTAAAGGCGGGTACTTCCAGCTGGAAATCTACATCTCCACCTCAAAGGAGTCTTCAAAAGACGCTCGATTTTATATATCGACTTGGTACGTTAATATACCAGCTGGATGTACAATCTTAAAGTCATATCCTTAAACGGCAAACCACAATCTAGCTATAGGCTATAGCTTGTTTTTCCATTAACGCTTTCAAGGCATTTTAATCGGGGACGACTTAAATCTTCTTTCAATAGATATAACTGCTCCAAGAACCCGAAAACAGACAAATCTCCCAGCACATAACTGTGATATTCTCGACATAAATATTCAATTGGCTTTAATATACAAACGTCGTTCTGCATCAGTACTTAGCGGCAAAACCCACAGCACTGGCATCTTTATGTAGTTATTGTTCGATAAGTAGTGATAACACTTTCCAAAAACGCGACTTCTTTAAATTTCTGCCATTTAAATGACCCAATGGCACAAGCAAGGGCTCTGATAATATGGCATATCCGACAACAAATTTCCGAAAGTATCCTGTAAGACTCAAAAACTCTCGTACTTCGGCTACATTTCTCGATGTTCGTGGTTGATTTCTTCCAGACTAATTCCTTCGGCGAGTATTGTTGACCTAAAAATGTAATTGATTGCGAATTCAACTTAAATTTGAGGCTCAGGATTTATCCGCACTCTCGCAATTCGTTAAGAATTCTACCATCTAAATAGATGTGGTCTATTTGGTGTAGAATGTAGACCTTTCTGCACTCGCTTCAGAAATTCAGCAATAAGCGTATTGAAATTGTCTGGTATATTATTTAGCCCAAACGGAAATCGTTTAATCTCAAATAATCCATCTATGCTGATAAAAGCAGTAAGCTTTCCTCAAATCAGCTTGTATTTTATTCAGATAGAAGCCACCATTGCCATCCAACGAATTGCAGTACCTTAAACATTTTTCCTCATAAAGACGCTCTTCGATATTAGGTAGTGGAAAATTCTCCTTCTTCATCAGCTTGCTCAGGCGGCGATAATCGACACACAATTCATCAATACAATTCGGCTTCTTGGCTGGATAATATACTGCTCCAATAGTTCGTCTAACACTTTCACTTTGTATGTTTCTGTGCGCACTACAACTTTTGCTTATTGCTTATCTAGAAACAAACTGGCGTTTTTTTAAACAACGAAAACAATTATACATTTAAATAATTTCCGATTTCTTGTGGTGAGCTCGTTTGGTGCTAGTAATGCAGTATTTGTTTCAATTTACTATTATTTCAATTTACATATGATTTTTAGTCTTAAGCTGATATCCGAATAAAGAAGTTCAATAAAAACCTTCGTTAAATAATTCTTCTCGGCGTTGTCCTTAGTCAACTGACGGGACATTTATTCGACTCAATAAAAAAATATTACAACTATTTTACTGGCGCAGCCGGTAGGATACAAAAAGTATCCGAAAAAAGAACCTTCGAGTGGAAAATAGGTTAAATTTTATAATCCAGTGCTCGAAACATTTCCCAAAATAAATTCGTGAAAACTCTTCAACTTGGATTATAATTCCAATTCGGTAATAAAATAAAAATATAAAAAGTGGAAGTGAAATACGAACACACAAACATTAAGTCTAAAGGCAACTAACTGTTAAAACCAACATATAAAATTATAAGAAAGTGAAGTTAAACAAATTTAATACTTTAATAAAAAAAAATAGAAAAAAAGAACAATAAATTTGCAATAAATAAAGCAATTTAATAATACAACATCAAAATTAAAAATGTACAATAAAAAAAAGTGTAAGTGAAACTAAAAAACTACAAAAAACACATTAAATCCAAAACAAAAATAAAACATTAAAGAAGAAAAAACATTAAATCCAAAACAACAAAAAAAATAAAACACAAAATTTAAAATTATACAATAAAAATGTCACAACCAATTATTGCCGCACCCCAAATCATTGCGCTGAGCGACAACAACCTTGCCGAAGCCCGTCGGCAGCTTAAAGACATTATGCCATTCAAGGGTGATCCAGAAACCCTTCACACCTTCGTCAGCAGAGTGGAGTACGTAATTTCGTTCTACCAAACCAATGATGTCCGACAACAGAGGATTCTATTGGAAGCCATTGAAAGGAACTTGGACGGACAGGTTACACGATCTTTGGGACTTCCGAACATCGAAGATTGGCCTACCCTTAAATTAAGACTCATCGCGGAATTTAAAACCCAAACACAAAACTACAAACTTCTTGAGTGCCATTTGGCCTTAGGAATACACCCGCTTCTTTTCAAAGGTGCATGAATTAACAAACACTGTTTAGTGTATCTGGATGATATTATAATTTTTTCAATCTCCCTTACAGAACATTTGAATTCAATACAATTAGTTTTTTCAAAGCTTGCAGTAGCAAATTTAAAATTGCAACTAGACAAATGTGAGTTCTTAAAAAAAGAAGCTAACTTTCTTGGTCACATAGTAACTCCTGATGGAATCAAATCAAATCCTATTAAAGTTGAAGTCATAGTTTCATACCCAATTCCGACAAAAGTAAAAGAGATTAGAGCTTTCCTCGGATTAACAGGTTATTATCGCAAATTTATTCCAAATTACGCAGACATAGCAAAACCCATGACCAGCTGCTTAAATAAAAAGAGCAAAGATAGATACGCAAAAACTTGAGTACATAGAGGCTTTCGAAAGTCTTTGATAATTCGAGACCCAATTTTACAATTACCTGATTTGGAAAAGACATTTGTTTTAACCACAGACGCAAGTAACTGGGCCCTCGGGGCTGTCATTTCTCAAAACGGTCATCCTATATCTTTTATTAGTAGAACCCTTAACGAACACGAATTAAATTAGAGTGCTATCGAAAAAGAATTACTCGCCATAGTTTGGGCCACAAAAACTTTTCGACATTATTTACTAGGGCGACAAAATCTCATTGCTACTGACCATCAACCTCTTAGATGGCTTCATAACTTAAAAGAACCGAATACTAAGTTAGAAAGATGGAGAGTTAGATTGAACGAATACCAATTTAAAATCGATTATATTAAAGGGAAGGATAATTCAGTTGCCGATGCAATAAGAAGAATAAGAATTAAAATTGAAGAAAATCATCATAGTGAAGTTACTCAACGTAATGAAGAAGAAGACAATAGAAACATTATTCATTTAACAGAAAAACCAATAAATTATTTCAAAAACAAATAATCTTTATTAAATCCGATAAAAATAAAGTAGAGCATTCAATAATATTCGGTAACTCCATTATGTACCACAATTCAATATGATGTAATGACACTCGTAAAGGCCAAACAAATTTTACTCGATCACTTTATCCATAGAAACATTACCATTTATATTGAGAGCGATGTAGATTTTGAAATTATTCAAAGAGCACACATAGAAATTATTAATACCACCTACACAAAAGTAATTCGCAGTCTTTTCCTATTCCTAAGAACGTTGGTTCATACGCCGAATTCAAAGAAATCATACTTCTATCACATGAAAAACTTTTACACTCTGGTATACAGAAAATGCCAAAATTATTTAAAGAAAATCACTTCTTTCCAAATAAGCTTTGTCTTCTATGTAAATCCCTTTCTGCCCAATATAAACTTTAGTCTAATATGGAAAATTCTAAAAAATGGTTTTCAACCAATCTCTTAAAACTTAATAGGTCAAAAGCTAACGTCTTTTTATCATTCGTGCCCTAACCAGGCCACATACTTTCTGTATTGGATTTCCTTAGAAAGATTAACTCAGGCTAACTCTAGGTGTCCTTTTAAATATTAAACGAAAATGTGCCGACCATATTTCCACGATAGTTAATAAATTCTAGGCTTTGCTTAGTTTCATTAAAAGATGGTCTAAGGAATTCTAGCCCATTATATAAGTAAAGTTTATATAGATCCGTCCGATACTGAAGTTCGGGTCATGCGTCAGTTGATGAACTCCAATCAATTGAAAGAACTTCTTGATGTTCGCTCTAAGGGGACTCAACTGGAATGCCAACTTCGCCTCCCTTCTCATATTAGCACACTCCTACTAATCAATTTACCGTCTCTAACAACCCGTAGAGACATGCTGCGTGTCCTTTTTCTACTTTAGTGTCGCCTGTCAAAACTTAATGGGAAACTGTGCGCTTATAATGGCATCATGTCCCAACATATGATCCTCTTTCAAATGACCGTCCTCAGGTTAGTATATCCTGGCTGAAATGACTTCCTCTACAACAATTTCTTTATTAAAGATACATGAACCTCAACAAAAACCTATAATCTTTATAGAGCACAAATACCGATAAGTGTTTATTTCTTAGGTAACTGACTTTCGCATGATACCAATGAAAATATTATAGCGTTTCGAATTGATGCACTCCTAGTGACTTCTAGTGAAAACATTGTCGTGATTGGAATATCCTAAACGTAGTTTTCATTGGGTGAATGGGTACAGCGCGAAATCTGTTCCTTGCTTGGTCATGAGTTTGCAAAGTATCCCAATGTTCCACACTTAAAACATGTCTTCACTTCCTCTGATTTTTTTGGCTTTACATTGTGATCTCTTAGCTGCTTTATTGAAGAAAAATATTATGATGAAATTATCTTTTGCAGTTTTCAGAGCTGTAGCCCGCCGCGAACATATCTTATTCCTCTCGTTTCGCTCTTTCATCTCGTTTTGCAGTTTCGAAATTGCCGCTGCTTGTGACGTCGGCGATTCCTCATGTTGGATTATGATTCCTGCCGCTTGTGGCACCTTCACGTCTTACCTTTTCTACAATTCTACAAGTCGGTTTACTATCAATGCCCTAAGTTCGACTAGTGTTAAGTTTCTCTGCTTTAAAACCCCTTAACAGATCCACCATAAGCATCGTAGTCTTGAGCATTTTTTCTCGATCTTTTTGCACACGTTTTTTTTTGGAAAATGCGAGTTTTGTCATATATACACTATATACTATCTGTATATTCTTAACTTTGCTTTTCTAATAACTTTGCCTATGACCTCCATATACACACAATCCCTTTGTGTATACATAGTTTCTGGTTGTCTTTGAATCTGTCTCCACGTATTAGTACTAGTAACCACTGGAACGATTCTCCGTTTTTATTTATATTTTTTGAGTACTTTCGCTTTTTGCATCACCAATCCATATCAAATTAAAAGGCTTGTCAGGAGTTCAGGTCTTCAGTCCTTATGTTAAAGTTCCCTTTTCTGGACGTCGTAAGGAGATCGAAGTATGCCAAGTATGTTAACAAGTAAATGTAACCGTCATGAAGAAATTACCGTGCACGATCTAAATGCTGAACCCAAAATGATTTTATGGATTGTTCGACGAGCTCAGCTGTGGGACGATATAAAGTCGTTGCACGCCAATGGTATCGTGTCGTTGCCCACCTCACAGGATTGTTTGTCACCGTTTTTAGACCTGTTTGTGTTGCTTTGAGTAGACTCCATCATCTTGTCAAATTGTCCTATCGGTAATAATCTTTTAAATTTTATCATCATCTTAAACCTGCCGCATCTCTCGAATTTTGCACTATTATATCAAAACAATAAAATTTGTTTTGTATTATATTTATTAAGGCAACCGGGGTCTCCAGCGACCTCTTTGTAGCCTTGCTAGCTATTATTTCAGCCCAAAGGGCGTGCCTAGACACTTGCCAAGCTTAATAAGTTTTTTTTAAATTAATGTAACTGAAGTTTTTTTAGCACGCTACAAAAATACAAATAATTGCTTAAAATGATCAATAATTATAACCAACTATATCAATTTTAATGTAGACATCAGTCACCGACTATCTCTCTTCGAGTGCGAACGTCTGTGACTTTCTAATTGTGAGTGCTTTTTTCTTCTTCTTTTTTTCTGATTTTTTTCTTTTTTTCAACGCAACGTGCAAATCATTCTATATCCATAAATTTGTTAACCATGGCCCCCAGGCCACCCAATTTAGGGGATAATCGCTTTGCCAGCCTCAGCGTTAGCCCCAAAGCTAAGAAAAAAAGAACCTTTCAGAAATTACCAGTTGATTTCCCAGACCTCCCTGAAACACAGTGCAAGAATCCGAGATTTTTAGTTGTCTCATCAAAAAACTCTCCGAAAACCATATCCGACTTTAACTGCTTTGCCGTCCATAGAGCCCTTAAGTATATCAGCAAAGACATCATATCCATCTCTAATCTTCGCGATGGTAACCTTCTCATGCTGGTCAACTCCAAGGAAGTAAGTGACAAATTTATCAAAGTAACCTCTTTACCCGGCCTATGCGAAATCGAGTGCAAGCTCCACAACACTCTTAACTTTGTCAAAGGCACCATTTACGCACCTTGTCTTATTAACATTCCAGAAAACGAAATTGTTGAGGAACTAAAATCTCAAAATGTACACAGCGTCTTCAAATTCACCAAAATGATCGACGGCACCCCCATACCATTTGGAAAAATTCTCGTAACGTTTGACCGTTTCACTCTTCCCAGTAAACTAACGGTTTCCTGGCACACAGTCAAGGTTACAGAATATATACCCAACCCGATGAGATGTAAGTCTTGTCAATTATTGGGCCACACATCAAAACACTGCAAGAACTCACCCGCCTGTGTATCATGCAATCTCACCCCCACCTTCCCGTGCCGTGCACTCGCATTTTCTGTGCAAACTGTACCGGCGAACACCCAGCCTCCTCACCCGAATGCCCACAATATCAAATACAAAAACAACTTCTTCAAATCAAAACAAGCAAAAATGCAGTTTCCGTGAAGCTCGCACGATCCTAAAACAACAACAAAACACAACAACTAACTCCACGCTTACCTACTCGACCGTCGTAAAACAAAACCCAGCACCCGCTGTTATTATCAAAAAACCCCGAAACCCAGACACGATTACAAACACCGACCTGCCCACCAGCTCGACAAAAGCACCAACTCCCCTTTCACCAACATATCCCACTTCTCGTGCCAACTCTTTGAATCTCGAAAAGAATCTTACTTCCTCACCAAGCACCTCTGCCAAAACTGATTTCTCTCACTTAAGCCCAACAAGTGAACTGAATACATGTATGGAACAATCTCGCTCCCTTAGGTCGGAAGCAAATGCTCTAATCAGACAAAACTACAACGACGACAATACAACAATGACTTCAAGATCCAACTCAAACGAATCCATTAATTCACACACCTCAAACCTACAAACAATAATCAACACAACAGACTCAGATAACACTATGGATGATTCCGACTCTTAGTCCTGATCCTCTCACCCTTACTTTCTTATGCACAAACTCATACACACACACCACAAATTAATAATAATCCAATAAAATTCAATCATGACAATTACTATATTACAATGGAACATCCACGGTATTTTTAATAATTACAACGAACTGACACTACTTATAAAAGACCACGCACCCGACATTGTATTTTTGCAGGAAACCAACCTTCCATGTAATTCCACAAATTTTATTTGCCCCAAAGAATATACTGGTTATTTCTACAATTTTTCTTATAACACCTCAGCCAAACAAGGCATTGGTGTACTTATTAAAAGGAATGTCCCACATACATACAGTAACATTAACTCCAGCATACTCTGCTCCGCATTGCAGCTTAATTTTGAACAAGTTATTAATATTGTTAATGCGTACATCCCACCAAGTCAAACCTTTTCATCCTCTGACATATCAGAAATCCTACACAATCTTAGTGGATCCACAATACTCCTGGGTGACCTAAACTCATGGAGTCCTTTATGGGGTTCGCCGCGCACAAACACAAGGGGTAAAAAAATTGAAAGCGTAATTCTTGAAAACAGCCTAATTGTTCTAAACGACGGTTCCCCGACTCACCTTTCAACTCACAACACTTTCACTCACATCGATATCTCACTGATATCTCCACAGATAGCCCATATGTGCAGCTGGTCTATATCAGATAATCTCCATGGAAGTAACCACTTCCCCATAATCATCCACATAAACACACCTACCCGTCCCGATAATACTTTACCCCTGCCTAAATACAAGACAGACCTAGCAAACTGGAAACGCTTTAATGAATCTTGCGAAAAATCAGCAGCATATTGGACTGACGGTTGCATAAATCAGCAAGTCGCACAAATGACGAAAGTCATACGAGCAGCTGCAAACTGCAGCATTCCCCAAACGAAAAGAGTGATCCACAAAGCCAAAGTGCCATGGTGGAACGCTAACCTTCATCAGCTTAGGGACCAAAAGCAAAGCTTGTTCTCGTCCTACAAAGCCAATATGAATGATACAAACCTCATCAGCTATAAAAAAGCAAACGCCATTTTCAAAAAAGCCGTACTTTCGGCCAAGCGTAACTCCCTTGAAAAATTTACTTCCAAAATCTCCCCAGTATCCTCCACAAAAAAAGTATGGTCCGATATAAAACGCCTAGCCGGCATCCCTCCCACACCGTTCAAATATATCAAATCCAACTCAGGCACTCTAACTGGATCATTTAATATCGCCGAAGAGTTTGCCTTATCTTGGTCTGAATACTCTTCTGACCAAAATTTTCCAACAGAATATATACGGAAAAAAATCGGTATCTTTCAGAGCCCTATCTCATCGACTCAATTTCCCCATCGGCTACATGCTTAGATTCCAAATTCACATTGCTTGAAATAGAAAATGCAGTAACAAGGGCAAAAGGAAAAAGCCCTGGGGCCGACAGAGTATCATACCCCATGCTCAAAAACCTATCTCCCCACCTAAAAACAAAACTTTTGGACATCTTTAATCAAATACTGAACACTGGAAAATACCCACATACATGGAGATCGGCTACCATTATCCCTATCCCAAAACCTAACAAACCGCCTTCCGATATTAACAGCTACCGTCCAATTTCCCTGTTATCCTGTCTAGGAAAAACACTAGAAAAAATAATAGCACAAAGACTTATCTGGTTCATTAAACGCCACAACCTAATTTCCCATAATCAAGTTGCTTTCAAAAGAAACCATAGCACGATGGACGCGTTATTGCGTATCCAACACTTCGCGTCGAACGCTCTTTCGACCAAAAATCATGTCTCTATCTTGGCGACGGATTTTGAAAAAGCCTACGATCGCGTGGGGATTCATGCCGTACTTTGCAGACTCGAGCGTTGGGGCATTGGTCCAAGGCTTTATAACTTAATTAAAGCCTTCATGACCAATCGGTCCTTCAGGGTTCGAATAAACAATGTCACATCGAACTCCCACATTTTACACAACGCAGGGTTCGCCACTTTCTGTAGTTTTATTTATAATAGCAATTGAAGATATAAATGACATTGTAACCCGGCATAAAGAAATCTACATCTCACTATACGCAGACGACGCCATCATCTTTACAAAAATAAAAAATATTAACACAGTCCGAGCAAAATTTTTAGAAATATTGCAAGAAATTAACTTGTGGGGAGCAACCTCTGGGACCTCTCTTGCCATTGAAAAATGCCAACTATTACATATTTGTCGGAAACAACGTTGCAACCTTTCCGACATTGACTTTAACAGCCGCACAATAAAATATGTAAACTTTTTAAAAATCTTGGGAATAACCTTCGACTCCAAACTACTTTTCCAACAGCACTGTCAGACTCTAAGAAAACAACTAGAAACTAGATTTAACATTATTAAATTCCTATCATCAAAATACTCCTACATACATATTAAGACTCTCATAGATATTACGCGCACATTAATCTTATCTAAAATTGACTACGGTCTGCCAATCTTCGGTTGTGGCGCTAAAACTCACTTAAAAAAGCTACAAGCCCCATACCACGGAGCGGTCCGTCGCGCCATTCACGCATTTCCCACATCTCCAGTAGCGTGCACATTGGCAGAATCCGGTCTTCCGAGTATTCAATCACGAGTAGAAGAAACCACATTAATGCTTATCCCGAAGCTGTACACCACGTCCAATTGCATGCTAACCAAAGACTTCGGAGCCATTTTTAAACAAAAGCGGAATTTTAAGTGCATATCCACTCTAAGACGTTGCGCCAACTACATCAAGCTACTTGACCTTCCCCTCCCTAAGCCCAGGAGATCCTTCAAATCGCCAGCACATTGGAGTTCCAAACAGCCTAACATAAACCTACAAATCTACAATGCTGCCAAAAACGATACATGCTGCTTAGAATACCAAAAACGTTTTTTGAGCGCACAAGAAGACCTTGGTGAGAAAAACTGGATTTACACTGATGGTTCCAAAGTCACCGACGCAACCACGTTTGCGGTTGTTGACTGCAACCGTAAAATAATCGCCGGAGGTAGGCTCCCGTCATACAACTCCATATTCACAGCCGAAGCTTTCGCCATTCTCAAAGGATGCCAATTCGCCTGCAAAAACGCTGGTAAATCTGTTATCTGCACAGACAGTCTCTCCTCACTTTCCGCTATACGCAACTGGAATCATAATGACCCCACAATACAAGAAGTTAGGCACATCCTAAGTTGTCATCCCACAAAAATCACCTTACTCTGGGTTCCCAGTCATAAAGGAATCTATGGAAATGAACTCGCTGACAAAGCCGCCCAAGAGATGAGACGTACACCATCAATCCTTTTCACTCCGTTTAACTGCAAGGATATCCAAAGTCGAATTCAGTTATATCTCAAAGAAAAGAGACTATCCGAATGGGCACTCTTCATGCACAGGTATCACATTATTAACCCAAATTGCATCAGTTTCAAGCCACCAACGAACGTACATAAACCTTCATCCGCCTACGCATCGGGCACACCCAATCCACACACCAACACTTACTGAAGAGAACGGCGCGACCAACATGCCATCTATGCGGGGACGAGCTCACCGTGGACCATATTCTCGACGCCTGCAGTCGATTGCACTCAATCAGATCTCAATTATTTGGTACACATAGTCTTTCGAATTATTTAAGTTACCCATCTTGTGTAAATATCTCAAAAATCTACAAATTTGTCCAAAAAGCTCAGTTTATTATATAAGGAAATAACACTTAAGTCTCGAGTCGAAGGCCCCCGTCGCTAGTACTCATTAAGTTTATTAGGTTTAGTATTGTATACTAGATTTAATTTTGTTAAATAAATAAATAATAATGTAGACATTGCTGTTGCTTGTTAGATACGCTTCTACGATTAAAATGATCTCAATTTCAATCTATTGTAGAACCTGCG
Source organism: Drosophila ercepeae (assembly GCA_018150545.1). Classification (NCBI taxonomy): domain Eukaryota; kingdom Metazoa; phylum Arthropoda; class Insecta; order Diptera; family Drosophilidae; genus Drosophila; species Drosophila ercepeae. Next base: position 21,879,840 of record JAECWL010000161.1, on the reverse strand, counting down.
AAGCTCTAGCTTGTGCTGGGAAACTGCATTAATTTCATAAATTTCAAGAGGCTTTGTTGCAGACAGGCGATCAGTGATTTTCTTTCAGTTGCAGTTTTTAAAACGTAAGTTCCTAGAACTATTGAATCGCTGTTTATTTCCGGTGCTGGCACTGTTGAATATGATTGGAGCCATACCTGGATATCGAAGAGTGCTAGCGAATGACACTCTTGGTGTTGTGGCAGAGTTTATGACGTTTCGAGCTGAGAAGAATAATAACATTTTGACGACTATCGGGCAAAGTCGATATCCAAGAGTTTTCACCCTTAATTCAAATAAATCAAAAATCAAACTAAATATAATTCTATTTTTAAAGCTTGCAAAGCCAACTCGCAGCGGCCATGCACATTCAGTACATCGCCTGACCCGTGGTCAGATAAAAGTATACAAATCTTCGACTGTATATTATAACTATCACAGACCTTTGTCAACAATATTTGTTTTAGTTGGTTTTGGGAAAATGTAGCTGAATGATTCGAATGAATGAAAATGAAGGTGCCGACTCGTCTGTTACACTAGCTGCTTGATAGGTCGCGTTTCTTTTTGTTATGATGATAACCCCGTCGTCGATGTTTGTTAACTTTTCAAGGTGGCTGGTGCGAGTGTTACACCAGCGGTGTGCTGGTTATCGCTGTTTGTTAGTTTTTTGTTGTCTACGAAATGTTGTTGTGAGGGCGGCGATACAGTTTCCATTCCGATTGAAATCGATTCGCATTATCTGATTCTCGCAGTCCGTTACGTTGTTTTTTTGGCAAAATAAGGAATGTATATAAGTTAAGAATATTTGTACATACTATGTTAGGCTAAGGGTATTTTATTACTTTATAATTACTATATTATTTTTTAATAGGCCTTAACTTGTGCTAATAATATTGGTAAAATGTTCATTATTTGTATACCTTGTTACTTATGAGACTAACTTTTCAAATTGCTAAGTTTGTCAACCAAATTAAGGCTTCGAGTTCGGTAAATAGTTATCTTAATTTTTTAGAGTAAATTTTCTATAAATATTCGGTATTATTTTTTTTGTTCCTAATTTACTGCACTTGCCAGTTAATTTGTTGGTTTTGAATCTTTGTTTTGATATATATTTGGAATACCTATTGAAGTTACCTCAAATTGTTTTTATGGACCCCCCTCCCTTTTATTAAGACTGTGGTCCCCAAGTCTGTCTCTACTATTTCCTCTGTGCATAAGGCTGTTCTTTTATTTATTATGCTTCTATTTAATTTAACGAGGACCTTATCTCCCGCATGGAAATTTCTGGTTTGTCTAGTCTTGTTCAACCTTTTTAGCTGGGTGTTTTGTGCATTTACGATTTTATTCTCAATTTCGATTGATGGATAATGTCTATAGCTCGTTTATTAGTGTCTGAGTGGATAGTGCTACAAGTATTGTATTCTATGGATGCGTGGAGTATTAATTCTACTGTGTCTTCAATCTTTCTTTCGGCTTTCAGATACCGGGCGATCTCCACCAGGGTCCTGTGGAATCTCTCTACCTGTCCGTACGAAGTACTGTGAAGTGGTAATCAAAAGTGCTTTGAATTTTTGAGGTTTTTCCTCGGTGTGTCGGCCAAAATTACTTGTGAACATATATCGTTCGTGGTTAGCATCGACTTCCTCGGCTAGTGCTTAGGGAAGATCGGAGGGCCTTGAGAAAAAGAGAACGTCGCTAAAGACTTTCTGGTCCCGAAATGAATACCCGTAGGGCATATGCTTTGTTCGGAGAAGCAGGTACGGTGTTGTCGTAAGACACTATTGTCTTATTGATCAGAAGAGTCAGCCTCTTCCCCACTACATAATAGTACTGCAGTAGAGTCTCCTAAACGAAGAGCTAACATCTCCTGCTTTTTAAGGTAGACTGGTCGTTTGTCCGCAAGTCTGAAATCGGTTAATTAAGAGGAGTATAAGTTAAGATGAAAGGATCATATAGGCTGAACCTTTAATTTTATTTCTTATTCCTAAATCTGGATAGTGTTTTAAGCTACCTTCAAATCTCTCGTAAAATTGATATGCGATATGCGCCGCTTTCCTTCATGAGACGTATATTTCGTTCCTACCCTCGAAGTCTGGTAGCGACTTTATAACATCCAAGGTCTCGCTGTAGCTTATGCCTTATCTAATTTTGGCATCTTCACATGTCTCTACATTGGATGTGCCGATATTTACACTACTAATACTTTCTCTAATATATTGCATTTAAAAAAAAAAAAAGTTCAAACTAATTTTTTTTTGTATTTATTCAAAAAAATTTCAAATAATAATGAGCAATCTATTTGCATGTGTTTGTTAGTTAGTTTGACGGACTATTTCATGTTATTTATTTTTATTGTTTATTTAATTTTTGTTTTTTATTTATAGTTATATTAATTCGCGCCCGGCTATTCATTTTATTTTTATACCCTTGAAAAAGGGTATTATAATTTTGTCCAGAAATGTGTAACGCATTAAAGGAAGCATCTCCGACCCTACAAAGTATATATATTCTTGATCAGCATCAACAGCCGAGTCGATACAGCCATGTCCGTCTGTCCGTCTGTTTCTATGCAAAAAATAGACAGTAGTTTTAAAGCTAGCGTTTTGAAATTTTTACCAGATCATTATTTTTGTTAATTACTCTATTCAAGTTTAAGAATCGCTCGGATCGGACCACTATATCATATAGCTGCCATACAAACGACCGATATGAAAACAAGTCTTTGTATGGAAAACTTTTTTGTTTTCCAATCTATTGCAACCGAATTCAACATTTATTCATTTCACGTAGCCATACATAATTTTTGAAAGTTTGTTCCGGATCGGATCTCTATATCATACCACTATATCATATAGCTGCCATACAAACGACCGATATGAAAACAAGTCTTTGTATGGAAAACTTTTTTGTTTTCTAAGCTATTGCAACCGAATTCAACATCTATTCATTTAATATAGCCATACATAATTTGTGAAAGTTTGATCCTGATCGGATCACTATATCATATAGCTGCTATACAAACGACCGATATGAAAACAAGTCTTTGTATGGAAAACTTTTTTGTTTTCAAGGGTATACCATCTTCGGCAAGCCGAAGATAACTTTTCTCACTTGTTTTAATTAGAAAGTTTTTGTTGCGGCATGTCGAGGGTCTTACGGGCACGGCAGGTTTTTTGCCGCCAATTAATTGAGTTTGTTTATATTTCAGTGATTTCTTTTGATGATTTAATTGATATTTTATTATCTGATCAGCGAAGGAATACTTATTCGATGCTACAATAACAGTTTAAGAGAAACGCGAGTTGTTTTAATAAATCGCCGTTGGTAGGACTTCTCGGGACCGTGACCGGTCCCGAGCGTAAGTACAAAATTACTTATAAAGAAAACTATCCCTTTGCCGAATAGGTGCGGACTCGACGCTTCGTCCGTTGTTGCCGACCACACCTGCACCTGCATAAGTCGCGGAGCATTGACCTCAGCCGCGGGGCTGTTTTTGATCTTGAGTGCCTGTGTTAATTACAGTATGATTAATTACAATATGAAGTAATTGTATTATATAGAGACGGCTCTTGGGTTTTTTTTGGTGGGCTGGAGAATCTTTGCTCTTCAGTCGTCCCTGACTGCATACTCGCGTAAGCGATTTCGCGAAAGAAATTTTCGCAGCGAGCTTTGTTTGGTGTTTACTTTTTTTTATCTGAATTTCATCGTTGACCAGATTTATATGGTCTCTGTGGATACTTTCGCTGTGTAGGTACCAAGGTGCCCCAGTGATAGTTCGCAGAATCGTTGAGCTCGCTGTATAACTTGGTTTTGTTTGTTTGTATGAGTTGGTTTTCGAGGCGTTTCCCCATAGTTCACAGCCGTATGTCCAGATGGGTTTCAGCACGGTATTGTAGGGGAGTATTTTGTATTCCAGACTAAGGGGAGAGTTGCAATTTATAAGCCAGTGAAGATTGGCTGCTTTAAGCTTCAAACAACAAATACACTTTCAAAAAATGATATGCAACAGAAAAATCCTAAACCACGAGCATAAATCCGTAGTATTTACAGATTTAATGGATATTTCAGGGTTTAAAATGCATTATATAATAAAATAATTGTAAAATACATAAAATACCCAATTATAACTGATCGCTGTGAGTTTTATTACTTCAGATCCATTTCACAAGACAATGGCAAATTGTTAATAAGTAATAAAGTCGCCAAATGCCCTTTAACTACTATGAAGTGACTAATTTTAAATAAGAACTTTTTAAAAATTATTGTATTTTAAGTAAGAATGCAAAATGTTTGACTCGATTATTAATTAGAAAAAAATCAACCACTATCATATTTAGAGCAAAAAATAAATATTACCGATAATGGAAATTCTGTTAAAGAACACATTTTAGCCGATTTGACTAATTGCATTCTATCTCAGCAGACTCAAATGAAAACAAGGGGTAGTTATCCTGACCGTAAATACAGTTTCCTCACCATCCTTATCAAAAACTTTTAGCTGAAGATGAGTTGCTCATCCTCAATCATTCTAATTACGTTTTTAACGGCGGGTCTCACGCTCAGTTTATAAAAGCTACAGAAGCGTTTTTCGCGGACTTTAATTAAAGCGCGATCCTCCCAATATAAACAATAGAACAAATAAGCTCGGTCCACCTAAAGTCAACGTTGATATCCGGCTAGATAAATTCTGACAAGCAATCAATTTATTGCACTTGTAAATACTTCCAAAAATTTCATCATTCATTTATGGCTCCCATAAGATCAAAAAATCTCTTTTCCAAAAATAAGGATAATCTCTCTTAAACCGAGGTTTGATTATTAATAAACTCTATTAAGCATTGAGTCCGGAACCTAGAGAAAAGCGAGTTAAACGTCAGAGGGGGACACTTTGGTATAAACTTGAAATAAAATCAAAGCCTCCATCTATTATTTACACAAGGGAACCGTCTGCTAAAAAAAACGATTGGTAGTGAAACACGAATTTTTTTTCTATGTAATATTTTGAATTTTAATTAGATAAACTAAAACAAAGTACAATATAAGAGAATAATTTTTAACATAGCAGGAATTTATATTAAATGTATTTAAAATGTTTTCTACAAAGTCTTAATAGAAAAAACAATAAGGTATAAATTATAACTTGATATCGTTTGTGCTTACCAACAAATAATATCATATGACTTGTGCAGTGTAAATTGGGTATAAATTTATAAAATATTTTAAATGTTGGTCACCCTGTAAAAAATATACCATAATTGACCAAATAAGTAAATACCCAAATTTTAGGTGATGACATACATATGCAAGTCGGCCATATTTTCTTAACAGCTTAGAAATATATATAAAAGGAATGTATTGCGAATAATTTGTAAGTAAGTTTATCAATATGTTTACTACAAAACGGAAATCTAATAAAACTTTTGTTGTGTTTTGACTTATCATAAAGTAGAAATTGTGTGTATTCGTTATTGCACATTAAATATTTTCAACTAAATTATAACAATAGTGTCATTAATGGGCTCATAAACAAAAATTTTATTTTATTCCTTAACTATTTTTTTAAAGTTTTTTATAGTTATTAATATGTGATTATTTTAAAAATTAATACATAGTTAAACATATTTTTTAAATTTATGTGCATTTAAGAAACTTAAAAACAGGAGTAAATTCTAACTGCATTCAATAAAAATGGGAGACCGTGACATCCCGAGTGTTCCTGTCACAACTTTGGCTGGTTTAACTAGCACATCGGATTGTATGTATAAAATAAAAATATTTAATTTGGCAAACGCCACTTATATTCACAACTAATACCTAAAAACTTTATTAAAGTGCTAAGCGAATTGCCTGTGTCGGATTCTCTAAGAAGTGCAGCGTCTTTAAATAAGTCCCTACTGTTTCATACCTTAGTAGCCAATGAATCTCACAATTTACTTTCGGTTCGAGATGATAATCTCGTAAAACAATTGGTGAACGCTATTGAAAAGACAAATTCTGACAATATGTAAGTATGGTAATCTATATATATATATATAAATAAATAAATAAATAAAAAATAATATTTATATTTCTAGTGTACTGAAATCACATTACTCTATTCAAAAAGCTGCTGATACCCTTACAACATATCCAGAGCTACTACAAGGCATTTACACATTTCGTCCATCAGTTTTTGACACTGCTGCAAATATACGTAAGATATTTCACAGCCATATAGAGACACGCAAAAAATAATTTTATACGCAGGAAAGAATTATCAAGGTTGTGAAAAGGAGATTTGCTTGAAAGAACGATTTGAGGGGGAGTTAGAATCTTATCTACAAGTTCCAGGTCATAGTAACGATACAGTAGCACCTCAGCCCCAACCACCATCATACTTAAATTCATTAACCAGGTGAGGAAGATAACATGTGTCTTTTTTATGTTACAATGTTTTCTTCCGTTTTTAGTGAGAACGAGCAACGCATTTTTGACCATTGCTTACAATTAAATGTAGGGAATTTAAATTTAAACTTAAAAAATGAAACTTTACCAACTAAAACTGAAACACTGACAAATACATCTTATATCAAAAAGGATATACTTTCAGAAGTAAATTATTTAGGAGAAAAAAAAAGAGATACCAGTAAAATAAATTGTGACCTTGACCAAACGTTAAATGGATTTCAAACGGAGGTGTCACATTCGGATTCATCTTTTCAGTTCGAATCAAAAGACGATCCCGATATATTGAGACCGCAAAACAGTGAAAAATCAGTGCTAGAAAATACAAATTCAAATAATTCTTCAGTTCAGTGCTTCAATAGTCAATCTCTTTATTTTTCCAATAAAAACACACAATTTTTAGCAACTGATATTCAGCAGAACCAACATCTTGCTTCCGCTACAACATCAACATCAACTTCATCAAGCGGCAAGTCTCAGGTTCGGGTATGTATAAATCGCCTTAATATTGAGGACACACGCCTAATGCAACAGAGTATTAAAAAGTTTGTACAAAAGTCACCAGAATTGGCTAGAAGTATGGGGTTACTACAAGAATCATCTCAACAACTGCATGAAAACTTGAATATGCTGCCTTTAGCTTCTGGAGTATTGAGTGGGGATTTTGATACCTCAAAAAATTCAACAATTGATACGTTTTCAACAATAAAAGCTGATGAAAATCGTAATCCCACAAAGCGAAAAGGTGCTATAGCAATTGGTGATATTCCACCAGAAGAAGTTTGTGAGTATATTTTTGTTTGTTTTATTTAGAAAATTTAAAAAATATGTATAAAAACGTATATACATTTTAATTATATGTAGACTCAAAACCAAAAGTGAGACGTGTGGAAAGAATAATGCCTATGTTAAGCACAAAATGTTTAAGAGATGAAATAACTCGTTCACAAACGTATCAACAGTTTATGCGGAATATGGAACAAATTATTGAAATATTGGACGACACGGAATCTCCAAATTTTGATTCAGGTATGTTACAAATTGTTAAATGTAGGATAGACCGGGGCTTTATTGGACTCTTAAAATTATTTTGGTTAGGTTGGATTACACTAAAAGTCGTTCTGTGTCTGACTCACTTTGACCAAAAGCGATTCATTCTTATAGCGTATTCTTAAATACGTAGTCTCGCATTTCATTTGAGGTTCATCAGAACTAGTTCGTTAACAAATCTTAAAACTATGTACAGTGGGCAAAAAAAGCTTAAGTACACCGTGGTTTTTCAACTAAAACCAACCAAAATACTATTAAAAAAAAAACAAATTAAAAATTCAAAATGTTATTCAGTTTTTTAGGTAACATATCTAAGAACTTAAAAATATTTCTCTTTACTATTTTAAATTAATTAACGGGTAATAACAAACAAAATCATAAAAATAATCCATAATTTAAGGCCAAAAAAGTTTAAATGCACTTCTGAAAATTTAAATATTTGGTTGGACTTCCTTTTGCGGCAATAACTTTGTGTCCTTTTCTAGGATCTCGTCCCACTCAGACTGAAAAACTGTCATTAGGGACTCCTTTGAGGTTATTTTGTGCGTCCTTTTTATGCGAATTCCAGCCTTTTCTTGCAGTTCGCCAATGAAATTAACGGCTTTCTGCGAGGCGGAAATTATTGGGTTGGCTTTAATTGAACTAACAATTTGCCGTTCCTTCCTGTCAGTCAGTTTTTTTGGTCGGCTTAACCTGGAGGTTGCCGCAGTCGCCGTATGATTTTATAATAGTTTGCACACTGGAAGCAGGCTTCTGGATTATTCTGCCAATAACCCGAGCATCTTTCCCTTCCATGTACATTTTTAATATTAATTTCCGTGTTTCAAGTGAAATTTGGTTTTCTCCTCCCATGTCGACTCTCTAACTTCACCAAATCAAATAAAATGAAATTCGAAAACACAATAGTGCAAGAACCAACTTCATCGTCAGTAAAGAATTCACGATTACCGACAGAATTCCAAAGAATTTGGCAAAAAGAAATAACGGTTCTGACGAACGTACGTAAACTTTTTTGGCGCCGTTTTCAATAATTTTTTTATATTTCAGCCTGTCAGAAGTTTACAAAAGAATTGACGTGTTCGAATCTCTCATAATTTAAAAAGTAATAGTTTTTAAATCTACAAGTATATTTCAATAAATTTTATTATATATTTTGATTAATAAACATTGATGTTTAAAGTGTACTTCAACTTTTTTTGCCCATTGTATGTGCCAATTTATCAAGCTGATTCACTCTCCTATCCTCTAGTGATAGGTAGGTAGATCGTTGCGGCGAAGACGAGAAGTGCAGCTCAATCTAGTCAGATCTCCGATATGGTTAGGATGCGAAGAGAGTTTGATCTGTTATAATTTCTTGTTTTTGTTCCTGGCGTACCACGATGCTGGTTAATACGGTCGTTAGGGCATGAGCACGGCTTTGTTTTTGGTAAAAAAAAAACGAATCACGATTAAGCTGGTGCATTATTATAATACAGAATCTATGCGTCCCAGTTTAGATTATTCAGTGTAAATAAAATAAACTGGTTTAGGACAAAGTTTTTATTAGATTATAGTTTTAGTTGATATTCGTTTTTATTAGAAAACAGTATTAGTTTTGATGTACAGAATATTGTGGACGCCAAACACGATCCAAGACGTGATTCCCAAGACAGTACGCCATAAGATACGGGAAGCAGTTAAGGATGATAATATTGTTTAAGCACCACGAATAGAGTTCGTCAAGGTCCAAATGCAGGTGTCTGTGAAGAAAATTATCGGAGAACAAGTGAGAAAAGTTATCTTCGGCTTGCCATACAAAGACTTGTTTTCATATCGGTCGTTTGTATTACAGCTATATGATATAGTGATCCGATCCGGACCAAACTTTCACAAATCGTGTATGGCTATATCTAATGAATAAATGTTGAATTCGGTTGCAATAGGTTGGATAAGAAAAAAGTTTTCCATACAAAGACTTGTTTTCATATCGGTCGTTTGTATGGCAGCTATATGATATAGTGGTCCGATCCGACCGATTCTTAAACTTTATCTGCGTGCAACAAAAATAATGATCTGGTAAAAATTTCAAAACGCTAGCTTGGCTACATGGCTATATCGACTCGGCTGTTGATGCTAATCAAGAATATATATACTTTGTGGGGTCGGAAATGCTTCCTTTAATGCGTTACACATTTCTGGACAAAATTATAATACCCTTTTTCAAGGGTATAAAAAGAAACACAACTCGAAATAATCAGATACATAAATGTAGAATCATAACTTTAAAATTCAGCATGAATTAAGTCTATTCTCAAACCCTTGGTGAATGGTCGGAGAAAATTCCAGTAGATTAGTGTTTGTATAGCGATGCTTGAAAAAGCAATGATGTGAGGGGGAGTTGGTGGTCTTGGTCAAAAATGTAGCAATTTGCAATGTAATAGGATTATTAAGTAGCTTGAAAATCGCAGATTACTTTAAAATTTCACGATAGTTTTTAATGACAGCCTTAGTACCCTATTAATGAATAGGTATTACGATTGAAGTATTATAGGAAAGGGAAGTAAAGGAATTTGATAATTTTTTAAACATTTGAGGCTAGCTATCTTTCTGCTCTTTACTATAATTTTGAAAACTATAGTATGTTTTACCGTACTGCTATACTAACTTACAACTTTTCATACTTTCAGAGGATGTTGACGAAAATATTGAGTGCATTTCTCCAAAACTACTTAATACAATGAGCACTGATGTTGCCAAATTAAAAGCTAAGCAGGCGTTGGATTCCGTTCCGAAAAATAAATTAACACTTCTTATAAATTACGCAATGCGCAACATCTATTTAGCCAGGAATTACTTTGCAGGACCGGTAACACTATTTACTAACTATTTTCTATTTTTTCTTAAGAAAGCAGAGGAAAAATATAATTAAAATGTATATATAATCAATAATAAATTCTCTGCTTTTTTCTAAAGAAATCTTTTCAATATTCTTTTAATTATGTTTTTAATCCGTTTTAATTATTTGGTTGTTTTACAGGATAATGAAGACCAAATCGTTGACGAAGAAGCTATTGATAAAATATTGCACGCAATGGATGCTTGTTTGCTTATATGTAATATATATTCTACCGTTAGCGATCTTAAATTTTTACAAGAAGATAATATTTCACATATTATAAAGTTTACCCAATTTCAATTGCGCGAAACAATATTTCCACTTCATGATCCTGTTTACACAGTAAAGAATATAAAGAAACCCAATCACCGTAAAAAAATGAAATCTCATCAAGCGCATAGTCGGGGTCTGCAGCTTTTCTATTCAAAGACAGTCGAACTTTTGAAAGTTTTCGTGACCCTGTTTGACAAATGCGTTTTTGTTGATACGATAGTTTTGCCGTTATCTACGCTAGCTATAGAGCCTTTTTTTGTTGACAACATAGAAACTCTGCAATTTGTTTGCTTGGAGCTGGTAACCACAGTAAGTAATTCTTTAATACAAATAATACTTTTAATAATTTAAATGTGTTTTTATTTCTACGATCAGTAAATAATTAATATGATCAATTTCCATTAGAAAAATTGAAAAAAAAACTAATTTTTCCGTTGACTAATTATAATATTATAATGAAATGCGTAAAGTGAGATAGAATTCACAATGTGACCGAAAACAATATAAGACCGGAAGAAAAGTCACGGAAAGACAGAAAAATTCATATACACATGAATAGATAAAATAAGAAAACAATAAAAACAAGTGAGAAAACTTATCTTCGGCTTGCCGAAGATGGTATACCCTTGACAAGGAAAACCCTACAAAGACTTGTTTTCATATCGGTCGTTTGTATGGCAGCTATATGATATAGTGATCCGATCCGGACCAAACTTTTACACATCGTGTATGGCTATGTCAAATAAATAAATGTTGAATTCGTGCAATAGCTTTGAAAACAACAAAATTTTCCATACAAAGACTTGTTTTCATATCGGTCGTTTGTATGGCAGCTATATGATATAGTGGTCCGATACAGACCAAACTTTTACAAATCGTGTATGGCTATGTCAAATGAATCAATGTTGAATTCGGTTGCAATAGCTTCGAAAACAAAAAAGTTTTTTATACAAAGACTTGTTTTCATATCGGTCGTCGTCTGTATTGCAGCTATGTGATATAGTGGTCCAATCCGGACCAAACTTAAAATCATGTATGGCTATGTCAAATGAATAAATGTTTAATTCGGTTGCGATAGCTTGGAGAACAAAAAAGTTTTTCATACAAAGACTTGAAATCTGATTGATCGTTTGTATGGCAGCTATATGATATAGTGGTCCGATCCGACCGATTTTTAAACTTGATCTGCGTGCAACAAAAATAATGATCTGGTAAAAATTTCAAAACGCTATTTATATACCTTACATCTTAAATGTCATTTAAAAAAAATCATGAAAAAAGCCTTGCTTTTTTGATCATTTGGTGGATGTAACCCCTTGAAGTCATTCAGTGATCCAAAAGCAAAATAAGAGAATGACAATTAGTGACAATGTTTTCCTGCTCTCTCACTGGCACAAATTCAAATCGTTGTTTCTCTTGTAACCATTCAACTATACTACATTCAAATGCATTTTATTGCTGTTACAGTATATATTTTTTTTATTTTTTTAGGTATGTTTTATTTTCGATCTGTCTTAATATTAACAATAAACAAATTGTTAAAAAATAACCAAAATAATCACTATACTTACATACAATATATATTTATTATTTGTAGATCTATGCCAGGTCCAGGACGTTATAACTTTTGAGTCGTCTTTGTGTTTTTGTGGTAGATTAGGGTCTTTGTGGATATCATAATTTTTCATGAACCAGGGAGCGCCAGTTTTGGTTTTTAGTGTCATTGAATGGTATGTTTTGGTATTTCTATGTTGGAGTTGAAGTCCATACTGGCTTTAGGATTTTCTTGTATAATTTTTTTTGTTCTCGAGGTTTAATTCAGAGCGCGATCCTAACAGTCAATAAATTTTCTTAGTTTTTAAATTCAGCTGTTTTTGGTTTACTATAATGTGCGACCGTGACTATAGATTCTAGAAAGCAACTAGATATCTTAAAAGACCAATCAGAAAAGCTACTACAATAGTCGACAGCAAGGGCAAACGGTGTAAAAGCAATTATGAGAATGCTGGGGAGTTTGCAGAACATTGAAGCTCGGTTTTAAAAACCGCAAAATCCGGAAAATAATCCTATCTTAGTAAACACCACTTTCTTCAATCTCCATGCTAGATGAGCTTCCCAAACAACCTTCTCAGAGGTAGAAGAGAATATAAAGAAGCCAAATAGGCAAAAACCACCATACGACAAAATCTGGGCAAACACAATTAGAAATCTTCCACCGAAATGCATCCGATTGCTCACCCATATGGGTGACAATACCATGATAAGACTGGAAAAATTCCAAAGTGAATGGAAATTTGCGCAAATAATTATGGTCGCAAAGCCCAACAAACGGGAAGGCTGCGCATCGTCGTATCGTCCAATTAGTTTGCTGATGACGTTCTCCAAGTTATGTGAGAGAATAATTTTGAAAGAAATGTTGCCTATGCTGGATGAATTTAACATCATACTCGAACACAAGTTTGGGTTTAGAAGGAGACATAGAACAATCAAGCAATGCCATCGTATCACGCAATGCATTTGAGTACAAAAAATACTGTACAGGTTTATTCCTGGATGTCAAGCAGGCGTTTTACAAAGTCTGGAACGCAGGACTTCTCTATAAAATTAAAAAAAAAGTAGTTACCCGCACTATATTTCCTAATAATTCAACCCTACTTATCCACAAATACCATAAATCGTCCAGCTTACATACTTCCTACGCTGGAGTCCCAGAAGGGAGTGTTTTGGGTCCAGTTTTGTACACCATCTTCAACAACAAACGCTGTTGAAATTGAAATTGCTCACGATACGCAATCATTGCTACGGGCAATGAAACACATTTTGCATCCAATCTACTTAAGGAAGAACTTGGTCTAATTAAAGTATGGTTAAAAAGTAGTGGTGAAAGCCCAGAACTGGGAATTCCTCTTAGACTACAGTCTAAGATAAACTGTTCTAATTTCTCCAAAGACGACTTAAAAGTTTTTGTTGCATTCTTTTCAGTCTGCATACTATTCCATTCCCAAAGAAAATGTGTTGCTAACAATTCCAACATGGATTACTGGGGTCGTACTGAATCGTACGATTGCCCGTCATTGACTTGATCTTTTATTGCCGTAAACCCCTCGATTGTGAATTGAAAAGCAATGTCGCTGTCGTCAATGTCACAGTTGCTAGCTTCGTGGCACGGATTAAACGAGTATATCCTATAGCTGCCATTTAACGGAACTATCGGAAATTTTTAAAATTTTGGTGTTTTTAGAGTAGAAGTGAGACATTCATGAAAATCCATTTCATAAGAAACTCGTAGGATTCTGAAGTTCTTGTAAATCATGATTCCAGTTCTTTAGTAACTCCTGCAAAAAAAATAAACGACAGGATATTCTCATGTTGCTATCAAAACGTTCGCAGTAAGCTAATTCATCACTAAGATTTTTTATTTTTGTTTTCGTACCACTGCACTTACTGAAACCTTGACAAATTCCTCTTTCTCTGATTATGAAATTTTTGTCCCTAACTCACTGTCATTTATTTATTTCTGTTATTTTATATATTCGTAACCTGTTCTTATATACCGTTCCGATCATTTCCGTGGATCATAGTGTTCCATAAGTTCGACGGTACGGTTCGACGGTCGTAGCGTTGTGACCTTCTGAAGCCTTCTTTTCAAAGCATAAAAGCATCGAACGACCATAGGTAGTGATGAACCTATCTTTTTTGGGTCTTTAGAAAATGCCAGCTTTTCTCTGCTCTCTACCTCTACTACCGTACTCGTAAATGTGGGTAGCTCGACGGACTGAATTTGCTACCGACTTCAGTTGTTTCGGCGTCAATCTCAAGCCGAGTTTGTAGCTAACCGTCGTAAGATTAAGTTAAAATGTGATCCTGAATCGAGCAGTGACCTGCATTGATTTGACAACCCCGTTGGTCCGCTGACGGTTACCTTCGCGGTTTCGCATTATACATACGGTATTGGAATAAATCATCTCTAGAGAGTGTGCCTAGACCTCCCTATCTAGATAGGACATGGTATCGGAATAATGTCGAAAGAGGATCAATTCTGGGAATGATGATTTGTGCCGGCACAAATTAAAGGAAATAAAATTATTAGGTTTACAAACGATTAAAAAAGATTTACAGTAATCGTTGACATCCGTCTACATTATTGCATTAAAACATTTCTGTATATCCGTTTGAATCATAAATTCATTGTTGATAAAAAATGTCCGGTTTTTGAGCCGAATACAAGGAAATACAATGAAAGGCATGACAAAGTCGTGAGCATGACAATGCTCAACCCCACATCAAAAAGTGTAAAAAGTGGTTAAAATATACTAAAAAACGCAGAAATGGGATTACCATTCATGTGCTGACCCGTGAAAACGTGTTTTCATCGAGCTCCATATAAAATCGGTTAATTTTAGTGAAGTGAATTATTAATATAAACCAAATAAATAAATCGAAAGCGAAAGAGACGCTCTGTGCTGTGCGATGAACCAGCGGTCGAATACATATTCTGTGTTTGAAATAGTATAAACAAGTAGTTTCTACATCTTCAAACAATTAAACAAAAACACTGAGTCAAAACGACGTTCGAGTTTTGCGATAACGCGAGCAAGACGATCGCCAGCTCTCATTGCAACCACACAACGCGTACTTCTCTTACGTCTCCGCGACTCCTGCAGACAGCGAGCGGTCAATAACCCCTAACCCGACGAATTTACCTTTGCCAACAACTCAAGAAGGAGAGCTCTTGCTCTCCCTCAGTAATACTTTCGTCACAAAACCGGCAATCCCAAACACTTGCGAAATTTCTCTACGCTTACCTACCGTAACTAGTACTGTGACAACAACAACCACTGCAACTGCAATCACAACTACAACAAGAACGGCATCGTCAGTTCGCTTAATTTCGTCGACGTAAGCATTTGCTCTCAGTGAACCAGGGATCAAAACAAAAACGTACATTAGCGGTTCTGCTGCGCTATCTACCCAAAACGTAAACAGGAACGCCGGGACGATCATACAGACTGGAATGGATCGCTACCTAAACATAACAAGAAAACTTAGCCCTCAAAAGTAAAAAAACCAACAAACGGAAATCAAGTCAAAAATTACACGCGACAATAACATGCTCACAACAAAAACGCCATCAAACACCAACAGATTGAAGCTACTGGCAACCTCTACTGGTGGAAATATAAAACCGGGAAAGTCACCTAAAGAGGAACCTAAGAAGGTTAGGCCTCCTCCAATATACATTCGCGAAAAAAAGTTCATAAGTGAACAAAATAGCCGCACTTATAGGAGAAAACTTATTTTATGTAATCCCCTTAAGAAAAGGGAACATAAACGAAACAAAGGTCCAAACTAAAACAGAGGATAGCCATAGTCTACTAACCAAATTCTTGGATGAAGCAGTAAATAACTTTTACACATATCAGTTGAAAATCGCAAGGCGCCTACGGGTTGTTCTCAAAGGTATTGAGGCAACTGTTTCGACAACTGACATCGTAGAAGCGCTTAAGGAAAAGAATTTTAATGCAAAAATGGTCATGAACATATTAAACAAAAATAAGGAACCACAACCAATGTTCAATCGAGTTGGAGCCAGAGACCCAGACACTGAAAAAAAAAGTTCACCCAATCTACAAGCTACAGCTCCTACTGCATCGGCGTATCACAGTGGAAGAGCCACACAAGCGCAATTGTCCGGTTCAGTGCACTAACTGCCAAGAATATGGCCATACCAAGGCTTACTGTACGCTAAAATCTATTTGTGTAGTTGCGAAATCTCTCTGCGCCTACCTACGGTGACCAGTACTTACTGTGACAACAACAACCACTGCAACTGCAATCACAACTACAATTGGAACGGCATCGTTAGCTCGCTCAATTTCGTCGACGCAAGCTTTCTCTCTCACTAAACCGATCAAAACAAAAACAGAACTTAACGGTTCTGCTGCCTCATCAACAAATCAAAAACTAATTCGAAATTCGTAAGCATTTGACCGAGTCTGGCTGGAAGGAAAAATCCACAAGATAAAAGAACTGCTTCCCCAGAACACACCCAAAGTGCTCGAATCTTTTCGCTTTAAAACAGAGTTCTCAACCAGGTTTGACAGTTCGACTTCACACGACCGCGTTATCAATGCTGGGGTCCTCAAAGTTAGTGTTCTGGGCCGCGTTATTTACACCTTATACACAAACTATCAGCTCACAACCTCCACGTTTGCTGACGATTCCCCAATACTTAGTCCCTAATACTTAGATGCCCAGCAAAGGCAACAGAACAACTTGCCTGCCATCTTAAAATAGTGGAAAGATGGTTACGGCCAACATTGAGATTATACAGCGAGCTGAACGATTCTGAAAACTATCACTAGGGTACAATGGTATCTATGCAGTAAACCATCCACAGAGAGCTCCACATAAATCTTGTCAACAAAGAAATTCAGATCAAAAAGAGTAAACATCAAGCAAAGCCCGCCGCACACGAAGCCAGTCAGTCAGAGCCGATTAAAGCGCAAAGATTCTCCAGCCCAGCAAAGAAATTCTAGGGCCGTATCTAACTAATACAATTACTACATATTGTAAATAATCTATTTTGTGTAATAAGATTTGAATAATTATTGTTAGTCTCACAATAAGAGAAGATTCAATAAATAACGCAAAACGTTTGAAAAAAAGTGGTGCAAGTGAAGAGTTTCTCGTCCCAGTATCCGTTTTTCAAAGCTTGATCCAGTATTGCATTAATGCTATATTATATAATTATATAATGCTATTAATATAGGGATTTAAAATCAAAAACCTTTTGATTAAACTCGTCTATTTTCAATGATAACGAAACGGAATTGTACCTACGACGATAGGTACTTCAGGGGAACTTCAACACTACACTCCACCAGAGAGCCAAAATAAGGGGAAATGTTAATACGAAACAAAACCTTAAAAAAAAAAAATGCGACACACGCGTAACTTTTATCGGTTCCTGCGGTCACTGAATAGAGAGATATATGGAACATCGTTATTTTTTGAAAGGGCTTGTCTTAGATTTTCGTGCCAAAATTGCTCAAGTTCGACCAAAAAGAGAATCGCAAAAACATTTTTGCATCAATTGATCTTTGATCTTTAACCCCGACGGACGTGTTTCTAACAAAGCTCCAGTTAATATTGAAGTCTAAGTGCAAAATTCAAGCCCAAGTGAAACCATTATATAAAAGCGAAAAGACGCTAATACATATTTATGTGTTTTAAAAAACCCTATATATTCCTGTGAATAAAATAAACAAAAACAAGTGAAAACAATAAACTAAACAAAATATGAGCGCACCCGGCGCTCAAAATCAGAAGCGAGAGCTTCAAGCAAAACAAAACAAAAACAACTCCTACATCTCACTCACCCACATATCAAATCACACAAACAATTATCAAAACTTGCACCCGCAGAGTGATGAAAGAGCGCGATCTTGCTCTCCAGCATTGGAGAGACCCAACAACTACTCTCAGCAACGAAGACCAGAATGCGCGCCAAATTTACCCGCGCGTATACCAACAACAACTTCCGCGATACTAATGAACACACACTCAACTCTCCCGCTCACAGCAGTTACGCTCTCTCCCACTCTCAACTCCTCCGCTCTCAACAACCTCAGACACAAATACCACAACTACAGCAACTATAGCAATAACAACTACAGTTTGCTATGCTTCAATGCCGATACGCTCTTCCTCAGCGAATATTAAAACACCCACAACCTCAATACCCGCTCCAACAACAATAAACAAAACTCAATCCTCTCTCCCAAACCAAAAAAACTTAAAACGTCACCGAGAAAATCAGTCTCCAAACGGTTCCAAAGATCTTTTAAATGGCAACAAGAAACAGAAGAATAAAGCTCAAACCGCTACTCAAAAAACACTCAAAGAGTACTGGCTAGCCGAGCCAAACTCAAGCAACCGCTTTGAGTTACTAGCACAAGACGATGAAGACGAAAACCAAACTGACAATGGGACAAATGCAACTATAAATACGCAAATGCAAATTGAGCACAAAAAAGCAAAAATTCAAAAATCTATTCTCTATTGAACTCAAAATGAAAGAAAATAATAAAGACATCTATAAAATTGAGCACCTTCTTCACTGCAAAGTAATTTTTGAGCCACCGCGACCAAAGCGAACACTTTCCCAATGTACAAACTGCCAAAAATATGGACATACCAAAAATTACTGCACCAAAGACCCAACTTGTGTAAAGTGCGCTGGAAAACACAGCTCCTCATCATGTACTATTAATACAAGATCGGACCGAACAAGTATTAAATGTGCACTATGCAGTGAAAACCACACTGCAAACTATAAAGGTTGTATGGTGTACAAAGCACTGCAAATCCAAAAATACCCAACTCTCCGGAAAAAGAAATACCGGTAACAGAAACAAATCATCAAACGACACAATACAGTACAACAAATAACGTAGCAAGCTTAAAGACGCCAGCTATATCCTATGCCGAAGTCTTAAATAGAAACCAAGTAACTAGCCATCAAACCAACTCAGCAATCCAAACTGCTAGTGTACCTGATATACAGCCTGCTCCAACTCAATTAAGCCAAACCGCACAAAATGATTTTGACGAACTAAAACAATTGATGAAACAATTAATAGCCCAAATGACAAATATGATGAACATTATCACGCTTCTAGTATCTAAACTTGACAAATAATCACCTAACAATCGCCATCTGGAATGCTAACGGACTTTCACGCCATTTACTTGAACTAAAAACATTCTTAAATGAAAAGCTAATTGACGTCATGCTCATTTCTGAAACTCACTCAACTGAGAAAACCTATATAAACATACCTGACTATAATATATTCTCTACTAATCACCCGGACGGTAAGGCCCATGGTGGTACTGCAGTAATAATTAAAAAAAGCATAAAGTGCATAGAGCTCGATGGATTCGAAAAGGACTACATACAGGCTACTACTATATCGACCTCAGACACAACGGGTCCAATAAATATATCTGCAGTTTATTGCCCACCTAAATTTAACAATACAAAAGACCAATACCTCGATTTTCTAAAATCACTGGAAAATCGGTATTTGGCAGGAGGTAACTATAATGCCAAAAACACATAACATGGGGGTCCAGACTTACCACCGCAAAGGGAAGACAACTGTATGAAGCAATAAGAAGCAATAATAGCCGTGCCCTAAGCACAGGCGAGCCGACTTACTGGCCAACTGACACAAACAAACTACCGGATTTAATTGACTTCTGCACAACAAGAAATATAACTTGCGATAACCTAACAATAAAATCATGCCTGGACCTCTCCTCCGACCATTCCCCAATATTAATTACGTTACATGGTGGGGTAGAAGAAAACAACAATGACCCCCCTTTATTTAACCACAAAAAAAACTGGAATATGTTTCGCGAGATTTTGGAACAGAACATGGAAATAAATATCTCTCTAAAGACAAACAACGAACTGGACTTCGCAATAGCATATTTAAATGACAACATCATATATGCAGCAACACAATCGACACCATCTATAAAAATGATTGCATTAAAGAAAACTCCCGCCTTAGCAACCTCACATAAAACAAATTAAAAACAAGAAAGCCCCCGGATATGACTTAATCGGAGGAAAAATTCTGAAAGAACTACCAGACGCTATAATCACCTACTGCATAAAGACAAAATCAGAAAAAAGCGTAACCTTAGGAAGATATGGCAAACGACTAGGCATCCAGAAGATAAAAACAAACTTAATAGAGCAACAGACGAGCTCAAGAGAATTCTCAGGGCAGACAAAGATAACCGGCTACAATACTACCTTAGCAACCTCGGAACCTCCTTATCTACAAATTATTCTCTGTGGAAAGCGACCAAAAAATTGACGAACTCAACTATACACAAGCCGCCTATAAAAAGAAACAACAACACATGGGCGAGATCAAACAAACAAAAAGCAGACACTCTTGCTAAACACTTTAAAACATCATTTACCAATGACATGGACAACGGCAACGCTGAGCTTCCAACACAAATCACCAACTCAAATTGTGCAATTAAAACTATAACAAAGGCAGAAATTAAATCTCACATAAAACAAATTAAAAACAAGAAAGCCCCCGGATATGACTTAATCGGAGGAAAAATTCTGAAAGAACTACCAGACGCTATAATCACCTATATTAGAAACCTGTTTAACGGAATCCTTCGACTGCAATACTTTCCCATAACTTGGAAGGTAGGCCAAATTAAAGCAATTCCAAAACCAAATAAAAACGCCAATACTGTAAGTTCGTACAGACCAATCACTTTATTACCTGTCCTCTCAAAAGTTTTTGAAAAAGTCCTATTAAATAGAATTGAGCCAAACCTAAAACAAAAAAATATAATACCTACTCACCAATTCGGCTTTCGGAAGCAGCACTCGACTGTCCGAGTAATTATAAAATAACAAGATTTTGACAAAAAGAAGTTTTGCTATGCTGTGTACCTGGACATTGCTAAAGCATTTGACAAAGTATGGCACAAAGGACTGCTGCATAAGCTAAGAAATATACTACCATATAACCTATATACTATCCTTCAAAGCTATATAACGGACAGATATTTCTATATTAAATACGACAATGAATGCTCAGATATTATGCCAGTGTCAGCGGGTGTTCCCCAAGGTAGTGTGCTTGGGCCCATCTTATACCTGATTTGTACCTCCGATATTCCAGCGCCAACTATCCCTGGATCAATGATTGCGACGTTCGCAGACGATACTGTGTTAATGTCGTCAAGCGCGTGTGAAAAAAACAGCTGAAAGTACACAACAAATCATGACACAAACAGTATCCTGGTTTGACAGATGGTGTATCGAGATAAATAAAGACAAAACTCAACAAGTAATATACACAAAACGACAACCCAACAACTTCGCAATTAAAATCAATGACAATCAAATATTATTACACGCATATGCCAAGTACCTTGGACTAACTATTGACGCAAAACTGACATGGAAGCAGCACATCCTAAATAAACGAAATGAAATAAAAAACAAATTTCGACAACTTAACTGGCTAATAGGAAAACACTCAAAACTAAAATTACATTACAAAATTGCAATATACAAGGCGATAATAAAACCAATATGGACGTATGGAATAGAAATCTGGGGAACTGCCAGTAAATCTCACTTACAACTAATTCAACGAACGCAATCGAAAATGCTCAGAACAATGACAAATGCCGAATGGTATATTAGAAATGAAGATATCCATAAAGATTTAAACATAGAGACAGTCAACGAAACTATTAAAAAAAGCAGCAAAAAACACACAAATCAACTACTAAACCACCAAAACCCAAACCTGAGACAAATACCGATGAGAGAGCTGGAACCGAGAAGATTAAAACGCAAAACTCCAACAGAATTAAATTATTAGTAAACTATTAAAGTATTAGCGTATTCTTGCAATGGGAAGGGCCGCTACCTTTTTTCCTTTCTTCAACCATTACTCATTGTTATTCTTTAAAAAAACAGAGTGTAATTTAAAGGAAATTAATAAAAAAAAAAAAAAAAAAAATAAGCATTGCTCTGGAGATGTTGGACTCGTTCCGTGACGACCCGAATGTACTCCAGAGTATTCTATCTGGTGATAAATCAAGGGTTAAAAAAATACTCGACCTGTCGCATGAGCCAAGACCCAAAAAATCGGTCCAAGTTGGGTCGAACGTAAAGGTTGTGATTAGTTTTTTTTTCTTAAATTCAGAGTCGTGGTGTATCATGAGTTCTTGCAACAGGATAGTACGGTTAATAAAGAAGATAACCTGCAAGTTATGCGTAATTTGCACGAAGCTGTCTGCCAGAAACGCCCCGATTTGTGGAAGAACAAAAACTGACTTTTGCGCCATTATAACGCCCTTCTAATCACACATCGTTGCTTGTGCGAGAATGTTTTCATAAACTGTTTCCTGTTCCCAAAACTGAAACCCATAAAATGACGATAAAGACGGCACCAAAGGAGGAGCTGGACAAGGTGACAAAAAATTATTTTAATGGACGATTGGAAAAATCGTTGTTTTTAATGTATTATTTCCGAGGGGAATGACTTTTAAGGTGACAAAAGAGATATTGATAAATAAATAAATAATTATTATATTAAAAACAAACCTCATGATACTTTTTGGGACAGACCTCAAACATTAAACTCAAACGTCTTTGGAATAGAGGACAAAAATTTGGGGAAAAATCGAAGTTTCCAAAGATAAGGAGAAAAAATTTAAGAGGTTTCCACAATGGGATGGCGCAGTTGTTCAGCACATAGCCTGGTACTCTATCGGGACACGTCGAATAAACTAGTTTTACATTTATAAGATCCGATAACAAACTGGCTTCGGAGAAAGATGGTCGGAGAATAAGATTGACTGATTGAATATTATAAGAGTTTAATACGTTGTTTAAAAAAAACGTTGCGAATAGATTGGCAATGGTTTTCAAACAAAATTAGGAGAGGAAAATTTACTTTTAAGCTTACTATTCATAAAATTATAAAACTGCTCCTGTGTAAATTGAATCCGACAGCGCTAAATAAGTTCGTATAACATTCAGCGATATGCATGGTAAAGTGTGACCGAGCTACTAAGTATCTTGAAAAAGAAATCTGGATCAACGGAGATTAAGACGCCTCCACCTCTTCGCAGAGGTCGGTCCCGTCGTAAAGTGGTGTTTTTATCTTGAAAGCCTTCGGAGCTAAATATCTGTGGCTTCACCCACTTTCTATAGCGACAATAATATAGGATGCAAATGAAGAACCATTAGAATAAAGTTTAGGCAGCTTACCACATAGCCCCCTAGTATTCAGATACGTAAGAATAATAAATGTTGTTCGTTATTTAATAATCCACCTAATAAACATCCACCCACTTCCATTAACGACAATCTTTATATATGCAACAATACTTACAAGAGTTTTGAAGGAAGTAACCTCTTTATCCATAACTCTATCCTCCAAAAGAATATTTTCCTAAATTCTGACTGAATCTGTTGGTGTTTCTGTCCAATCCAACAAAAAATACATAATTATCGCTGCATTTCTTTGTCCAACCAAAACCTTCAATATAAAAAACCTTGACACCACCCTTAACCCTCATAACCCGCACACTATAGTGAGGGGTAGAAGACTAGACGATCTCCACACCAGCGACCACTTTCCCATCCTAATCTCACCTAACGACAACACAACCATACCCACAATTATCTCAAAACCCTCTTTAAAACCCAAAAAAACAAACTTGGATCTCTTCAGGAACGAAGTAGAAGCCCTCTTCCAGAGGGCCTGGACAAAATACGCCACTTTCCCTCTTTCTCGCACCACCCTGATGAAACAAAGAATTATTCATTGTAAAAAAAAAGTCACCAAATGGCGCAAACTCAAAAGAGAAACAAGCGAAACGTTCCACAATCCAAAAATTCACGTCTGGGATCTACCACTCCTCTGATACTACCGACATCAAATGTTTGAGACATTCACATTAATTTGCAAAGATTTTTTTTTTAAATTCTGTTTTCTATTGTTCAATTTAACATTTAAATTTATTCATTCACAAATTTAACATTCCCAAGAACCACGAAACTTTTTCTTTTTTACATTTTTATTTCTACTTCTTCATATTAAGTGGACTGTAACTTATTTTCTTTTTGAATATTTAGAAAACAATAATGTTAAACAATCATGTTAAAGTTGGTACTTGTAAGGGCTAGAAAGGTTTTTTTTTTTTTTTTTATAACATTCTTAATTTGTATTTAAAATCTGTCCAAGTGGACAATCATGAAATGGTTTGGGGGGGACCTTGACTTAAGGGAGGTACATGGAATGTATATCTTATGAGGTTGACTTAGGCTAGAAAGGTGATACCATTTTTATAATTTATTATTTTTGGGTATAGTTTTTCTTCTTTAATACATAAAAATGTATATTTCAACATTAGTTCATAAGTTCTGTATAGGTAGACATTCTTACAGCTTTAAGGAGTTCCAACCAATTTCAGGCATTTCTTAGGTTTTCTGTTTTTTTAATCGTCACTATCCCATAACTTCTTGTTTCAACTTAATTTTGATAATAGTGATACACTTTTATTAACTTGGGGATATTCGGATGTATTTTGACTTATTTAGTTAATAAACAACTGCTAGAAAACACTTTTTATTAAAATATGTTTATACTACATTTTCCTTCAACCTTGGTGTGACTACTCTAACTTCATCGTCTTTACCTTTATGGAATACTTCCACTTCAAAGGCCACCTCGCTGGATGACAGTTCTCTTCCTTCAGTAATACAATAAGACCTTTCTTGATATTTGGAAAAACTTTTTCCCACTAATTTAATATTTGTTTTGAGGAATTTGAATAATTCTTTTTTTGATTTTTTGTTCAACTACAACATGTTTTTAATGTGTTTTTAGTTTTTTAACTAATCCCCGACACTACAATTTTTGGGTATAAATCAGCTTCTATTATAAATTCAACATCCGCTACGATTATTGTAACCACTGCGGTTGTTTCTACCTCTTTTGCAGTAACCACCGCGGTTGTTTCCTTTATAGTACAGTACAATGTTGCTATGCGATAGTTAGTAGTCTCAGTGCAGCTTTTTACAAATTTTGATATGGCATCATTCATATTGCTAAATGACCCTGCCTGCGATAAGTCTCACTTTATCAATTGTGCAGTTTTTAGTCAGTTTTTAAGACTGGAGAATGGTCAGATGATAGATCAGGTGGAGATACGGCACTAATAAGGTTTCGATGTATATTTTTGTTCTATTTGCATTAGGATTGCATTATACAACAGTTTTCCTTTAAGGTGACAAGGCGTGATCCCCATTGAGTGTGTTTGGAATTGTTTGTATTCACCTACAGCAATGAAGTGGTCGCCTACAGTGCTGAAGAAGACCAGACATTGTTGTTCGGAATCATTGAAACAAGGTGGATAATATACCGCTGCGAGGGTAAGATTGCCGCTTCCTAGTTTTACGTTTATTGTTATGGCCTGCAAGTAGTTGTTTGCAAACTCGCTATAGTAGTGAGGTTTAAAGCGATTTCTAATCAGCATACCACTTCCACCATGTGTTTTTCC
The DNA here is from genome assembly GCA_018150545.1 of Drosophila ercepeae. Classification (NCBI taxonomy): domain Eukaryota; kingdom Metazoa; phylum Arthropoda; class Insecta; order Diptera; family Drosophilidae; genus Drosophila; species Drosophila ercepeae. The sequence goes on along the minus strand of JAECWL010000161.1, from coordinate 21,854,039 downwards.
ATCTGGATGATCTGTTCCGTAAAACACAAAGCCATTTGTTTGAAAGTTTTATCAAGCAGTAAGATGTCTTTGCGACAGTAGCAGGTGATTATCATGAAATAATTAAGTTATATTAAGTGAATGCCGTGAAACGACGTTGGCGTTCCCCAATGATTTTCGTAAGGAGCTCATTGATTATTTGGAGTTTTGAGACATAAGAATCTCCATGAGGAGATTTTGGTTCCGCATAAGGCCTTGCATGGTAGTCCGCATGAAGGACATGAATTCGATCATATACAGCTTCTGAGTATGCATCATGTTTTCAATACTGCTTTGTTGTTGCGTGGATGATGGGGGATTCGGTGTCGGATCAGTTTTGTCAGCATGTAGAGTTGTCGTAGATCTAGGTTCTGTAAGTTCTGATTTTAGGATATTTGCGAAGGTCAATTTTTTAAAGAGCAAATAGAAAATCCTTTTGCGGTTTAAAAAAATACTTCTGTGGTTGTTTTTGATGGTATAGGTGTATTATGTGCGTTATGGAGGCGTGTAGACGTTGCTTGGTGATGAATCCAGCCTTTGAGGTTTTTGATGAGCTTGGCAATTAGTTCATGTGTCGGGTTGGGGGTGATTGACCATGGGCGATCGACGTTTGCATTTATTTCGTGCACTTCCGCGTGTTGTGGAGACAAAAATGAGTAATACGCGTTGTTTCGTGTCGATGAGAGACGACTCTTGTCTTGCTCTTGTTGACGTTGAACTATTTTAATAAGCGATTGTACATCGCATTAAGCGCCTTTTCGCTTAACTTTTGTGGTAAATTGTTGGTAACCGAGGACTGTGAATTTCAAACTGCTTTCACATTCAGACAGGACTTTTATGATAAGATGTTTTGTTTATTATTTGATTTAAATGCTCTCTGTGATCCACTGCATTCTTCTTCTTTCACTTTCTTCCATGTTGTTCGATATCTGTATTTAGCATTGCTAACTTTCTCCATTTAGGGCAACGTTTTACCGTCTTCCTGTATAATAAGTTAACAGCTTGTAATACACTATACTTTTTGGACTCAACTCTGAACTCAATCCATCACTTATGTATGCTGCTTCCTAGGCTTTGGTCAACAACTTCACCTCATTTGTATATTGGTTGGCTGTTTTGCTGCAAGTTGAGGAGCTTAGCAGATATAACTTCTACCGATTCTCCTTTAATGGAATTTGTTAGTTTCTTCAATTGTTTACTCATTACTAATCAAATTTCTTGCATAGCCTTTTCATTTTATTATGTGTATTGCTAATACTTCATCGCCTTTTAGAGAATTAATGAGACTCAACGTTAAAGCTTTGCAAATTCTCTGCCTTGCCGTCGTAATCGAATAGAACGGACGACGAAGTCTTTAAAAAAATCTGGCTTGTGAGTGTGCCATTTTAAATAGTATCCCATTTTCAGTTTTTTTTTTTCAATTTAATTTTTAATTTTAACAGATCATATTTCTTCTGATTTTTCTTATGATTAATCCTGACTCATCAAATTCTGCTAAGGAATTTAATGTTCACGTATTAGGAAGTTACTATTAATTTATGTCTATTTCCAATAGACAGTAAATTTTTCTTACGACGTTTAGGTACGTCCTGTTGGTAAACGGCTTAATCGCAACATGTCATCAAAAAATTTTATTAAAACTCACATATGATTTAATTTGGTGTAATTTGATGATGATGTAATTTGAGATGCACTTTGATTTAGGATCTTAAATGATGTATCGAACTCTGACCTTAGTTTACTAATTAGGGGATTTAGCTTAAACCAATCAATTTATTTAAGATGTTCTTTAAGTGTAGCCATATGTTTTCTAATTAAGGTTTCCATTTTAATCGTTATTTTAATAAACATTTCTTATTGTTTTATTTTTTAAATGAAAACAAACAATCAACTAACTGATCAAGAACCAAGAATCAATCAATAAATATTGTAAGCTTATGAATTTTATGAACTTTTTTTTAAATTAATTGAACCTTAGAAGCTGAATTATTTTATGACAGATTTGTTTTTGTAGAACCATGTTGGGTTTTTTTTTATACTTTTTATGGTATTTTCTGACTTTGAATGCAAAATTAAAGGCCTTTTATCAAAATTCATGATTTTTTTATTTATATCTATTTATTAATATATTTTTCATCAATATGTAAAAAATAATATCAAAACTATTAACAGTTAACTAGAAAAACAACAAAATTCAAGTTTACGCACTTTTGACACTTTCAAGAAATTGTTTTCACAAATCACTTTAGCTCTTAAAGTTAAATTTTAAAAGAAAAGATGATAAACAGCTAATAATTTGAATACATTGTATACTCTCCATTAGCATTAGAAACATATTTTCTATTCGGTTCAGATCTGGGCTTTGGGGTGGTGTGTCGATGACTTGCCGCACTCCTAAAGAACCCAGTTTCACATAGTAAGCGCATAATGCTTAGGGACACTGTCTTGATAAAATTCGAAATTAGGCTTTTGATTAATAACATTCGAATTTTTGGGCGCTGTGAAGAATTTGTTTTGGTTTATAATATAGCTTTCATTTTGTAGTTGAAAGCTATTAGGAAATAGTGTAACAGATAATAGGGATCCTGTGAAGTTGCATCTCATTTGACAGTGTGTTGTTAACTTTTACACGAAATCCACGGTTTCTGTGGTAGCTGTGTATAAATTTAGTTATTTTTGGGCCGAATTTCAATTCGTGCAGTTGCTGCAGAATGCAGTGGGCTCCTACTCTGTCGAAGGCTTTTTCCATATCTATTGACGTTATATGGTTTTTTATTGCCTGATTGGTGCAGGTGTAGTTATCTAATATTAATAATGGGTCTATTGTGCATGTGTTTGTTTTGTATGCCTATTGATTTGGAGAGAGGTGTTCTTGGTTAAGGGTCCAAATGATTCTTTTTGATATTATTTTTTTCTAAAGTTTGGATATGTAGGATAGAATATGTTAATGTGATAATGTGATATTGGGCGGTAGTTTTTTGGTTTTTTGGTAGATTTTTCAGGATTATTATTGCAGTTTTCCATTGATGCGGAATGATGCTAGTATCTAGTGTTCTATTGGAAAGGTCTAGAAGTTTATATATATTGTCATGTCCGAGGGTAGCTCGGTTATGTAAGGGGTAGGTTGTGTGTAGTGGAGTATGATAGTGGGCTTTGTTTTGTTGAAAATGGGGTGGGCAATTAGAGTCTTTTGAATAGTCTGACTAGTGTTTGGCCAATGCGTTGGCTATCATAATTGAGTCGCCGCAGGAGTTTTCTATCTCTGTTTCTATTGTGTGGATGTGGGTATTTTTTCTAACTTGTGTAATGGTGTGAACTTTATCCCAGAGTGTCTTTGTTGTGGTATTAGGAAAAAAAAGATAGAGAAAAAATTGCGTCGCGGAAACTAAATGCTTCAGTTGCAACGAAAACGGTCATATTGCGCGTGATTGCAAAAAAGAAAGTCGAGACAGTGCAAATAATTTTGGATCGTAGCCGCGTCAAAACAATTGCTATAAATGGTGTAAGAATTGAAAGCCTGGTCGACACAGGCTCTGATGTGACAATTGTAAATAAGCATGTGCTACAAAAATTGATCAATGTTGAAATAAACAAATGCGAGTTTACGCTGCGTGGTTTGGGCAATGCCTGTACCAAACCAATCGGCTGTTTTAACGCAAATGTTGAAGTAGATCAAGTGCAGACTGAACATAAATTCCTCGTTGTATCAAGCTGCATTTTGAACCATGAAGCGATGTTGGGGTATGACTTCATTAAAAAGTTCTGTTTGGCTTCCGATGGTAGTGGGTTTTTGTTTCATGAGCTAGAAACAAAGCAGACTGCAACAGATGAGTATCCGATTCATGTATACAGCGTATTTGAAGAGTCAAATATCATCTCAGCGCCGCCGAAGTATCAAAATCAAGTCGAGCAGTTGATCAAGAACAGCTATCAGCCGCCTGCTGTCCTTACACAGTGTCCAATCCAGCTGCAAAGCCACCCAGATGGAGTGCTGAAACCAATCACCGAGTCGGTTGTCCGCCAAAGAAGCTGAAGCTGTCAAAGCCCAAGTTCATTATTGGTTGGAGAAAGCCATCGCTACAAAGTCGTCATCCTACGTAGCAAACACAATCGTTGTTGTTAAGAAGAAAGATGAAAAGTTCAGAGTCTGCATAGACTACCGCAAGCTGAACAGTATGGTGTTGCAGGACTGCTTTCCTGTGCCTTTAATCGAAGATGTCCTGGAGAAACTACAAGCTGCCAAAAATTTCACAATAATAGACTTAGAAAACAGATTTTTCCACGTGCCAGCCATGAAAAAATTTGTCCTGGTCCTGATAAAGTCGCTGCTGTCAGCCGTTTCCCGACACCAAAAAATGTGAAAGCTGTTCAATCATTTCTTGGTCTCACTGGATTTTTCCGGAAATTTATACCTGGTTATGCGCAAGTTGCACGTTCCCTTACAAATCTGCTGCAGAAAAAAGTTGAATTCAAAATTGGTCATGGTCATGGTCGTTGTCAAAGTTGAAGCAGTTGTTGACAAGTGAGCCGGTGCTCCACATCTTTAACAGAGAAGCACCCACAGAGTTACATACAGACGCGTCCAAAGAGGGATTCCGAGCAGTGTTGTTGCAGTTGTTTGATGGAAAACTTTATCCCTACTATAGGAGTAACAAGTGAGAAAAGGTATCTTCGGCTTGCCGAAGATGGTATACTACTGTGGGCAAAAAGTAAGGTGAATTTGTTTGTAAAATGAAAAATCTTTATTTATTCTTCTACATCAATTTCATCCCCTTCGAAGTAATCCCCTCCCGATAAAATACACTTATGCCAACGTTTTTTCCAATCCTCGAAACATGCCAAATAGTCCCTTTCCGGTATAGCCATCAGCGCCTTCTTCGATTCAGCTCTTATCTCCTCAATCGACTCGAAACGCGTTCCCCGGAGTGGTCTCATGAGTTTTGGGAATAGCCAGAAGTCACACGGAGCCAAATCAGGCGAATACGGTGGTTGCGGAACGATATGCGTCGAATTTTTGGCGAAATGGTCACGAAGAACGAGTGCAGTGTGAGATTATGTGCATTATCGTGATGCCAAAACCAAGAGTTGTTGGCCCATAATTCTGGTCTTCTTAGACGAATTGCTTCACGCAAACGACGCATAACGCTCAAATAATATTCCTTATTAACAGTTTGGCCGGGTGGAAGGAATTCATAGTGCACCACACCACGAAAATCGAAGAAAACTGTCATCATGACCTTGATTTTTGAACGACTTTGACGTGCTTTTTTCGGTCTGGCCTCGCCTTTAGCACGATATTCGCTTGATTGGTCGGTTGTTTCAGGGACGTAAGCATAAATCCAAGTCTCATCTCCCGTAATCATGCATTTGAGCTTGTCCTGATATTCAGAAAGCATTGTTTCACACACATCAACGCGGCGACTTTTTTGCAAGAAATTGAGCGTTTTTGGTACCAAACGAGATTTTACTTTTCGTAGGCCCAAATGGTCTTTCAAAATTGTTTTCACAGATCCTTCTGATATCGCGATCATATCAGTAAGGTCTCTAACAGTCAACCGACGATTTTCGAGCACTAATTCCTTCACTTTATTGACGTGTTGGTTATCTGTTGACGTCGATGGTCGTCCGGAGCGCTTCAAGTCATCAACACGTTCTCGACCCTCTTTGAAGTCTTTGTACCACTTATAAACATTTTTCTGCGACATGGTAGAATCACCAAAGGCCTTCCGCAACATCCTCAACGTTTCCGCAACCGAAATTTTATTCCGCAAACAAAATTTGATGGCACTTCTTTGCTCAATTAAATCAGACATTGTAAAAATCGAAACATGCACTCGTGGTCGTTTGGTAAATACAAGCGTAAATATATTACTGATGATGACATTGACATGAAATTTGTCCAAATGTCATTAGCAGTCCTACCAACTCAAGAAAAAAGAACTAGCCCGAAATGTTAGGCCCGCGAAGTTTAAATTGGAAATTCACCTTACTTTTTGCCCACAGTAGTACTCTTGAAAACAAAAAAGTTTCCCATACAAAGACTTGTTTTCATATCGATCGTTTGTATAGCAGCTATATGATATAGTGATCCGATCAGGATCAAACTTTCACAAATTATGTATGGCTATATTAAATGAATTCGGTTGCAATAGGTTGGAAAACAAAAAAGTTTTCCATACAAAGACTTGTTTTCATATCGGTCCTTTGTATGGCAGCTATATGATATAGAAGTCCGATCCATACCAAACTTTCACAAACCATGTATAGCTATGTCAAATGAATGTTGAATTCAGTTGCAATAGCTTGGAAAACAAAAAAGTTTCCCATACAAAGACTTGTTTTCATATCGGTCGTTTGTATGGCAGCTATATGATATAGTGGTCCGATCCGACCGATTTTTAAACTTGATCTGCGTGCAACAAAAATAATGATCTGGTTAAAATTTCAAAACGCTAGCTTTAAAACTACTGTCTATTTTTTGCATAGAAACAGACGGACATGGCTATATCGACTCGGCTGTTGATGCTGATCAAGAATATATATACTTTGTGGGTTCGGAGATGCTTCCTTTAATGTGTTACACATTTCTGGACAAAATTATAATACCCTTTTTCAAGGGTATAAAAAGACGTCCCAATCCGAGTCGAAAAAGCACAGTTTTATACTCGAAGTGAAAGCTGCATACCTGGCGTTAAAGAAGTTCCGTCATTATTTGCTTGGAATACATTTGAAGTTGGTAACGGATTGCTTCGCATTCAAGCAGACGAAAAGCAAAGCTGATGTACCAAGAGAAGTTGTCCTTTATCCTTTATCAGTGTGTCCTTTATCTACAAGACTTCTGTTGTGATATCGAACACCGAGCAGGCGAAAAGATGAGATATGTTGACCACCTCAGCCGCAATTCACAGAATGTACTCATCCTCACAGTAGAACTCTCAGTGCACAACATCCGTCAGCAGTTTTACATTCCACACCTTGAAGGGAAGGTAACAAAATATATCACTTATTGTATAAGTTGTATTATTCACAGCAAAAAGTTAAATAAAGCAAGACGGGTTCCTACATTGCATAGAGAAGGATGCGTACGTTGCACATCGACCACTTGGGGCCTATGGATGCAACGTCCAAGCAGTACAAGTTCATTCTGGCAGTCGTCGACGCATTTTCTAAGTTTGTCTGGTTGTTCCCGACGAAATCAACAGGCAAAAAAGTGGTCAAAAAGCTGATGCAGTGGTCAAGCGTGTTTGGTTTCCCGATACGTATTATAAGCGACAGGGGCTCGGCGTTTACATCGCACGCCTTTGATGAAGAGCTGTTGTCATCCGGGTCGGAGGACGAAGGTCAGGATGGTCGAATGTAAGGTGGCAACATACAAGAGATAGCCATGTCCGTCTGTTTCTATGCAAAAATATAGACAGTAGTTTTAAAGCTAGCGTTTTGAAATTTTTACCAGATCATTATTTTTGTTGCGCGCAGATCAAGTTTAAATTCGTGCGGATCGGACCACTGTATCATATAGCTGCCATACAAACGATTTCAAGTCTTTGCATGGAAAACTTTTTTGTTCTCCAAGCTATCGCAACCGAATTAAACATTTATTCATTTGAAGTTTTTGGGTGATGAACTTTTGTTGGAGAGGTTGGTAATTTTTGTGTAGCGGTGATTTCTGCGTAAGTTTTTTTGTTGTCGGCAGGTAGTTGTGATTGATTTTTGATGTATTTTTGTTTGGCTTCGGACATTGTGCATTTTTCTTTGGTTTCAATTTTTAGTATTTGTAGTGTTTCTTTGAATATGTGCAATCCCTACTACTGGAGGCATGCTCGCCGGCTCAATTGACGCAGTATGTACGTGTGCATTTTGTTGGTTGGTGTGCGGAGAGACCACAAGGGTCGCAAATGGTATTGTTTTTGCATTGTTTGGCTGTATGCCCTAGAAGTTGTTAGTTTTTGCACCACATCGGGATTGGAGTGTATTATTTGACTTTTCCGAGATGCCAAGAGATTTGGATTTTTGTAGGTAGGTTGTATCTGTCAAAAGTGAGCTGGACAACTCCAGTTGAAGACGTTTGCCGACAATCGCTGTGTTTTTATTTAAATAAGGAGCGTAAACTGCGCCTTTGCAGTGATTGAGATTTGTGTGGTATTGGGTTTTTATTTGGCATATGCCATGAAGTTCTTTGGCTGATATGAATATTTCAGTAGTTTTTGCGTCTTCAACGAGTATTAATAGATTTCCGTCACGCATTTCGTTTATTTTCATTATTTTGGCAGGTATTAATTTAATTGCTTGCTCAACGGCGAAGCAAAAATATGAGCAGAGCGGTTCTTTGTGTCAGTAGTGACATGACTATAAATTTTGGGTTTGGAAGATTGGTTTCTGGAAGTTATGGAAAGGTTTCCGTGAGTCGAGTTGGTTTTTATACCCTTGAAAAAGGGTATTATAATTTTGTCCAGAAATGTGTAACGCATTAAAGGAAGCATCTCCGACCCCACAAAGTATATATATTCTTGATCAGCATCAACAGCCGAGTCGATATAGCCATGTCCGTCTGTCCCTCTGTCCGTCTGTTGCACGCAGATCAAGTTTAAGAATCGGTCGGATCGGACCACTATATCATATAGCTGCCATACAAACGACCGATATGAAAACAAGTCTTTGTATGGGAAACTTTTTTGTTTTCCAAGCTATTGCAACTGAATTCAACATTTATTCATTTGACATAGCCACACATGATTTGTGAAAGTTTGGTCCGGATCGGACTTCTATATCATATAGCTGCCATACAAAGGACCGATATGAAAACAAGTCTTTGTATGGAAAACTTTTTTGTTTTCCAACCTATTGCAACCGAATTCAACATTTATTCATTTGACATAGCCATACATAATTTTTGAAAGTTTGATTCGGATCGGATCACTATATCATATAGCTGCCATACAAACGACCGATATGAAAACAAGTCTTTGTATGGAAAACTTTTTTGTTTTCCAAGCTATTGCAACCGAATTTAATATTTATTTATTTGATATAACCATACACCATTTGTGAAAGTTTGGTCCGGATCGGACTTCTATATCATATAGCTGCCATACAAACGATCGATATGAAAACAAGTCTTTGTATGGAAAAATTTTTTGTTTTCAAGGGTATACCATCTTCGGCAAGCCGAAGATAACTTTTCTCACTTGTTTTTGTTTGGATTTGGGGCTGTCGTTAAGCATGCGATTTGCCCCTTGGCTATTGTGCCCATTGGGCATTGTTGGTGGACTTACTTGATCCTTTGCTTTTTGAATGAATGTGCGCTTAGAAAATGAGTAATTGGGGAGCACACAACCGGTCGGCTGAAAGGTTAGTCGACGACTAAATTTTATGAACTTTATCATCAATTGTAATAATCAATTGTATTATTTTGATTAAATTTTTTTTGTTAGATCATTGCCCTACAATTTTTAAACTAACATAATTATTACAATTATAATTACAATGTACTTATGAGGGAAAGGTCCTAATTTCCAACATCTAATTTATTTATCACATTAGCAATGGAATCCACGGATATACTATCTATCTGACCCACTTTAATTGATATTTAGTACTTTTATAATCATGCGTTTAAAATTTTTCGATTTGCCTATTCTATTATTGTTTAATGACAAATACGAGTGTATATTAGCCAAATTTTTTTGTTTATCTATCTATGCTACTACTTATTTCTATATATGCCTACATAATGTTTCGTATAGCTTTTAAAATTATACTTCTCATCGGGCAAAAGTTGTTCTGCGCGATCTTATAATTTTGTTACCTAATAATTTATAGAGTTTTAATTTTTTTCTGCTTCCTGCACTCTTGGTAGTGCGTCCGGCTATTATGACATTCGGACTTTGTTTTGCTGGTGTTGGTGTTGGCTGTTGTATTCGCAAAAGGCGCTAGTATGCAGGCCTTCGCAAATCCGTGGCCACGTCTTTGTTTTGGGAAAGCTGATTTTATTTGAAGAATTTATTTGTGATGTTGTATGCGTTCGTCAAAATGTATAGCGGCCATCGGTCATCGTGGTAACGCTGACTATGAATTTATGACATATAATATATTCATAATATGTAATATTTCGTTGGCTACAATAAATATTCGAAATAAGCTCAATACTAAAACATAATTTATAATCTTTAATCGATAATTGAAAATATTTTCTATGAAAAAATATAATCCAAAGAACATTTTTTTTCAATAACTATTCATTTCCATTTCAGATTTTTCGAAAGGAAAGATATGACAAAATACGGAACAGTATATTAGGTGATATATTGTCATCAATCGATAGATTACCTTCATCAAAAAAGAACCTACGCCCATATAAACTCACAAATAATGGCGGAAATATTCAAATGGTAACAGCCCTTGTTCTACAATTAATTCAATGTGCAACAATTTTACCAGACTCCCTTTGCGATACTGCAAAATCTAATAATACCCACAACATCATGCCAAATGAAGATGATCTGTCAAGTTGTGGTTCTAAAGTGATGCCTCCTAGTCAGGATATCCTTGTATTAAAAAAATATGACGTTGCGGTTAGCATTGGTGGAAATTTTCTGACTACTTTTTTAAATAAATGTAAGTCTCGAAATAATGAAACTGATTTTCGACCACTCTTCGAAAATTTTATTCATGATTTATTAACTACTGCTAACAAGCCAGAATGGCCTGCGTCTGAGTTATTGCTTTCGCTGTTGGGAACTATGCTTGTACGCTATGTTTCTGATAAAAGTATAGAACAAAGCATTCGATTGGTTTCTCTGGATTACTTGGGCATAGTAGCAGCTCGATTACGGAAGGACACTGTTGAATCGAGGTGTAAAGTAAACATAATTGATTCTATGATTAAATCAATAAAACTAGAACAAGAAAAAGAGGGAGATTTGCCAAGCCCAAATGTATGTAATATATTTGAAAAAAAAAAAATCATTTATTATATTAATTTACGTTATAGTCCCTTTATAAACTGCACCCAGAGGAGCAGAGAACAGAGTTCTTGCAAAAAATTCTTCTCGATTTTCTTGCCGTAAATGCTGAAGAAGAAAATCTGATCTGGGACTATGCTCGTCACTTTTATTTGGCTCAATGGTATCGAGACGTTATTTGTCAAAGACGTCGAATAAAAGATGAAGAAAAAGGAGTGGCTTTACAAAAATTTAAAATTCGTGGTCAGCAGAGAACTGGTACGTTTTTTATTATTTACTAATTTATTTTATTCATGCAATTTTAAATGAATCAACTTTTAAACGTTAAATCTGAAAGAAACAAAACATTTTAAAATATATTTATTATTCATTGGATAAGCAGATTTGATCAACTTCTATGCCCTCAATGCACATAAGATTTGGTAAATGCTCACTTGCCGACCATTTTTTTTCTATTAATTTTTTCACTATCGCTTTTCAATTGTCAAATAAGGGATAGTCAGATTTTTTTTAGCTTTATGAAAATAACTGTGATCTTTAGGTAACTCTAAGATTTTCATCTGAATACTACATAGCGATAATAATAAATACAATTATTGACTTTCCAATTTTTCGGGGCACCATATTATAAATTTATTATATATTATATATATTATTATATATATTTTTATTATATATATATATATATATATATATATTATATATATTAATTATATATTATAATAAATTTTTTTGTTTTTGTTTTGTTGGTACACTCTTCCCAAACATCCGTACTAATTTTCAAGTGAATAGCTTTTGGTACCAACTCTTCCTAAATGTACGGAAATATGACGAGCCTCTGGACGCCCAAGCAAGTCAACAACTGATAAAACTGTTCAAGCAGTGAAAAAAAAGCATCGTATTATTTACTTCTAAAGTAAAAACCTTTTTTCTGTTCCTAAGAGTAAGAAACAATTTTACGGATATGGTGAGTTGTTTACACCCAAAAAGTTTTTGTGCACAGAGTGTAGCGAATTGTTTTCCTGATCCGGTCGATGGGTACCGGCCCAAGATGGCTTCCTTGGGGGACTCCCGATGTAGCTCTAACAAGGCGAGAGTGTACATCTTTAAAAAGGACACATTGGGTTCTCCCAGCTAAGTAGCTGGAAATCCACATGAGAAGGTCTCAGGGAAATCCTAAGATATTAAGGAGTAAGTGGTTGACGGAGCCAAATGTCCGTATAGTCCGTATAGATGACATTTGTTTCAAGGCCTTTACGGAAGCCATCTGTAATAAAGGAAGTCAGCTGCAAGAGGTTTGTGGTGGTGGAGCGACGCTTTATGAAACCATGCTGGCATGGAGAAATAGTTGAACCGCAGAGATGTTGAAGATGTGGTGTTACCAATTTTTCGAAAAGCTTTGGAATTGCTGACAATTTAGAGATTCCTCTATAGTTCGTAGCATCTGATTTTTTCATTTTTTTTGTAGGGGAATAATGAAGGATTTCTTCCCCTTTTGGGGAAAATTCGAAGTTTCCAGAGACAAGGGAAAAAGTTTTAGAAGAGGTCTGCACAATGGCTTAGCGCAGTTTTTCAGTACACAGCCAGGAACACCATCAGGACCTGGCGAATAGACTGGTTTCACCTCTCCGATAACACAGTGCTTTCGGAGAAAGTTGGTCTGAAAATAAGATTGGCTGATTGAATGTATGAATAAGGCTGATCCATAACTGTAGGAAATGAGAACGTTGTTTAAAAGAAAGTTGCGAATAGATCAGCAACACCCTGATCAGTAGTCGCAGATACATTTTCAAAAGAAATTAGGGGGGAAAAAACATTATAAACCTGCTTTACTGATAGCGGTATATATAATTCTTATAACACTCAGCGGTATGCACGCCGAAGTTTGACCGAGCTACTTTTCCAAGCCAGTTTTCTTATGTCTCTTAAGGAGTCTGTTTTTAATGTATTTTTAGTTTTTAAGGCTTCTTTTAAACCAAGGAGGGTCAGTCAAGGCGGATGGATACTTCCATGGCACGCAAGAGTCGAAGAAAGCGTTAAGCGTTTTGTAGAATGTTACTAAAGCGATATTAATATCGGTGCATTCCCAGAGATCGGACCAATCAAATGAAGAAATTAAATTGCTTAGTCTCTGAAAATCAGCCTTGCGAAAGCAGCGAGTTTTATGAACTCCATGGCGAGGCTGACGGTTGCTAGCAGTAAGGGACACCTAAAGCGTTGGGTGGTAAGGATCTTCTGGGGACGAAAGTGTCATGGTTCTGGAAACGGTTATTCCATCTGGGTCACAAACGAAACATAGATCTAAAAGTCGACCTAAAGAATTCCTTACGTGGTTCATTTGTCCAAGGGATATGTTGAACATACCCTCAGTAAATTTATGGTGTGTTGATAAGAGTGATAAAGATGGTGAATTCTCGATGTTTGACCAGATAAGTTCAGGTAAATTGAAGTCTCCTAGAGTCACTGGCAGGTCACTTTCGGACATGCGATTAGAAACCAGCTGAATGGCAGATAAGTGGTGCCAGTATGTAGGTGGTTCTGAAGAAGGTGGTAAGTATGAGCATGTGATGAACAGTGATTGAAGCGACATAGTGATATTAATACATAGGAATTCTAGATCACCAAGATTCGGTAACTTAACCTCTTCAGAAGCAAAGTCGGAGTCCACAGAGATTAGGAGTCCTCCTCATTGTTGTAGGGGTCGGTCCCATCTGTAAGTGGTGTACCTGTCTGGAAAAACTTCTTATGTAAAAATCTTCGGCTTTAACCAGGTTTTAGTACAAACCATAATCTGGGATACAAATAAAGAACTATCAGAATACAGTTTAGGAAGCTTACTCCGAAGCCCCATTGTGTTTTGATAGGTAAGAGTAATAGATGTTGTTAGTTTTATGAGAAAGAATATTTTGGTAAAGAAGAAGAGGGTTTTTAGGTTTTGAGAGTTTAACTCCCACAGGCTTTATTACTTTTTCTTTAACTTTTTTTTGGTTTCATTACAATTACTATTTTAACAAAACTTAATTTATTTACAGTTGTAAGTGCTTTTCTTTATTTTCATGTAACAGAGATCGTAATAGGTAGGTGCCGCCTTGTAGTCATTTTTACTAAGATGTTTCCTCTCAGCCTATCTTGCCATTATACATTTTCCCTCCAACATCGTTTCTCCCAACAGACGTTCTCCTCCGTTTTACTTTCGTTGTTATTCCCCTTAGTCATTTCCATTTCATTCTATGTTATTGCCCTTAGACACATTTCCCTCACAAATAACCCCTCTGATCAGGATAGTATTCAGGTGTTACTAACACGAGCCACCTTCTGCCCTGACCATGTCTATTGGCGCTTTTTCATCTTTCATTCTTTTCGAAGTTCCGCTCGGCCAGGAGGTACTTGGGATAAGGAAGCCTTTCCCTTGGTACTCGGTTGACCACTGGATTCTGGCCAGAAATAAGCCGGAAAGTAGGATGCTTATCATGCACTTTCCCTACAAACGGGGAACGACTGCGATCCTGCTAATGTGAACTGGTATACGCCTGTTTCTACCCTTGCTCTACCATCTCCCTACAGCCCGGTGTTCGTCTGGCCACTTGGTCATCCGCGTTCTCTGGCATACGACTGAGGAGACGCGACGGACTTCCTTATTATTTTTCGTTTATATATTTTGTAAAATATATTCTGCTGTCCTTTTTAGTGCCATATATTTTTTTGTTGGATTTTTAATCCCATATTTCTCTTGTGCGTTTACGTATATGTTCATATTTGTGGGAATTTATTCCATCTATTTTTTTTATTTCTTTCCCTTTCTTTATTTTAGGTTACATACATAGGATATATATGGTTTTTGGTACCGTAGCGACAATTTTTTCGCAAATGAAACCAAAAGCATCGCGTTCTCGTGTTTTGATCTCGGCAGCAGACCCAGGACGTTCACGCACACTCTCGACCAACCGCACACTGTCCTCTGGGACCTTTGTGATGATTTTTCCTACAGCCTCAAGCTGGCTAGTCTTGTACTTCATGCATGTCTCTTGGTATAGTTTTTCCCCTCCAGATGACCTGCTATTGATGAATCATTTTCTTCCAGGATTTTCTGCTTCTTGTCGCTTTGTACGCAGAGTTCCCACGACGTTACATCCTCGCTTTCAGCCTGGTGTGGGGTGTGGCGGTATAGGAGTCCTGCTTCCTCCATGTAGCCCGGTGCTTCTGAGGTTTTGCATTACTTTTTCCCTTTAGCGGCCCCATTTTTCACCCTGGCTGTTCTCAATTGCTCCAATCGGTTGTCGTGAAAAGGCATCCGTTACCACATCTGTATCCTTCCAGATACGGCCGTATTCGTGGCGGAGTTGTTCTCCGCACCGACTAGCGTCTGGCATTGACCCTCTCACCATCCTTCGTGTCCTGCGTAAGAACCAACCCCACGCCTGTCATCTGTCCGCAGCAAAAATCTCTTGAAATCCGGACACCCCAAAATTGGATCATCCACTTTAATATCTAAAAGGGTTCCAGTGTTTCTTCGTCATCTCTGGGATGAAACGACGAAACTTCTTATCCTCCCGGGCATCATAACCTTCCCCTTTTGGCATGCTCGTATAATTTGGACAGTTTCCGTTGAAAGTAAAAGCTTGTCCTAAGGTACATGGATGAAATCAAGTACCTCCGCTCTTACAAAACCACTATTGTCCCGTGTGACAATTGCTTCGCTCAGATGGGATTCCGTACGTTCTTTAAGTTTTAAAAACTTCGGTGTTTCGGCGCCATATATATAAACTTTTAGGAAAGTTTAATAAAACATCCATTTGGATTTAACATTTGTTAAACGTAACTGCGCCCCAAGTGGTCCATCCGCTTAGTCCAATTTTGGCCTACTCTTTCCAACGTTTAGATCGCTATTTCACAAATATGTGCTTCAATGTTATCCTCCAATGCGTTAATAAAGCGGGCTTGTTTGTATATACATTAGATTCAACATAGTCCCATATAGGGTTAAATCGCACGATCTAGGCGGCTGTGTGCAAGTCATGCAAGTCAAGCTCTTGCATTTTAAGCAAACAAAATTTTGATATCTCACGGTTGCGCTCACTAGTCACAATTACGTTACCATTAGCATCATCTTTGAAGAAGTACGGTCCAATAATGCCACAAGCCTATAAACCGCACCAAACTGTGACTTTCAGGATCCATTGGTAGCTTTTGCAATGCTTCTGACTGATCTTCATTCCAAAATCGACAATTCTGCTTATTTACGCACCCTTTAAGCCAAAAATGAGCTTCGTCGCTGAGCACAATTTTTCGATAAAATAGTGGATTTTCGGCCATCTTTTCAAGAGCCCATGACCAAAAATTCTGGGTAGTGGTAGGTCGTTCGGTTTAATTTCTTGCACCAGCTGTACCAGAGGCTTCACAATCCGCAAAATTTTCTACTTTGTTGAATAACAGAGGCCCAATTACTGCAAACGGCGACGAATCGATAATTGATGGTCATTATTAACCGATACAGCTGCGATATTTTCTTCAGTTCGCACTCTATTTAAGCTTTTTAGTGGTTATAGTCCAACAATGTATATTTTGGTGCGAAATTTAGTCACAATAGCCACAACAGCCGCTTCAGTGGGTCGATTAATCTGACCATAAAATTGGAAAAGCGCGCGATGAAATTTCTTAACAGACCACGCATTTTGATAATAAAATTCAATAATTTGCACGAAACGTGCGTTACCTGTTTAAACCATTGTTGCCAAAAAGATAAAAGCTAAAAAATTACTCTACATAGGGCACGTTAAATTCATTTAACCATATTTTAATAAAACCATGCATACCCTTCGAAAAATTTAAGTTTCAAATCTAATAGGACAACAAGGTAATTAGCCTGAGTTAATTTTTTCAAAGCAAAAGAGCTGCGTACTTCGCCAAATAAGCACCAAAGCTGTAAAAAGACTTAAGCTTGCATTGTGAATGATAAAGTTATAAGATATTGAATCCACAGAGATTAAGACTCCACCTTCTTCGCAGAGGTCGGTCCCAATTTAAAATGGTAAAAAACCATCTGAATAAAGCTTACGAAGTTTACCACGTAGCCCCCTACTATTCTGATAGGTAAAAATAATAATAATGTTCTTAATGGAATTTAACATAGTATTAATATTGTATATACAACATGGCATAATTGCTGGATCGCTACTTTGCGACTTTTAACGTTACAGGGATGCATATTACATGTTCTAGTATAAAAATGTTTGGCAAAGGTACACGTAAATAGAAGGATGAAGTAACCCTCAAGTAAGAAATTTAAACTTTCTAATATAGTCCACTTTTACTACGGCCTTCGATTTGGCTTGGGTGTAAGCTGAAGTATCAATTTTAATTTCTAGTAATGTAGATGATATAATGATGTACGACCCTTAAGCTTGGGTAGTTAATTCCGGAGAGCCTCAAGTGTTGCGTTTTTGATTGAGGTCAGGGTTGATTGTGACTGTGCATCTATGGGCCTGTAGAACTTTTCGAATCGACTAAATGATGCTCGTATTTCGGTTGTCATGGTGCCAAAAGTGTTTTGGATGATTTGAGAGTTGCGATCTATGTAAGCCACATGTAAACTACTATTAAGAAAAAATCGAATCCAAAGCAAGCAGACACTCAAAACACCACGCATTGTCGGGTACATCGGCAAATATAGCTAAAGGATAGCAAAATAAGTCGATAGCTCAAATACCCTCTGCAAGGGTATAAAACAAAAAAAATAACGGAAGTTCATAAATCAAATATATTTGTATGGTAAACAAATATTGATTTAAAATATATGTTTTACTGATTTTGCAGAATGGTAGGGCGTAAAGCCATCCTGAAAAATCACATTGCCTTCTTACATTCATTTAAAGAAAAATAAAAAAAGAAAACGGCATTAAACAAAAAGGCAAAATCCGACTTGACCAGGTTAATTATTTTATGGCAAACTTTGAACTCCTATTTAAGTTTCCAGTCTTATATTCAGATCGTAGTTGATAAAAACACCTTTCAGCCGAAAGTTTAATCCCGCTCCGGAAACGGGAACCCCCAGCGGCCATCACTAGGGGTAGTGTCTCTTACGCGGACATAACAAGAGGCAGAACCACGAAGCATAACCAGTATCAGGCACGTCAGCGTCATGGAAGAAGCCGCACTCGATCAAGAAGTCGCCGCGATCCAGCTCAGCATCCAATGGCAAGCGGCAACACAATAGAGGAAATTCTGAAAACGCTCAACGATAGCATCAATGCTCTACGCTCTATCCAAGAGAAACAGATGGACCTATTATTGATATTGCTGAAGCAGCAGCAGGAACAGACACAGCAGCAGGGGCAAATTTCCAAGTTGCTCTCTGCTCGTCAAGTGCAGCAAGCCTCAAAATAATGCCGCTGCGAATTTTAGTGTGAAACGCCAATGGTGTGTCCACGAAGCTGCCCGAACTTGATTGTCTGGTGCGGCAAGAAGAAATCGACATACAGCATAGTCTTACCAAGACTCACTGCCGAGGGATAGGCGCGCCTAGGCTGTACGGCTTCGATGCCTATCCCGCAAACGACCCAAGAGATCGCAACGCAAAAGGAGGAGCAGCTATGCTGGTTAAGTCCAGCCTAGTCCACTTCCCGCTAACAACTTGCGTCTGCGGTACAACTTGCGTCTGCAGCCATACAAACAGTACTCGGCACCATTAACCTTGGAGCGGTCTACTGCCCACCGCGATTTGCATGGACTACGGAGGAGTTTTCCGACATCCTGGACCATAACTGCCCGATGTATATTGTGCCGGGTAACTGGAACGCGTCTCACTGGCTCTGGGGTGCAGGAAGGTGTAACCAACGAGGTCGTGCGCTAGCGAATCTTGCCCTGAGCACTGAGGTGAACTGTCTTGCCACAGGTGGCCCCACACGGTACCCGCCTGGTAGACGAGGCTCTCCTGGCTTCATCGATTTTGCCCTGACATGGGGCATCCTTGGTATCCACGTTGATATACGGTCTGTCGTTGAGCTCAGCTCCGACCACCTACCGCTAATAATCACCCAGGACACAGCCGCTATGGCATACCCGACGACGGAGAGGCTGATAACCCAGCGAAGCAACCTTGATCTCTTCAAAGGACAACTTGAGAGATCTCTGCACGCAGTTGACGCAGAAGACGCAGTTGAATTGTTCACCAGCAAAGTCAAGACAGCAGCATAAATGGCAGCATACACTCCGCCCCGGAAGCCCGTAGAATCAGGTATCCCGATCACCAATGCGATCCAGCTTCTAATCCGTGAAAACAGACGCCTACGCACAAAGTGGATGAGGTCTCGACACCCCCTCGACAAAACAGCGTAAAATAGAGCACAGAGCGAACTTCAATGGGCACTGGCAGATCACAAAGCTGGATGGTTTAATGCGAGACTGGCGAACATTGGTACTGATAATGACGCGACGCACTCTCTTTGAAAGGCCACACGCGCTATCAAAAGGAGGTGCACCATGAAGGCGCCGCTTTTAGACTGCAACGGGACATGGTGTCGGACGGACTTGCAGCAAGCCATTTGAGCTAGCGAGCTCGGAGCGAGTACGCGAAACGCTTGGCAGGCTGTCTCAAGCGCTCCAAATGGACCTGCCTATTAGGCCTTTTGTCCCCAGTAGGATATCCGAACTTATTGGTCGCTAAAATATCAGCAGAGCACTTGGCCACGATACTATATGCAACGCCACACTAAAGGCAGTTGTTCAACGCCATGGGGAGATTGCAATGCTTCAGTGAAGGCTCGCATTAATATCTATGATCCACAAACCGGGAAAGTCGGAAAAAACACCCCGCGTCCTACCGGCCGATCGGTCTCCTCCCTCCGATTTCGAAGGTGTTTGAGAGACTGATTGCTCGAATTGTTGGGATTATGGACACTCAGGGGATTACTCCTGAGTACCAGTTCGGGTTCCGAGCTGGTCATTGTACGGTGGAGCAACTTCATCGGCGTGTTAAGCAAGTACTGACGGCATTTCACAGGAAACAATTCTGCAATGCGCCCTTCTTGGACATCAAGGAAGCGTTCGACCGAGGTTGGGGCACAGGTTTACTGGTCAAAATAAAGGAGAGACTACCTACCCCATATTTCGACCTACTGAGGTCGTACCTTGAGGGAAGGCAGTTCGCGGTTCGCTTCATTAGGCCGTCTCTGCCAAATACGAAGCGAAGGTTAGTGTCCCACAGGGTAGTGTCCTGGGGCCGCTCCTGTACTGCCTCCATAGTAGTGATATGCCGCAACCAGACAATTCGTCAACCGCGTCAAGCGTTGGAACATCGGCATAAATAGCGATAAATCCGCCAATGTTTGTTTTTCCTTATTAAGGAAAACCCCACCTGCTTTCGACATAGAAGGAAGGCCTGTCCTACAGACCAATTCAACTAAATACCTTGGTCTTACATTAGATCGCAGACTCACCTTCGCCAAGCACGTCACCGCCACTAGAACCCGCATACAAAATGCAGTGAACAAACACTTAGGCCCCCAGCGCACATACCAACGCGTTGAAGTCGCTGTGGGTTTAAATATATAAAAAGTTGATAAGAACTCTTATTAGTACATCAGTACATAATTGTAAGAATTTATTTTTTTCGGATGTGAAATCATATGAATAAACTCAGAGTTTAAACGGAACTTATTGGAGCTTTATATTTATGATAGCTCCTTTTAACATGTGTTCTTATATACCACCATCATCCAAACCTATATACTGGCATCACTTGTCTGGTTTTCAGTCGGTTTTTAATCTTTATCATTATCTTTCAACATACCATTTTAAATGGGCCCTTTGATCCTGGGTCAAATTAACCACGTAAGAAAATTTGTAGGTCGGCTCCTTGACCTTTGTTTTGCATCTGATCCTGATGGAATCACCCTATCCAAAGTCATGCAACTTTCTACCTCAAAAGATCCATACCATCGAAACTCTTGCTTGTATCGACCATAGGTCTCCTCATGTAAGGCTAACTTTTAAAGACTAGGTAACCTAGTTCTTGATTTTGACTCGTCCGACCTTTGGGAATGCACCGAAGTAAATATAGCGTTAGGAAAATTCTATAAAACTTTAAACGTATTCTTTGACTCATACATACCATTGGAATATCCTCTCGCTTTAAATGATCCACCTTGGGATACACAAAAAAATTGATTACAATATAACTTTTTCAAGATACACAGTAGCTCGGTCAAACTAGTTATGTTATAAAAATTATTTTTAGCGATGACGGATTCAATTTGCACAAGATACGAAGCAGTTTTATAACTTTTTGAACACTAAGCGTAAGCATGTATCTTTTTTTCCCTTGATTTCGTTTGAAAATTTACCTGCAACTACTGATCTATTACTATTGCCGATCTATTCGATGCATTCTTTCAAACAACGTATTTACCTCCGACAATTACGGATCAGTCTTATTCATATAATATTCAATCAGTCAATCTTATTTTCAGACCATCCTTTTTAAAAAGCATTCTGTTATAGGATTCCAAAATTAAAACCAGTCTATTCGTCAGGAGCCCACGGAGTATCAGGTTGTGTGCTGAAGAACTGAATCAATCCATTGCGAAAACCTCTTCTAAATAAATAGAATAAATCCTTTATAAATAAGGAAAAAGTCCGAGGCATTTCTAAATGGTCAGCATTTCCAAAACTTTTTGAAAAATTGGTCACTTCACATCTACAACACCTCTGCAGTTCAATTATTTATCTATGCCAACGTGGTTTTATAAAACGTCGCCACAAACATTTGGAACTGACGTCCTTTATGATGGCTTTCAAAATGTACTTCAAACATATGTCACCCACACAGACTTTGGTAAAGCATTTGACTCTACTTATTACTCACTTCTTTTGAGTAAACTGAATCTTTTGGGGGAAATGCTCCCTCAGACCTTCTCATGTGAATATCCAGCTACTTAGCTCAAAGAACCCAACGATTACATCGGGGGCCCCCCAAGGAAGCCATCTTGTGACGATATTATTTACTATTTTTATTAATGACTTACCTCCAGCTCTAACGAACTCCCTCGTTCTTATGAATGCAGACGACGTAAAGCTTTGCAATCAATACGAGGGCTGCTATATATAATGAAAATACGAATATTTATCAACGAAAATGGTTTTATTGTTTTTCAAAATATTCTCCATCAAGATTTATACACTTTTGCATGCGCCCTAACCAATTTTCGAAGCAGTTTTTCCACTCCGATTGAGACACCTCCAAAACATGGTTTTTGAATGCTTCAACAGCATTTTCTGGCGACGAAAATCGTTGACCACGCATTATTTTCTTGATGTGTGGGAATAAAAAGAAGTCATTGGGTAACAAGTCAGGGCTGTACGGCGGATGACCCATCAATTCGACGTTTTGCCGGTCAAAAAGGCGCTGGTTTGAGCCGATATGTGAGAGCTCGCATTGTCATGGTGCACAATGATTCGTCTTCTCTTGTTCGATTTTCGAATTTCTCCGAAGACTTCAGGCAATCAAATGGTGGTGTACCACTCAGAATTGACCGTCCTACGTTGCACAAGCGGAACAGTCGCCACATGACCAGTTTTGCCGAAGAAATAGGCGACCATTTGCTTCGAAGTGCTTCTTCCACGAACAACTTTCGTTGGATTTGGCTCGTCTTGAAAGACCCACACGGTCGATTGCTGTTTTGTTTCGGGCTCATACGCATAGATCCATGATTCGTCACCTGTGACAATCTTATAAACTTCCGCGATCGTATTTTTTCAGCATTTCTTTACACCAATCCACACGAGCCTTTTTTTGAGCGATTGTCAAATTGTGCGGGATCCAACGAGAACAAACCTTTTTTACGGCCAGGTGTTAATGCAATATCGAATGTATGCTGGTGGGAGAAATGCATAGGCATGCTTCTATCTGAAAGTATGTTACATGACGGTATCAGTTCATGTACGGCATCGATGTGAGAAAAATGATCGCACGAAAATATTCCCGAGTTAATTCCATTTTTTGGCCGAGATGAATTTTTTAATTCCCTGTAAATACATAACATATCTCATATCAAAATTTTCTGCGCCAGGCCACTGCTCAAGGTTGTGAAAAAATTGTGTTTTACAACCGACAAATCGATCGAAAATATGTTAGGTGAAGCACGTAATTTGTAATTGAAGAAAAAATCTCTTATTGGCCATGGTATGGAGCGGAATTTGCGCAACTGGCAAAGGAAGTCAAAATAAATAAAATTGTGCATAGCAACGAAATTTTGTAGGCTGTAGTGCTTTCTTGGGCACAGCACTTAGGCAATAAAAAATAGGCGTTCCAAAAGGCTCCCAAGATTGGTACGAGCATCCCACATTTTTAGATTTCTGATCCTAACTTCAATCCATATTGCATATGGCTCTTTTCTGAAGCCATCGTGAAAAGCCGAAAATGACGTGAAGAGTTTAAAGCTAAACGTTTAAGGTAAACGTGCTAAAGAGACCACTCTGAAACCAAAATATTTTTTAAACATTATATTATCAGATCGTTATGTTTGTGATTAAGTTTTGTTCATAATAAAATTTTTTCTTAAATGAATAGTAAATTTTTGTTTCATATGTGAGCATGAGATGAATGTTTATCACGCTGAGATGTGTATTGACCACAGTCGCTCAGTTTTGGTAATAGTGGCAGCAAACATTCTGTTAATATACTAATGTATTTTTTTGCGTTGACCATTCAATTAAAAGTGCAGTTCTCCTACACTTTTTTCAGACATACAACCACACATATTTTACATGTAACAGAGAATTTCACTGTCGGAAATATGTACGTCTTCAAAAAATATTTTTCATTTCAGGTGAATATTTGGATACATCCGATTCTGGATCCTGTGACGAAGTAGAAACCGAGGATTTGAAAAAAAATGGAAATTCTTCAAATGATGTGATGGACATAGAACTGAATATAAAAATGTTTAATGCGTTTGAGGCGAGAAAAAAATATCTTATTAGCCAAGTAAAACCGTTTTCACTTTTTGGCGAACAACATCTCACATCTCATCAGCATTTGAAAACATATATAGATTATAACAATGCACAATTAATAGCCCAATATTTAGCTACCAAGCGACCGTTCAGTCAATCATTTGATGGATGTTTAAAAAAAATCATTTTAGTCGTGAAGTAAGTATACAACTTACTTTCTTAAAAATTTTAATTAAACTTTAACAATATTGCAGCGAACCGTCCATAGCAGTAAGAACTCGTGCAATGAAATGCCTTGCCAATATTGTTGAAGTTGATCCATTAGTACTTAAACGAAAAGACATGCAAATGGGCGTCAACCAAAAATTCTTAGATACGGCTATTTCTGTACGTGAGGCTGCTGTCGATCTAGTAGGAAAATTTGTACTTAGTAACCAAGAACTAATTGATCAGTATTACGAAATGCTGTCTACTCGAATATTGGTAAGAAGCATAACAATCTATTTGTTTACATATATTTGATTACTGAATGGATTTAATTTAAAGCTACTGTATAGGGAGGAGACGTGACTTATTAAGACCGTGTTTTTTTCCTAGCCATAGGCTAGGGTTAATTTTTGTACACTCTAAGAATCCGTTACTGCAAACTTAGAAGTGTCGAGACTTTCGTCAGAACTTCAATTGTCGTTTTTAAAGAGGTATTTTGGTATAAAAAAAGACCAAAAACACACAAACTTTCATGAAGCATGCCTCCTTGAGAGATCATAATTTACTCTGTTGCTATCAATCCGAAACAGAGTAAAAAAAGTTAAATTATTTCAATAAAAATATAACCAAAAATTGTTTTCTTTTACCATCATGAACTTCATTTTACCACAATAATTACTACAAATAGTTGATTGTTTCAAAAATAGGTTTTTGTATGAAACTTACTCTTGTATCTTCTTCTTTGGCACCCATGGTTTAGATATTAATAAATTATTCTTTTTTGTTTATTTTCTGATTACTTGGAATGCTGTCTTTTTTTCCAAAATTCCAAATTTTACAACTGATAATTTTTTAAAATTTTATTTATTCTTTTGATTAAATTTTGGCCTTGTGTCAGCAACAATTTTGTAATAGCTCGCGGTATTCATTTATATTCTTAATCACGGCTCAATTAATCCTACAGCGGATGCAAAGTGGGATAATCAAAGTACAACTGATGTTCGCAATAAAATAATCAGCCTAATAGCAGTTCCCGCTATATAACGTACAGCCCACCTCCCGCCAAACCGACCTAGGGGCGATGAGAGAACAGGAAGTACGAAGTAATGCCACAGTCAAATCACAGTTCAAAAGATAAGAAGGAACGGGAAGGGGACCAATTTTTCAAAATGCCCCTACAATTGGTAGCATCAGAATTTTTCCCTTTTTTATGTAGGGGAAATATGAAAGATTCTTTCGACGTATGGTGAAAGATCGAAGTTTTCAGAGAAAAGTTTTAGAGGAGGTTTGCACAGTGGCATGGCGCCGTTCTTCAGCTCACAGCCTAAATATACAATAAGAGACTGCACTCGGAGAAAGATGGTCGGAAAATCAAATTGGATGATTGATTATTATATGTATATGGCTTATCCATAATTGTAGGATGTGCATACATCCTTTGAAACATCTGTTTGAAAGATGTTGTTAGTTTTTTGATGTACAGGCCGACTGGTCAATGGTTTTAATTTTTAGGAGGTAGATCGGTACTTTGTGACTTTAAACGTTATGGGGATAAATATTACAGCACGCCCCTCAAACTAGCTATTCTGTAAATTTCATATGTATGACGCCCAGAGATAATATACACTCTTGATGCTTGGTGCTGCTTAGACCCTTCATTAGGACGTACGCCGGTGTATGCTCTGACTGCATATACTTAATAGTGATGTCGTCCTCTTGATGCTTCTGCTGTATGAAGTGATGTCGTACACCGATATGCTTCGTGCGTGGATGGAAGCCGAAACATTTTGCCAATTTCTAAGCCCTCTGATTGTCATTGAAGAGCACTACGGATACACATTTTCAGCCCACCTCACAAAGAAGTTCCGTTATATATGGCTTCTTTTACTACATCGGACATTGCCAAATATTTTGCCTCTGTGCTTGACAAAGCCACTGTGCGCTGTTTTCGCGCCCCCCAACTTATGGCTGTACCAGCCATGATGAATGCTAGACCAGAGTAAGAGCGCTTGTCGGTTAAATTTGCACCCCAGTCTGCATCTTCTACTCCATATAGACTTCCTTCCGTTCTGCTGTATAACAGGCCGTGGTGTTTCGTACCGCTTAGGTATCGCAGTATGCGATTTGGTGCATTCCAATGCTCAGCTCATTTTTGATAAGGATATTTTTTCATTTCCTCATCATTTCTCATTCCTTTTCACCTTTTCAATTGTTATAGGGTCGCCTGCTGTCGTTGTAAATGCCATCTCGCATTCCTGAAAATCTTCCTCTGATGATGAGTTAGTATGCGTCTCATGAATCCTCTCAACGAAAACCCTCTCGGTTGATGGCTAATATATTTTTTTTGCTCTAACTCTTTTGGCTGTCCTTAAAAGTTTTTGACGTCCTCTTCCATGTCGCCGCTGCCCATTATTGGAATCTGCTTCGCTGGATGAACTGTCGCTTTGTTGTTGCCGCTCATTCGACTTGCTAATTGGGATGCCCTGTAATAACCTCAGTGTTGTAGAAGTCCTGGTATTCGCTCTTGAACCCTGAAACATTTAAGAACTTAACAGCGTTAGAAATTATTATTTTCCGCGTTTCCAGTAAACACAATCGATACGCTTTGGATTCTTTTGAATAACCGAGCAGAATACATTTTTCAGATTTCGTCTCGAACTTGCCACGATGGCCACCCTTGATGGTCGTGTATGCCTTCGTATCAAATGAGCGCAGGGGTGCCACTGTTGGTATTTTATTCGTCCAGTATGTATACGGTATCTATCTATTTAACCGTTTGGTGACGCATCGATTTCGAATGTAACTCGCTTTGTTGACTGCCTCTGCCCAAAATGACGGTGGTGCTTTAGATTGTAGAATCATACACCTTACCATTTCTATTAATATGTGATTTAGCCTCTCTGCTGCGGGTAAGTTTTAAACGCTTCAAATACTTCCGACTTTTGTTTAAAAAAGTACATTTTACAAAGTCTCGAGTAGTCATCAATAAAAGTTACAACGTATTTTGACCCGTTCTTTGACTTAGTTCTCATCGTCGCTGTGGTTTTCTCTAGGTTCGTACTCTTGCGATTATTCGAAGTTTGCTTTTCGTATGCATATTTCGCATTTTGAAAGCTGTGGTTTGCTACCAAACTTCATGGCATAGACATTTCCACTTGTAGCCATCCTCTTCTCTGTCTCATTTACTGGTCCCATACGGTAGTGTTTACATCATTTACATCACTTACCTCTGCTTTGTTTACATGATGCTTTTCACTATCTAAGTAATATAGGTTGCCATGTCGCTTTGCTTGTCGCCTGGCTTCTCTTTTGTTTTTCAAAATTACTACTTCAATATTATTAAAATGCACCTCGAAGCCGTGATCCGTGATTTCAGATATAAATAATACATTTTGAGGTAAGTCTTTAAGACTTCTTTGAGGTCAATATTCTATTAATGTTTAAGTCTTTTTGACTTTTGTCATTCTATGGAATGCGCTCTTGTTCGAACTCATGTGTGCCGAACATCCATTTTAGGCACCATTTTTCGCTATTTTGCCTCCCCTAAACGCACAAGTTTATTTTTATTGGACATTATAACGAGTCCTAGAGTTTTGACGCTATAATGTTCCAGTGATTAACCCAGCACTTCTACATTACTGGCACCATTTCGAAGATTTCAGTAATATGTGGTTAATGTTTGGTGGACTTCTTTATATGTAAATGACGTAGTAGCTCTTATCGACAATAGCAGCCGTTTTACGGATTTGCCAGCAACTTCCTATAGACCTCCAAAGGATGTTACTCGTAGTGAGATAATTTAAAATTTTTGCTTTTTGTTACAGTGATTTCCTTGGCTTTATCCAATAGGATGGCGCTTTCGTATTCTTTTCAAATGTTACCTCTTAACTTTTGTTCCAGTGCCAGAAATGTATTAATTGCAATTTATTGCGGCTTTCTCAGGGCTGAAGAGAGTTCATCTACCGCCTTTGTCGGATTCACAGTGTGCTTGTGAAGGAGATCAATACTTCTTCTGGGTGTCCAGATTATCAATATTTAAACGTACAACATTTTACACAGATTTGAGACGATTTGAGTCTCCCTGCTACAAACCATCCGAATTTTTTGCTTTGAAGCTTAGCGTCATATTTTCCTGTTTTTGTTTATTTGGAAGAAGCAATGAAAAATAGGGCTCGGCGGCGATTAGCAGATCTATGCTTTTTGTCCCACTTCCCTTTGTAATCCTTTGACTTGTGGTTCGTTTTAAAGCTGTAGATTGACCAGATCCTTATAATAGAGGCTCTGAGAAAATTTACTCTTTCTATCTGCAAAAACATGAAATCCGATAGTATAGTATCTCCGATCGTACAGTTATATAGAATCTATAAGGTATAGTCGACAAATCCCGGCCTTTCGGACTTATATACTGCGTGCATATGAAAGAAGGGTGTGTACAAGGTTTGGAGTCTATAGCTTTTAAGCTACTGAGAGACAAGCTTGTGTTAACCAGAAAGACGGACAGAGGGGCATGCTAATAATATATACACAATTTAGGGCCAGAGATGTCTTGTTCACTGCGGTGCACACTGGTGACCAAAATTAAAACACCCTATGCAAGACTATAAAACAGATTTTTTTCAACAGATTATTTCCATATACAAAATGTTCTCCATCTATTCGTGTTTGAAAACAATAAAAAAATTTAAAATACCTCCTTCATATTTCATTATACGAGTATTAAAAAAAAACATCTAAAATACAGTAGAAGAGCCGCATAAACGTAACGCTCCTGTACAATGTATGAACTGCCAAGAATACGGCCATACAAGATCGTATTGCACACTTCGCCCAGTGTGTGTACCTCCACGTCTCCACGCACTGCCAAGCTAATAAAAAAAACCCAAGCGCGAAAAAGTGCGGTAACTGTGGGGGTAATCACACAGAAACCTCACACTAGCGGCCGTATACTGCCCCCCTCGTTTCACAATATTGGAAGACCAATTCCTGGATTTTTTCCATGCACGATGACCACACTTCATTGCAGCAGGCGACTACAATGCCAAACATACTCACTGGGGATCGCGCCTTGTGAATCCAAAAGGAAAACAGCTTTATAAGGCTTTAATTAAAGCCACTAATAAACTTGATCATGTTTCCCCTAGGAGTCCCACATACTAGCCATCAGACCTCAATAAGCTGCCTGACTTGATTGATTTCGCAGTCACGAAAAATATTTCTCGCAGTTTGGTTAGAGCTGAATGTCTGCCAGATCTGTCATTTGATCACTCGCCTGTACTAATTCATCTCAGCCGGTACGCAGAAAACGTAAAACCACCTTACAGACTGACTTCGCATAAAACAAACTGTCTTAGGTATAAAAAATATGTAAGTTCACACATTGAGCTAAACCCAAAACTCAATACTGAACCTGATATAGAGAGCTGCACAGGTACACTGTAATCTATTCTTATGGAAGCAGCTCGTAATGCAACACCTAAAATCACAAACGTTACAATTAATCCGAATAAGACTAACGCACAAATCGAGCAACTCGTCCACGCAAAACGACGCTTACGTAGAGAATGGCAATCCTCCAGATCACCATCTGCAAAACAAAAGCAAAAAATAGCCACACGGAAGCTGACCAACGCTCTGAAACAAGAGGAAGAATACGCTCAGAGCCGATATATAGAGTAACTTTCACCAACAGGTATTAAACATAAGTCACTGTGGAGAGCCCACCCAACACTTCGCCCACCGACTGAAACCATTTTGCCCGTAAGTAATTCCCCAGGCGGCTGGGCACGTAGTGATGCAGACAGAGCCACCACATTTGCCGCTCAGCTACAAAATGTATTTACGCCAAACGAGGCTACTAGCACATTTGCGCTACCGTCTTCAACCGCAAACTGCCACCAGCAACACACCCCAATTGTGTTTTGTCCACAAGAAATATCTAACATAATTAAAGCCCGAAAAAAATCCCCCGGCCACGACCTTATTACCCCGGAAATGATCATCAAGCTGCCACATTCTGCAGTTCGCTACCTAACGCAGCTCTTTAATGCAACACACCCCAATCACAAAACTTGGCTACTTTCCACAACGATGGAATAGATCGATCATTATAATGATTCCGAAGTCTGGTAAGGTCCTCACAGTTCCCTCATCCTACAGACCAATAAGTCTCCTCTCATGTATATCGAATCATTCGAAAAATGCCTGCTAATCCGACTGAATCCACACCTGAGAGCCCACAATATAATCCCAGCCCGTCAATTTGGCAGAGATAAGAACTGCATTTGAAAATCAAGAATACTGTACAGCCGTATTTCTAGACGTATCCCAAGCATTCGACAGAGTCTGGTTAGACGGCCTAATGTTTAAAGTGAAAACAGCTTTACCCGAAATCACACACAAACTTCTAAAGTCATACCTATATGACAGAAAGTTTGTAGTGCGGTGCAACACAGCCACTTCCACTTCCACAGCCAACTTTATACCTTATCTATACTGCTGACATTCCTACAAATAGTCGGCTAACAGTGTCCACGTTTG
Organism: Drosophila ercepeae; assembly: GCA_018150545.1. Classification (NCBI taxonomy): domain Eukaryota; kingdom Metazoa; phylum Arthropoda; class Insecta; order Diptera; family Drosophilidae; genus Drosophila; species Drosophila ercepeae. The sequence continues at coordinate 21,823,365 of JAECWL010000161.1, read as the reverse complement.
CCGACGATACAGCTATCCTTAGCCGTTCAAGGTCCCCAATCCAAGCTACAGCACAGCTGGCATTGCACCTCATAGACACTGAGAAGTGGCTCTCTGACTGGCGAATAAAAGTAAACGAGGAAAAATGCAAGCACGTGACATTTACGCTAAACAGACAAGATTGCCCACCACTTTTGTTGTTGGACCAATGGCGCACAGCTATGGGGCAACGCCAGCAACAGCAATATTGACATCATACAGCGAGCACAATCAAAGATTCTGAGAACCATCACTGGGGCATCGTGGTACGTTCGGAACGAAAACATCCAAAGAGACTTAAATATTCCACCAGTCATCAATGCAATCACAGAACTTATGGAAAAATATCATAGCAAGCTATCCTCGCACCCCAACCACCTAGCGAGAAATCTAACCCAGCTCAGCAGTCGTTCCCGTCTCCGACGAAGGGACCTACCAACCCAGCGAAGAAATTTTTAGGGACGTTTAATCTCAGTTGGAAAAATAAAAGAACTGTTTAGAAAAAATTTGTAATAGTTAAGATTTTTAAACTTATTGTTAGTTCTTATTCAAGAGGATTCAATAAATAAATGCAAAGTTAATATAAAAAAAAAAAAGTTTACTCAAAAGGAGTGAGTGGTTGACAGAGTCAAATGCTTTAATAAAGTTTGATAGATGACTTCTGTTTAAAGGCCTTTACGAAAGCCATTTATAAAGGAAGTCAGCTCCAAGAGGTTTGTGGTGGTGGAGCGACGCTTTATGAAACCATGCTGGCATGGAGAAATAATTGAACCGCAGAGATGTTGAAGATGTGGTGTTACCAATTTTTCGAAAAGCTTTGGAATTGCTGACAATTTAGAGATACCTCTATAGTTCGTAGCATCTGATTTTTTTCCTTTTTAGTGTAGGGGAATTATGAAGGATTCCTTCCACATTTGGGGAAAATTCGAAGTTTCCAGAGACAAAGAGAAAAGTTTTAGAAGAGGTCTGCACAATGGCTTAGCGCAGTTTTTCAGTACACAGCCAGGAACACCATCAGGACCTGGCGAATAGACTGGTTTCACCCTCACCTAAACCTAAAGAATTCCTTACGTGGTTTATTTGGCCAAGGGATATGTCGAACATACCCTCAGTAAATTTATGGTGTGTTGATGAGAGTGAAGAGTAAAGAGAGTAAAGATGGTGAATTCTCGGTGTGTGACCAGATAAGTTCAGGTAAATTGAAGTCTTCTAGAGTCACTAGCAGGTTACTGTCGGACATGCGATTAGAATCCAACTGAATGGCAGATAAGTGGTGCCAATATGTAGGTGGTTCTGAAGAGGGTGGTAAGTATGAGCATGTAATGAACAGTGATTGAAGCGACATAGTGATTTTAATACATTCTAGATCAATTCTAGATAGATCACCAAGATTCGGTAACTTAACCTTAACCAGAAGCCAAGTCGGAGTTTAGGACTCCTCCTCATCGTTGTAGTGATCGGTCCCGTCTGTAAGTGGTGTACCTGTCTGGAAAAATTTCGGAGTTAAAAATCTCTGGCTTGAACCAGGTTTCTATGAAGACTATAATCTGGGATGCAAATGATGAACTATCAGAATACAGTATAGGGAGCTTTCTCCGAAGCCCCCTAGTATTTTTATAGGTAAGAGTGATAGATGTTGTTAGTTTTTTGAGGAAGAAGGTTCAGGGTTTTTAGGCTTTGGGAGTTTAACTCCAACAGGCGTATTAACTTTTTTAACTGTACTCGGCTGATGTTCTTGTACGAATATGTTCTCCGGCCAAAAGCTGGGCGAACAGATCGTATCGTACATCGGCAAAGGTACACGTATCTTAAAAGATTACGTACGCCTCGAGTAAGTATACTTAAACTTCCTAATGTCCTACACTCTAACAACGGCCGTAGATTAGGCTTGGATGTAATAAATATGTGTTTAAAGGGCGGAATCACCTGTAAGGGTTTTGGTGTTACTGTTGGTAAGACCGCGACATCAGTCCGTACCGGGGTCTTGACGGTGGTTTACCCTTAGCAGTGGATTTTAGGGGGGTCGACTCTACTCGTGTCGGAGGAATCACCTGAAGTGATACCCTGGATGGTAATTCAGACGAATTATGCTCGATTATGGAGTCAAATTCAGAAACCGCATTTGTGTTTTCAACTACTGCTCGTGGGGTAGTAGAGTTATGAACGGCTGCATGGTCGTCGGCTGATCAGGCTGAAAAGCGATATCAGTGCATACGGAGTCCCTCATAGCGGTTTTTTACGCTTTGGAGATTCATTTAGCAGCTATCGGCTGCTAAATTGGGAATCAAGCGCAGAGAGTTGGTCGTTGATTTTACGGAAACCACCGATCAACTCTTTGAAACCGTTTTTAGTTTGCCGCATGAACGTTCGCATTTCTTTTTGAACCGCACGACATCCACTGCAGCAAAAGTGGAAGCCAGCATTTCTTGACATTACATCCGAATCTGAGGCGGTGAAACCGGCACATTTAGTTTCACACAGCCAACAGGGGATGCTAGGCTACGACGCGGAAATCGGCTTATTGCACGATTTTATAGCGCAGGTGCTATAAAATTCCATATAAGAGATTTTTGAAAAAAACATAAAATTTAAAATATGTAAAAATATATTGGCACAAAACATTTATTTTAACAAAAACTAGTAGCCTTAAACCACTGTACTTACTTAGTAAGAGCGGGATACAAGGGAGAGGAAATGGAAAAAAGGAACGCAAACTAGGAGAGAGTGAGTTTTTACAATATGAGAAATTGGTGAAAATGTAAGAAATAGGGAATAGAAGTAGGGCATAGTACCTTACTTGAATAAATAATATAATATTTTAATCTCACCAAATACGGTACCGCGCAGACGCGAGTCGAAGGTAATCGAGATAAGTATTTGATTTAATAATTATTATCTTAAACAAACGCCGGTTTGTTTTTCGCAAGGCAATAATAAATAAATCGATGAGCACAAGAAAAAACACCGTTCGCTATGAAAAGTGAAGTGATTTTGAGGATGTTTAATCTGGTGTTGAGTGATTTTATTAATGTTTTAATCTGTTCGTTCCAGTAGTGTTTAGTGTTAAAGATTATTCCTAAGATTTTGAGTTGTTTTGTTTTTGGTATATTGATATACAGGGTGGGCCATCTAAATGTGACCCACGTAAACTCTTAATAACTCTGACATACATTGTCAAATCGACAAACGTCATACCACATCTTATTCTTCATTTCAAGTAGTCATTAACCATGGATAACTACACTCCACCTGAACGCGCTGAAATTGTTCAGCTATACATCCAAAACAATTTCTCTATCGTGGCTACTCAACATGCGTTCCGTTCCAAAAATAAAATCAAAAGTGCTCCCGCAAAAAACACCATAATGCGTTTGTTCGAAAAATTTTTATCTACTGGTAGTCTTAGGAATGCCAGACGTTCAAATAAACCAAGTCCAAGGCGTTCCGATCAAAATGTCGCTGCCGTAGTGGCCAGTGTAGAAAGGTCTCCGAAAACATCGAGGCGACGTCGATCTGCGCAATTGAGTATCCCAAGGTCCACTCTCCGTCGTATAATCCATGACGATTTGAATTTATTCTCATATAAAATACAAGTGACGAACAAAATCGAGCTACAGGACAAACCGCGTCGCGTTGCATACGGACAGTTTTGTGTCAACATGGCCGAGAGTGATGTTGATTTTTGGCGTAAAATCATCATGAGCGACGAAGCACATTTCTCACTGAATGGAGCGGTAAACAAACAAAACTGCAGCGTCTATACCACTCAAAACCCACAAATAATCCACGAAGCGCCTCTCTATGACCAAAGAGTGACAGTTTGGTGTGGTATTAATGCGAAATGTGTGATTGGACTGTACTTTTTCGAGGACGATCAATCGAAGCCACTTACCGTCAATGGCGACCGATATAGAGCCATGATAACCGATTTTTTTTTTGCCTATTGTGCGTAGAAAGCGAATGCGTAACTTCTGGTTCCAACAAGATGGCGCGCCATGCCATACTGCAGCTGTCACATTAATTTTATTGAGGTCATTCTTCCCTGGTCGGTTGATATAAAAAAATGGCGATTTTGACTGGCCACCGCGTTCGCCCGATCTGACGCCACCCGACTTTTATTTGTGGGGACTTTTGAAATCTAAAGTGTACATCAACAAGCCAAGGACTTTGACTCAACTCAAGGCGAACATCGAACGTGAAATAGCGGCGATACCTAAAGCTACGCTGGAGAAAGTGATGAAAAATGCCGAAAAAAGAGCAAATTTCGTCATCATGGAAAAAGGCGAGCACTTGAGCCAAATAATATTTTAAATGTTAATAATATTAATCTCCTTGAATTAAAATAAATGCCTGTGCAAAAAAATAACAAATTGTATTTTCCTTAACAATTTTATTTACGAATCACACGGGTCACATGTAGATGGCTCACCCTGTATGTGATTTCGATTTCTTTGCTTGTACAGTTCTGTTTTTTGCATATGTGTAGGTGAGATGATTTCCCTGTTGATATATTTGTTCCAATGAATTTGCATTGGGTAATTTTGTTAAATGTGTTGTTAATTAGAGTGTTATATCCTTGTTTTGGGACGAAAAAGAGGCAGCGGTCGTCTACATTCATAGCGTGCGTGACGAATTTGTTTTGGTTTATGATATAGCTTACATTTTTGAGTTGAAAGCTATTAGGAAATAGTGTAACAGATAATAGGGATCCTGTGAAGTTGCATCTCATTTGACAGTGTGTTCACTTTTACACGAAATCCACGGTTTCTGAGGTAGCTGTGTATAAATTTAGTTATTTTTTGGCCGAATTTCAATTCGTGCAGTTGCTGCAGAATGCAGTGGGCTCCTACTCTGTCGAAGGCTTTTTCCATATCTATTGACGCTATATGGTTTTTTATTGCCAGATTGTTGCAGATGTAGTTATCTAATATTAATAGTGGGTCTACAGGGTGCATTATGAAAGTAATGCGCATTGTTTCATTGTCACGTAACTACATGTCGTAGCACGCTCGGACCTGTCTGAGCAATAGAAGTGGTAGGACGTGTCGTAGAGCGAATTCATTTTTTCTGTTGTGTCACGGTGCGATGGAGCGTTCGCTGGAACAGCGGTACGCCATAAAGTTTTGTGTGCGACTTGGCAAAAATGCATCGGAAACTTATCAAATGCTTCGAGAAGCCTTTAAGGAGGAGTGCATATCGAGATCTCAGTGTGGAAGGTGGCACAAGGCCTTCAAGGAGGGTCGAGAGGAGGTCACCGACGATCCACGTTCCGGACGTCCAACAACAGCACGAATTGATGAAAACGTTCGCCGTGTGCGAGAAACTTTGAGTTCAGACCGTCGGTTAAGCATCCGGGCAATCGCTGACATCCTAAACTTGTCAACATTTGCGGTACATGGAATAGTGACGGAGGATTTGCAAATGCGAAAGGTCTGTGCGAAGCTTTGCGGAAGGTGTTGACGGAGGAGCAGAAAAACGTTCGAGTTTTGCGCTGTGAAGAATTGTTGGAATCGATTAGAAATGATCCAGGTTTTTTTAAATTTTACTGTAACTGGGGATGAATCCTGGATGTTCGAGTACGATCCAGAATCCAAACGACAGAGCTCCGAGTGGCACACACAATTTTCTCCCAGACCCAAGAAGGCGCGCATGAGCAAATCTCGTATCAAAACAATGCTGATTGTCTTCTTTGACGTCCGAGTAATCGTCCATTTTGAGTTTGTACCGCAAGGACAAACTGTCAACGGAGCCTTTTACCAAGAGGTACTCAAGAGACTGAAACGCCGAGTCGTACGCGTCAGGCCAGACATCAAAGACGTTTTCATGCTCCACCACGATAACGCCCCCAGCCACACGGCCTTCGTCGTCACCAACTTCTTGACCCAGAAGAAGATCTCAGTTGTGCCCCAGCCTCCTTACAGCCCTGACTTAGCTCCGTGCGACTTTTTTTTGTTCCCCCTACTGTAGAGAGAGCTAAAGGGAAAACACTGGGAGTCGGTGGAGAACATCCAAGCTCGCGTAACAAGGTTCCTGAAAGGCATTTCTGTCGAGGAGTTTCAGGGTGCTTTCCAGGCGTGGCATACACGTCTCCGCAAGTGTATTGACGCAGGAGGGGACTATTTTGAAGAATTTTAATAATTTGCACTGATTGGATCAACAAATATATTTTTCTTAGAAAATGCATTACTTTCATAACGCACCCTGTATTGTGCATGTGTTTGTTTTGTATGCCTATTGATTTGGAGAGAGGAGGTGTTCTTGGTTAAGGGTCCAAATGATTCTTTTTGATATTATTTTTTTCTAAAGTTTGGATATGATACATATAGGATAAAATATGATATTGTGATAATGTGATATTGGGCGGTAGTTTTTTTTTTTTTTTGGTAGAATTTTCAGGATTATTATTGCAGTTTTCCATTGATGCGGAATGATGCTAGTATCTAGTGTTCTATTGGAAAGGTCTAGAAGTTTATATATATTGTCATGTCCGAGGGTAGTTCCTTTAGATTGAAGTTCTATTGGTCTAATAGGTGTTTCAACGAGTTTAGCTCGGTTATGTAAGGGGTAGGTTGTGTGTAGTGGAGTATGATAGTGGGCTTTGTTTTGTTGAAAATGGGGTGGGCAATTAGAGTCTTTTGAATAGTCTGACTAGTGTTTGGCGAATGCGTTGGCTTTCATAGTTGAGTCGCCGCAGGTGTTTTCTATCTCTGTTTCTATTGTGTGGATGTGGGTATTTTTTCTAACTTGTGTAATGGTGTGAACTTTATCCCAGAGTGTCATTGTTGTGGTATTAGGGTGTATTGAAATTGTTGACCAGATCATGATAATCTTGTTGAACGCTGTTTAGGATATATATATATTCTTATTGATATAGGCAGAGTTTTACTTTGTATTTCTGCAGCAATGTATGTTGGATTGGAAATTTATTACATTGTGTTGAATATATCATCTCATGTTAGGAATGTGTTTAGTAATTAGATTTAATTAGTTTTGTTTAATTTTATATTATTAACAAAGTCTCTCTAGCTTTATATCCCCTTCTCCAAAATTGGCGCTGTCTTGCTTACAATGCAGTAGTTCATTGTAGATCGTTCTTGGGCCTTACGACGGAAGAGCTGAAGTAATTAAGAGCTAGTTATCATATTTCAATGTCTCCTCTGAGACTGTCTGTTTCAGTGGGCATTGAATTTATTTGGTGCTTTGCTTTGTTAAGAATTTCTGCAATGTCACTGTTTGTCTCCATGTCTGAGCTGTTTGTGCGTATGTTCTCTTCATTTGTTTTTTTTGATGGTGTTCTGTTTAACTTTGTTTGAGTAGTTTTTTGTGTTTTTTCTGCTAATTTATTGGGGATGGGCGGTGTTTTAATTGGGGAGTTATTTTTTGTTCTGGTTTTCTTTTATTGAGTGGATTGTGGCAAATGGCAAATGATATTGCCTTCGAAAGATTGGCTGTATGCCCTAGAAGTTATTAGTTTTTACATGTCATCGGTGTAGGAATTTATTCCTTGACCCGTGCGAGATGCCAAGATATTTGGATTTGGTAGATTGTATCCGTCCAACGGAGCATGACAACTCCAGTCGAAGATGTTTTGCCGTCAATTTTTCGTGAGTATTAATATACAAGTATTTCGACTTCTATTTATTTGATTCAGATTTTTGTGGTATTGTGTTTTTATTTGAAAGATTCCATGAAGTTTTTTTTGCTGCGATGAACCTCTCGGTAGTTTTCGAGTCTTCGACGAGAATTAGTAAATTTCCATTACGCATTTCATTGATTTTTATAAATTTGACAGCAATTCAATAGCTCAACGGCGAAGCATGAATATGAACAGAGCGGCTTTTTGTGTCAGTAGTTGACATAATTATATATTTGGGGTTTGGTAGGTTGACTTAGGGAAGTTCCGGGAAAGCTTCTAAAACTGAAGTTGGGTTTTTTTTTTAAGTTTTGGGGTTGTCGCAAAGCAACTCACTTAATACTTAATAATAATAATAAAATTTACCATGGATCGACCAACGTGCTCTGGTGGCAAACTTTGATTAGCATTTGTTTAGTTTTTTAATGTCCACCTATCAAACTTTGTATTCTATTGAAATACTTGTTTACTAGTGTGCGTAAAGAAAAGATTTTGCGTATTTATGTGTGTTTGAGGTCTTTTGCAAATAAGCTGTAAACTGTAAACGAAAATTAATTTAAAAATAAAATCTAAATTTTAAAATATAAATTTTATTTGAAAATCATGGATTGGCCAAAACGAAAATTAAAAAGAAAAAAAATATCTATTTTGCATTTTTTTTTTATTTGTACACACAAATTATCAAATTAAGTTTTTTGTGTTAAATAAACAAAAATTGAATATTTAAATATTTGAGGTATTGGAGATCCCTGGATCGATGTCGATGAGATTGTTTTAGGCTGTGATAAAATTTTTATACTCAGAATACACAGGGACATGAAAGGCATTCGCATATCTTACTTACTTAGGAAAAATACTTTGGTCAAAAATTTTCAAGAGATGAGATTCATAACTTCTAAGGTTACGAAGAACAAATCTTATTACAGTAATAAGCTCATTACCGTACGCAACTCGGCACTATTGCCAGAAGAATCCATCGTCTGTCGTGGACGAAGAGGAGGGGGAAATAATAGAAAACCTCCTATTCTCAGCTCAGCAGTCCCAAAAACTTACCCACCTTGAAAAAAACATTTATAATGGACATCTTTACCAGATAAGTTTTAAAACACTCTACGCATCAAAACAAATAAAATGAGACATTACTGGTGACAAATCGATAGAAAATTGCAGAGATATTTGCCGTAATACAGATTTCCTTTGCGATATCTTGAAGCTTGGATATGCCGCGAGTTTCGGCAGTTTACATCCGATCTTCACCAAATAAGTTTTAAATCACTCTACGCATCAACACAAAAAAAAATGAGATATCATTTGTGACTAAGCGATAGAAAATGGCGGAGATATTTGCCAGATCAGATCTTTTGTTTTAGACCTCCCTTTAGGTGCTTAAAAAATCATTTTTGATTCCAAACGTTTCAAATATTTTAAGAATTAACATCAGATTATTGTAAAAAATATTTAAATAAAAGATGAACTCTGTATATATATTTTGTAGGATACTGGTGTCTCCGTACGAAAACGAGTAATAAAAATTTTACGTGACATTTGTATTGAATACCCGGACTTTTCAAAAATACCTGAAATTTGCGTCAAAATGATTCGGCGCGTTAACGACGAGGAAGGCATTCAAAAACTTGTTACTGAGGTGTTTATGAAAATGTGGTTTTCGCCATGCATTAAAAATGATAAGGTTAGTTCTGTTCTTAAAAAATCTTTGTTGTTTGATACAAAAATCTTTGTTTATACTTAGCATGGCATACAAAGGAAAATAAACCAAATTATTGATGTAGTAAACACAGCCCACGATACAGGATCAACTTGGTTGGAAGGCCTTCTTTTCAGTGTAAGTATAAAATAAATAGTATTACCCAATTTAAAGATTAATAAAAATTAGTCGGGTTTGTCATGAAAGAGGGAGAAATTTTTCCTTTATTGTTTATTTATTTTAGGTCACTTTCTTATTTTAGTTCACATATTCGTTTTTGCCCACTTCATTCAGTAAGCAATGGGAATCTACGAAAGTATTTTAAGAATATATCACGAAGAGAGTAGGGTTCTGAAATGAACCTCCGTTAAATAGGATAAAGTTTTCAGTTGAATTTTTCAATATTTTGCTTCATTTTAAGGAATTAAACATAAAGAATCACATATTGGTCCCAATATTATTCAATCTTTTTGAATCTATTTGACTTTTATCAACTTGTATTAAAAATTTTCCTGCCCTAGTGTACCTCAGACATTGAATTGTGGAGAAAGTTGACTCTTTTGAACAAAAATACCAAGTAAACGAACTCCCCCAAATGAGCTAATCATACCCTAACACTTATAAAAATGCTTAAACATTTATTTAATGAAAATACCTATAATTCTTCGGTTTTTAAAGCTCAAATCGTTTTGTTTGTCTTAATTAAATTTAATTTAAAGAACTTCTGTAGGTTTCAGTATTATTTTGTTTTATAATGTATTATGCAATATAAATGTAGTATTACTATATTTGTTAGGAATTTATCCTATATATAATATAGTACAAAATAAAAAGAACAACATTTATGATATTCATAATAAGTTTTGTATGAGAAAAGTTAAAAGCGAATTTGGCCATGGAATATTGAGAAAAAATATATATCGGAGTATGTGCGTTCGGAAGAGCGAAAACGAATTCAATGAGTGGGGGTCATCGGTTTATTCTATTTATTTTTTACATATATATTTTTTTGGTTTTATTGTTGAGAAAAAGAATAAAAATACTACAAAAGCCAATATTTTTCATGTATTTCGGAAGTTTGTAATTTAGTGAAGGAAACATTTGCGATCGTCTGAAGTATACAGCGACGCAGGTTGGACTCTCCGTAGGGTTAGGCGTGATTATTGCTAAGTGGTCACTGCTCGTGCACCTATCCGCTTCCAACTGGGTTGGCAAATGTGAGGTTTACGATACCCTCGCGCTTTTATCTGCTGAATGTCTTAGTACTGCCTAATTGATAATGGGTGGGCCAGACTTTAAAGAACTTGCTGATTGGTATCGGGGACTCTTGGGCGTCTAAAACTTGTTCTTCAATGGCATTCTTCACCAAGCTATGGCTGCTTGGGTATTCGAGGGGCTAGACTGCCGCCTTGTTTCCCTCTCCGTTATTTTGCCATCTCGGCCACAGCTTCATATATTTGCACCACCATCAGTGCCATATTTTCGGCTGTTTCGGTTTATATGGCTCGCTGACAATTATGATTGCGACGCCTATATACTTAAGTTAAGTTAAATGCAACTGCCAATATTTTATATTACGCAATAGAACCAAACGATTTGTAGTGAAAAAAAACACTATTTGCGATTTCTTCTGTACCATTGCGGAACTGTAACTTGAAAACAATCGTTTCTTTTGTACTTTAAAATACAGTTTGTAATTAAAAAATAGATTCGAACTTAAACGTATGAAAAAAACCAATTTCGATATTTTTTCTACCATCCGTTTGCACTTCAAGTTTTTACAGGCATCATAAATAAGTAAATACAAATTTTAAAGTACGATTTACCGAAAAACAATTACTTAAAGAACTGTGGTTGAAATTGGTTAGTATTCTTATCATCACAATTAAATTGTTGTTTTTTGTCAGATCTTGTTTAAATCCTATATCTACCATGTAAAATAATATCACTGCATCAGTTGAGTAAACGAATTTACGCGATAGTGGCATTGCATGTTCGTTGGTTTGCTGACCGATCAAAAGTTACAATGATCTTGGCTTGATAGTGATCGTCCAATACAAGAGAAACAAGTGAGAAAAGTTATCTTCGGCTTGCCAAAGATGGTATAAACTCGAAAACAACAAAGTTTTCCATACAAAGACTTGTTTTCAAATCGGTTGTTTGTATGGCAGCTATATCATATAGCAGTCCGATCCGGACCAAACTTTCACAAATCGTGTATGGCTATATATGAAATGAATAAATGTTTAATTCGGTTGCAATAGCTTGGAAAAAAAAAAATTTTTCCATACAAAGACTTGTTTTCATATCGGTCGTTTGTATGGCAGCTATGTGATATAATGGTCCGATCTGGACCAAACTTTCACAAATCATGTATGGCTATGTCAAAAATATAAATGTTGAATTCGGTTGCGATAGATTGGAGAACAAAAAAGTTGTTTATACAAAGACTTGTTTTCATATCGGTCGTCTGTATTGCAGCTATGTGATATAGTGGTCCGATCCGGACCAAACTATCACAAATCGTGTATGGTTATGTCAAATGAATAAATGTTTAATTCGGTTACGATAGCTTGAGAACAAAAAAGTTTTCAATACAAAGACTTAAAATCTGATTGATCGTTTGTATGGCAGCTATATGATATAGTGGTCCGATCCGACCGATTTTTAAACTTAATCTGCGTGCAACAAAAGTAATGATCTGGTAAAAATTTCAAAACGCTAGCTTTAAAACTACTGTCTATTTTTTTCATAGAAACGGACGGACATGGCTATATCGACTCGGCTGTTGATGCTGATCAAGAATATATATACTTTGTTGGGTCGGAGATGTTTCCTTTAATGCGTTACACATTTCTGGACAAAATTATAATACCCTTTTCCAGGTCCCATAAAATTATAAAAAAAGGAGGGGACTAAAAATCAAGCATTTCTATGAGAAAAGTAGCGCATGGACCAATCGTGATTCAGTACGACTCAGCAAAATACAGCAGGTCAAACAAGCTAAATTACTTTCAGATAAAATCAAGCTTTTACGACCCCATAGAGTCGTTTGTGTTTACGCGGCCCGCCGCAAGTCATAACTTAACCAAAAAATAAACAGTCAAAGAAATCATACGCTAATTCCTTGTTGAAAACTTGTTACAAAATTTTTGTACAAAAAAATATATTCCTTTGTAATTCTTTTTCGTATAAAAAGCTCTTTTCCCTGAAATAAGTGTTCAAACAAAATAAAAGCGATAGCCAATTTCAAAGGAGCAGGCCATCATCCATAATAAAACGTATACCACTTCGTATCCGCAATGGTATGGCGTGAAATTCGTGTATGTGACAAAACACCCCTGGTAAATTGAAAGCTAAAAGAAAAAGTTTATCATATCATCATAACGTACAGCCCACCTCCCGCCCAACCGACCGAGGGGCGCTGCCGTATATCGTACGGCTCGGATCGCGGGGACCTGAGAGAAAGTATAAAGTATAAAAAAGATTACATGGAAAAAGTGGAGTGCGTTTGTTGCTCTGAAAGGTAGGTAAGAATTGAGGATTTTATAGAAGTGGAAGGTCAGACTGAAGTAATAGAGTATATGTCGTTGTAGTCAGAACACAAAACCATAAAAGTCTCATTTGTATTGACAAAGCTTAACGTCGGCGGCATAAATGAGAACCAGAGAGTTCGATAGAGCAGGGGGTAGGTCGTAAATAAAAATAGTGAAAAGTAGTGGCCCAAGATGGCTTCCTTGGGGGACTCCCGATGTAGCACTAACAAGGCGAGAGTGTACATCTTTAAAAAGAACACGTTGGGTTCTCCCAGTTAAGTAGCTAGAAATCCACGTGAGAAGGTCGGAGGGAATAAGATACTAAGTTTACTCAAAAGGAGTGAGTGGTTGACAGAGTCAAATGCTTTACTAAAGTTTGATAGATGACATCTGTTTGAAGGCCTTTACGAAAGCCATTTATAATAAAGGAAGTCAGCTCCAAGAGGTTTGTGGTGGTGGAGCGACGCTTTATGAAACCATGCTGGCATGGAGAAATAATTGAACCGCAGAGATGTTGAAGATGTGGTGTTACCAATTTTTCGAAAAGCTTTGGAATTGCTGACAATTTAGAGATACGTCTATAGTTCGTAGCATCTGATTTTTTTCCTTTTTAGTGTAGGGGAATTATGAAGGATTCCTTCCACATTTGGGGAAAATTCGAAGTTTCCAGAGACAAAGAGAAAAGTTTTAGAAGAGGTCTGCACAATGGCTTAGCGCAGTTTTTCAGTACACAGCCAGGAACACCATCAGGACCTGGCGAATAGACTGGTTTCACCCTCACCTAAACCTAAAGAATTCCTTACGTGGTTTATTTGGCCAAGGGATATGTCGAACATACCCTCGGTAAATTTATGGTGTGTTGATGAGAGTGAAGAGTAAAGAGAGTAAAGATGGTGAATTCTCGGTGTTTGACCAGATAAGTTCAGGTAAATTGAAGTCTTCTAGAGTCACTAGCAGGTTACTGTCGGACATGCGATTAGAATCCAACTGAATGGCAGATAAGTGGTGCCAATATGTAGGTGGTTCTGAAGAGGGTGGTAAGTATGAGCATGTAATGAACAGTGATTGAAGCGACATAGTGATTTTAATACATTCTAGATCAATTCTAGATAGATCACCAAGATTCGGTAACTTAACCTTAACCAGAAGCCAAGTCGGAGTTTAGGACTCCTCCTCATCGTTGTAGTGATCGGTCCCGTCTGTAAGTGGTGTACCTGTCTGGAAAAATTTCGGAGTTAAAAATCTCTGGCTTGAACCAGGTTTCTATGAAGACTATAATCTGGGATGCAAATGATGAACTATCAGAATACAGTATAGGGAGCTTACTCCGAAGCCCCCTAGTATTTTTATAGGTAAGAGTGATAGATGTTGTTAGTTTTTTGAGGAAGAAGGTTCAGGGTTTTTAGGCTTTGGGAGTTTAACTCCAACAGGCGTATTAACTTTTTAACTGTACTCGGCTGATGTTCTTGTACGAATATGTTCTCCGGCCAAAAGCTGGGCGAACAGATCGTATCGTAAATCGGCAAAGGTACACGTATCTTAAAAGATTACGTACGCCTCGAGTAAGTATACTTAAACTTCCTAATGTCCTACACTCTAACAACGGCCGTAGATTAGGCTTGGATGTAATAAATATGTGTTTAAAGGGCGGAATCACCTGTAAGGGTTTTGGTGTTACTGTTGGTAAGACCGCGACATCAGTCCGTACCGGGGTCTTGACGGTGGTTTACCCTTAGCAGTGGATTTTAGGGGGGTCGACTCTACTCGTGTCGGAGGAATCACCTGAAGTGATACCCTGGATGGTAATTCAGACGAATTATGCTCGATTATGGAGTCAAATTCAGAAACCGCATTTGTGTTTTCAACTACTGCTCGTGGGGTAGTAGAGTTATGAACGGCTGCATGGTCGTCGGCTGATCAGGCTGAAAAGCGATATCAGTGCATACGGAGTCCCTCATAGCGGTTTTTTACGCTTTGGAGATTCATTTAGCAGCTATCGGCTGCTAAATTGGGAATCAAGCGCAGAGAGTTGGTCGTTGATTTTACGGAAACCACCGATCAACTCTTTGAAACCGTTTTTAGTTTGCCGCATGAACGTTCGCATTTCTTTTTGAACCGCACGACATCCACTGCAGCAAAAGTGGAAGCCAGCATTTCTTGACATTACATCCGAATCTGAGGCGGTGAAACCGGCACATTTAGTTTCACACAGCCAACAGGGGATGCTACGCTAGGACGCGGAAATCGCCTTATTACACGATTTTATAGCGCAGGTGCTATAAAATTCCATTATAAGAGGCTTTTGATTAAAAACAAAAAATTTAAAATATATAAAAATATATTGGCACAAAAAATTTATTTTAACAAAAACTAGTAGCCTTAAACCACAGTAATTACTTAGTAAGAGCGGGATACAAGGGAGAGGAAATGGAAAAAAGGAACGCAAACTAGGAGAGAGTGAGTTTTTGCAATAGTAGAAATTGCTAAAAAAAAAATGTAAGAAATAGGGAATACACGGTGTGTCCCAAAAATAACCGAACTTTTTGGATATAAAATAAAATACACATTATATTATCTTTGAAAGTTATTATTTATTCAAAATAGGTTCCACTTGAAAAGCCAGTTTTTGTTTTTCCAAAATCATAGCGTTTCTGTCGGATTGCTCGCGCAAATTATTCATAACTTATTCCTTATTCCTTAGTAATATTCCTTATTTACCGTACCACCCTATGGCAAGAACTAATGAAGCACCACGCCCCTGCAATCAAAGAAAACTATGATAACAAATTCCGAGATACTTTTTAAACAGATCTCGTATATTTTATATTGTCGGAGATGTCGCTTCGTTGCACGTTTGTGACCAAAATTATTTAACCCGCTGATTTATTATAATTATGAATCAAAACGCATTAAGCTATATATGGTACAGTTTTAGATCAAGCTGAAATTCTGCATCAAATGAAATCTGAAATTACGCATCAAATTTTTAACAGTTTCAATTTGAACTTCATTGTAACAGTTGCGTTCACTTTCCCTTCGTGTATTTTCGATTAAATAATTATTAATAACTAAAAAAAAATTTAATACTATATCTTATTTAATTTTTCATTATTTTTTAAAACAACCGATCTCCATTTACCTATTATAGAGCAAAGTTTTATTTCAAATTACGGGAATACATCCCCAAAAAGTAAAAATGGCCCACTCAGAGCCTTAGATAGGGCTAAGATAAGCTTTTACTGATAACACAAATCACAAATACCAGCTATTACCAGCAATTCTGAAAACAACACTATCCAAGCAACTATTATCAGCAATCCCGAAAACAACACTACTTTTTTTTCATGGTGAAAATTTTTATTATTTATTTTATTATTTTATTTTTATTTTTATTATTTTATTTATTTATGTTACCTATGTGGCAGCTTTACAGGTTGTACATAAAAAATGGATTACGTTAATCCTCTGTCCAAAATCACACCAAGGTATTTGTAGTGGGTCTTGTGTTGAAGTGTGGAGCCAAGCATTGTAATTCCTGGGCAATTTAAAGGTCAACACTACCGCGTCAGAAAATACAAGTATAAATAAATAAGTAGTGCATAAACTCTATACTCGTAACTCAAAAGCCGTTACATATTTTAAATTGATAAACAAACGGCAAATAGATATAAAATATAAATATATTACAAATTTTTTTTTTTTTTTGTTTAAACTTTTCTGTATTTATTGGATCTTCTCGGGAATTATGAGACTATCAATAAGTTTTAAAATCTTAATTTTAAGCGATTTTCAAGTCTTTTCAGACCACAGTTAGTCTGGAGAAAAGGGCCTAATGATCAGCGCTGGGTCGGAAGGTCGTTGCTGCGAAGTCGGGATCGGTCGCAAACCCGTGTTAAGATTCTCGCAAGGTGGTTATGGTGTGACGTTAATTTGCTTATGTACTTTTGTTTTTGATGGGTTATTTCATCTTTTCCGGATCTGATATTAAGGTCTCTTTGTATATTCTCGTTTCGGATATACCAGGGTGCTCCAGTGATTGTTCTCAGTATCTTTGATTGGGCCTTTTGTATGATCTCAATATTACTACAGCTGGCACTTCCCCAAAGTTGGGAGCCGTACGTCCAAATTGGTTTGAGTACGGAGGTGTAGGGTAGGATCCTGTATTCCAGACAGAGGGGTGACCGAGACTTGATAAGCCAGTGGAGTCTACTAGCCTTAAGCTTAAGGTGTGTTCTTTTGGCTTTTGTCTTAGATGTGCCTGCGCCAGGTGAGACGTCGGTCGAGGTGCACTCCGAGATACGTCACTTAATTTGCTTTCCGTATTACGGTGTTGTTTAAAGTGATTGAAGTACAGTCTTGCCGATTGAGTGTAAATGTTACTAATTACATTTTTATACCCTTGAATAAGGGTATTATAATTTTCCAGAAATGTGTAACGCATTAAAGGAAGCATCTCCGACCCCACAAAGTATATATATTCTTAATCAGCATCAACAGCGGAGTCGATATAGCCATGTTCGTCTGTCCGTCTGTTTCTATGCAAAAAATAGACAGTAATTTTAAAGCTAGCGTTTTAAAATTTTTACCAGATCATTATTTTTGTTGCACGCAGATCAAGTTTAAAAATCGGTCGGATCGGACCACTATATCAGCTGCCATACAAACGACCGATATGAAAACAAGTCATTGTATGGGAAACTTTTTTGTTTTCAAGGGTATACCATCTTCGGCAAGCCGAAGATAACTTTTCTCACTTGTTGTTCGTTTATTTTGGTTCGCCTGTCAGATTGCCATTTCTCCATGGCCACTAGGTGAGAAGAGAGTTGATTTGTTTCTTGTACCGGGCATTTGGATCGACTGAAAATCGCCGTGTCATCGGCAAACGTAGAAGTTGTTAGTGTCTGCTTTTGGGTATGTCTGCTGTATAAAGGACGTACAGCGTTGGTCCAAGTACGCTACCTTGGGGAACTCCAGTGTTTAGCGTAGTCGTCGGACATGACTTTTTTCAAATAATTTTGAGAGACAAGACAACATGCTTATGATGAGGTAACTGAGTGGTCCTTGCCTGCCTTTGGTATCATTACTATGACCGATTTTTTCCATCTCTCTGGATAGTACCCGAGTTTTTTGATAGGCTTAAACAGCAAGGAAATATATGTACATACAGCACAGTATGGAAGCTCCATAATCATCTTTGGAATTATTAGATCACATCCTGGGGACTTTTTTGGATTTAGTTTATCCATGATGATTTTAAATATTTCATTCGCTTGAAATTTAATTGGCTCATGTGGTGCTTGGTCGTCGTTATGTGTTACCGTGGGTAATACAAACGAGCTTGTAGCAGGGTTCGGGTGGAACAAACGTGAAAGATGCGTTGCAAATGTGGTAGCTCTATCTTTATCGCTGCGGGCCCAACCACCAGTGATATTCCTAAATGGTGATATCGTTTCTGCGGGTGTGGTTTAACTGGGATGGGCTTTCCATAGTGAATTTTTGCTGCCTGAAGTTGAAAGTTGCTCTTGCGATTGACGATCTATGAGCTTGCCACTACCGTCGTATACATCGTTTTTCAAGAATCGAGCTGCGCGATATCTGCGTTTGTCATCCTGGGTCGGTCTGCTAGGTGCGCTCTCTATTTGAGGTGTTGAGATTCTGGCGGCTGTAACTAAGACCCTCTCCAGGGTATTTGCTGCTGATTCTATCTTGGCAAAAAATTTAGCCATGGGTTCAGCTCAATGTGTGAACTTATGTATTTTCTGTATTTTATCCAGTTTGTTCTCTTTGATGTTAATCTGTTAGCCTGCATTGTAGTCTCAGGGCGTTGGAGAAGTTTAAGATTTAAGAGGACTGACGAGTGGTCAGATGATAGATCCGGTAGAGATTCGGCACTGATGAGGTTTCGAGGGATAATTTTAGTTATAGCGAAGTCGATCAAGTCAGGAATTTATTTCAGGTCGGTAGGCCAGTATGTGCCTGAAGAGACGTAGTCAAGCTTTTCTGATTGCCTTTATGATGGCTTTATACAACTGTTTTCGATTAGGGGTGACGAGGCGTGATCCCTAGTGGGTTTGTTTGGCGTTGTAGTCACCTGCAGCAATGAAGTGGCCCCCTAAGGTGTTGAAGAAGTCCAGAAATTGTTGTTCGGAAACATTGAAACCCCCGTTTCAATACCGACAATATACCGCTGCGAGGGTAAGATTGCCGCTTCCTAGTTGTACATGTATGGATGTGGCCTGCAAGTAGTTTCTTCCAAACTCGCTATGGTAGTGGTATTTGATGCGGTGCCTAATCAGGATACCGGTTCCGCCATGTGCTTTTCCATCTGGATGATTTGTTTCGTAAAACAAAAAGCCACTTATTTGAAAGTTGTACTTAGAAGTGAGATGTGTTTCTGACAGTAGCAGGACGTCAATATGATTGTCATGCAGGAATTGAGTTATCTCAAGTTTATGCCTTGAATGGCCGTTTGCGTTCCACAATGATATTCGTAGAGCAGCTGTGTGGTTACCCCCACAATTTGCGCTCTTTTTGGAGCTGGGATTACTTTTGTTGGTCGTGCAATGAGCAGAGTCATGAAGCTCTCCACAGACGACACAAACTAAACGCAAAGTGCAGTATGCTTTTGTATGGCCATATTCTTGGCAATTAGTGCATTGCACGGGGCCTTTGCACTTATATGGTTCTTCTACAGTAATTCTACGATGCAGAAGAAACTGTAGCTTGTAAATAGGATGCACTTCATTTTTCCTGATAGCTTTAGTGTCAGGTTCTAGCTCGACTCTAAAGAGTAGTTGCGGTTTCCTGCCTTTGTTCAGGATGTTAAAGACAGTTTTTGCCTTGAAACCCTTATTGTTTAATGCCTGCTTTATCTCTAGGGTGCTACGTCAGGCCCTCTACCCTTAAGAATGATTGGAAGGCCCTTACTACTTTTTAGTTGGTACGTGTAGTAGTTTTTGTTATTTTTGCTTAAGTAGTGTGTAAGAGTCCTTTTTTTTTTTCTTTTTAACTCTGCTTTTATTTATTGGATCCTCCTAAATAAGAGCTAACAATAAGTATAAAAATCTTAACTAATACAATTTTTTTTCCTAAACAGTCGTTTTAATTAATCTGTTCCGTGATTAAGCGTCCCTAAAGATTTCTTCGCTGGGTTGGTAGGTCCCTTCGTCGGAGACGGGAACGACTGCTGAGCTGGGTTAGATTTCTCGCTAGGTGGTTGGGGTGCGAGGAAAGCTTGCCATGATATTTTTTCGTAAGCTCTTTGATTTCATTGGTGACTGGTGGAATATTTAAATCTCGATGGATGTTTTCGTTTCGAACATACCACGGTGCCCCAGTGATAGTTCTCAGGATCTTTGTCTGTGCTCGCTGTATGATGTCAATATTGCTGTTGCTGGCGTTGCCCCATATCTGTGAACCATAGGTCCAGATTGGTTTCAGTACTGCATTGTAAAGTAAGACCTTGTGGTCCAAGCTGAGCGGAGAGCCAGCGTTGATGAGCCAGTGTAAGTTCGCTTTGAGCTTAAGATGAATTTTTTTCGCTTCAATGTGTCTGCGCCATGTAAGTCTTCTATCGAGGTGTACTCCTAGGTACGTTACCTCATCTGCTTTCGGGAGTGGTATGTTGTTCATCAAAAGCGGTGGGCAATCTTGTCTGTTTAGCGTAAATGTCACGTGCTTGCATTTTTCCTCGTTGACTTTTATTCGCCAGTCAGAGAGCCACTTCTCAGTGGCTATGAGGTGCAATGCCAGCTGTGCTGTAGCTTGGATTGGGGACCTTGAACGGCTAAGGATAGCTGTATCGTCGGCAAACGTGGACACTGTTAGCCGACTATTTGTAGGAATGTCAGCGGTATAGATGAGGTATAAAGTTGGCTGTGGAAGTGGAAGTGGCTGTGTTGCACCGCACTACAAACTTTCTGTCATATAGGTATGACTTTAGAAGTTTGTGTGTGATTTCGGGTAAAGCTGTTTTCACTTTAAACATTAGGCCGTCTAACCAGACTCTGTCGAATGCTTGGGATACGTCTAGAAATACGGCTGTACAGTATTCTCGATTTTCAAATGCAGTTCTTATCTCCGCTGTTATTCGATTCACCTGTTCAATGGTTCCGTGGCTTTTGCGAAATCCAAATTGGTGGGCTGGGATTATATTGTGGGCTCTCAGGTGTGGATTCAGTCGGATTAGCAGGCATTTTTCGAATAGTTTCGATATACATGAGAGTAGGCTTATTGGTCTGTAGGATGAGGGAACTGTGTGGTCCTTACCAGGCTTCGGAATCATTATGATTATCGATCTCTTCCATCGTTGTGGAAAGTAGCCAAGTTTTGTGATGGCATTAAAGAGCTGCGTTAGGTAGCCAACTGCAGGATGTGGCAGCTCGATGATCATTTCCGGGGTAATAAGGTCGTAGCCGGGGGATTTTTTCGGACTGATATTTTCTTTAATTATGTTAGATATTTCTTTTGGACGAAACACAATTGGGGTGTGTTGCTGGTTGCAGTTTGCGTTTGAAGTCGGTAGCGCAAATGTGCTAGTAGCCTCGTTTGGCGTAAATACATTTTGTAGGTGAGCGGCAAATGTGGTGGCTCTGTCTGCATCACTACGTGCCCAGCCGCCTGAGGAATTCCTTATGGGCAAAACGGTTTCAGTCGGTGGGCGAAGGGTTGGGTGGGCTCTCCACAGTGACTTATGTTTAATACCTGTTGGTGAAAGTTGCTCTTTATATCGGATCTGAGCGTACTCTTCCTCATGTTTCAGAGCGTTGGTCAGCTTCCGTGTGGCTATTTTTAGCTTTTGTTTTGCAGATGGTGATCTGGAGGATTGCCATTCTCTACGTAAGCGTCGTTTTGCGTGGACGAGTTGCTCGATTTGTGCCTTAGTCTTATTCGGATTAATTGTAACGTTTGTGGTTTTAGGTGTTGCATTTCGAGCTGCTTCCGTAAGAATGGATTCCAGTGTTTCTGTGCAGCTCTCTATATCAGGTTCAGTATTGAGTTTTGGGTTTAGCTCAATGTGTGAACTTATATATTTTTTATACCTTAGCCAGTTCGTTTTGTGCGAAGTCAGTTTGTAGGGTGGTTTTACGTTTTCTGCATACCGGCTGAGATGAATAAGCACAGGCGAGTGATCACATGACAGATCTGGTAGACATTCAGCTCTAACGAAACTGCGAGGAATATTTTTCGTGACTGCGAAGTCAATCAAGTCAGGCAGCTTATTTAGGTCTGATGGCCAGTATGTGGGACTCCTAGGGGAAACATGATCAAGTTTTTTAGTGGCTTTTAAAGCCTTATAAAGCTGTTTTCCTTTTGGATTCACAAGGCGCGATCCCCAGTGAGTATGTTTAGCATTGTAGTCGCCTGCTGCAATGAAGTGTGGTCCTAGTGCATGGAAAAAATCCACGAATTGGTCTTCCAATATTGTGAAACGAGGGGGGCAGTATACGGCCGCTAGTGTGAGGTGAGTGTTGTTCTCCAGCTGTATGTTGAAAGATGTGGCCTGTAGATAAATTTCAGCAAACTCTTTGTAAAAGTGGTGCTTCATACGGTTCCTAATTAGAATGCCGGTCCCACCGTTTGCTTTACCATCGGGGTGATTTGTACCATAGAAGTTGTAATCTCTTATTTGAAAGATGTATTTGCTTGTAAGATGAGTCTCCGAAAGAAGCATTACGTCGATATGCTTCTCATGTAGGAATTGAGCTAGCTCAAGTTTGCGCTGTGAGACGCCATTGGCGTTCCACGTAGCTATGCGTAAGGTAGCCATTATTTATTTTGATTGTTGGGAGACAATCATTTGTATCAATAGGTTTTGATTACGCATCATGTATTGAATGGTGGTTCGCATAAATGTCATGAATTCCATCATGCTCTGTTGTAAGGCTTGGATCATAGCTTCAGTTTTCGTTTCTTGCTGCTCGGATGGCCTATAGTTTTGTTGTGTGTCCAATTTTGTGTGTTCTTCATGTGAGGTTTGGGAGTTTTGGGTTGGAGGTGTCATACCTGATTTTAAAAGTCCTAAAGTCCTAAAGTCCTAAAGTTCTTTTCGGTTTTTATTTGGACCTTGGTTTCGTGGATGCTGCCCTTTTTTTGGGGTATTATGTGGAAATTGTCGTAGGGCCAGGCGCCCTCTTCATTGAGACAGTTGAGGGACTATAAGAAATATATTTTTTGTTAGAACAGGACTATACAACCCAACAATCGAGCCTAACGTATGTAGCTAGTGCTTTGTAAATCTAGAATTAATAAATATATAAATATATAATGATAACTTGATTGAATAAAAATTATAAATTAATAAACCCGACAATGATAGTGATAATATACTCTCAGCAATTCATAGGTCAGATAATAAATAATATTAAAGCCATGATAATGACTCTTCAACAAAGTATGACGGACCCTTTATTGACAACAGTGCAAAATAAAATTATACTACTATAGATGCTCTTGTCTCAGCAATCAAAATAA